>CM017442.1:16814052-17032414 GCA_007726485.1 Eragrostis curvula
TGATGCAAAGTCATCTGACAGGAACAACATCAGGCCGTCTCATACTACGACAGACACATAACCTACTCATCTAACTTGCGCTTCTTCTTGTTGTCATCATCACCATGTGGAACAGCCTCTGGAACACCAGGCTCTGGTAGTTCTACGACAACATCCTCAACTTCAGTCAAGTTCTCTATGTCAACAAAGCTACGAAATATCTCTTTGACCAATCTGTATCCAATGGTACCGCTATTGAAAGACTTGACTTTGTTATGCAGCTTTTCAGCATCAGAAACTGAGGAACAAGAACAAAAAACTTCTCCATTGGGAAGAACAGCAACCTTAAAGTCACCATTGCCTAGGATTTTAGCAGTAACCCTAATAACTCTAAACACAAGGCTAGTTTCCCAGCCTCCATCAGTGGCAACGTAAAGAACGTTTTTGACCTCACCAAACTCCACACCTAGATACATTGCAACGCTAACAGGCATTGAAACATTGCCATCAGCATACTTTTTCTCTAAGTCAAGCATTTTCCTACAAAAAAAAGTTGCTATTAACCACAACTCAGTTAAAATTGAAGCATCAAAATTAAATTAGTGGTCATGTTGATCTGCCAAAACATAATTACTTCAACAAAAATCAGAATTTACCATCATCAATAAACAAATGACAAATATGTTACATTCTAAGCAATGTTGAACTGCCAATATATCATAACTTCAACAATAAACAGCAGTTACAATAATCAGAAAACAAATGAAACAAGAAAACTGATGTACACAAGAAATTTCAGTGAACTAAAACTAATATTACAAATTAATGCCAGCATAATTTTAGTGCAAAGCAGAATAAAATATTAGTGCTACTTAGAAACCAAAGTAGATACACCATAATATTAAACAAAGCATTCATGCACTTACCACAAACAAGGGAGGGGATCTGAACCTAAAACAAGAACCTGTTGACACCACCGATGCAGCAAACTCTGTTACAGAGTTCATGTAGAAAATAGGTTCAAGTCAGTCCACAGTGAAACAAGTACACAGGAAAAGTTAATCATTAACAAAAAGATATTAAAAACATTCCCATCCGTACCATCCAACAGGCATTTGCATCACATGTCAAGAACAAAACCCTAGATAACAACATTTGGCATTCGTAAAAATATATGAACTGTATCGAAACAGATCCAAAACACCAATGGAAATGACACCGAAAACATGTTACCCTGAGCCATAATCAAGACATTAAAAACAGACATTCATATGGGGGAAACAATATACCACATCCTCGGTTCTAATGATGTTGTAAACAAGATACAATCAAAAGAGAACCCGCATTGAAATGGTTCCAACATAACCCGCAATCCTTAGTCATGTAACCAAAGCTAACCCTAGATGAAGCAAAACCCACATTCCTTAGTCATACAACAAGATGCGCACCAATAGAGATCGAACACGCAAGAAAAACTTGCAAGAAACCAGAAACAAAAGAATCAATAACACCATTACAAGAGCAAGACCTAACCTATGCGGAGGGAACAGAAGGAGAGCGGAGGAGAAAGCCGAAGAGTCGGGTGATGGAGGAGGAGATAACCATCTACGGTACGGTGCTTAAATAGAGGCAGAGCACCACCGCACCACCTCAACTGAAGCCGAACATAGTCAGGAACCTGCGCGCCATCGAGGAGTTTCAAACAAGTAATGGAGCCTTATCCCACCACCAGCCTCCACGACCTGCACAAAATAAACAACCATGGCCCCGTTCAATGCGACTTAAGCGTCACGACGTGTCCATTTCCTGTAACATAGAGCATGCAAAATTTTCCTGAATAAAAAGTAGTTCTAATTAACAAATAATTTACTGATTACGGTCACAATAACATGGTCACAAATTTAAACATAGTACATTTTCAATGTAGTTTCGAACAGAAGAGTTGCTCGCAACATGACCATTTTCTTCAGAAAATGTAAACTATAGTTCAGAAAATGAAAACCAATAAATTCAAATAACTATTCCAGAACATGACAATTTTAAAAAATTTAGCCATCCTGTATAGGAATTCAAAACCTATATATAGTTAATAGGTCTGAATGTTAACAGGTCATACTTTGGACACAACACTGAATAAACAAGAAACATTACCATCTCTGGAACTAGATGAAAAATATGTCTTGCATAACATGATCAAATATATATCTTACAGAAACTAGATCAAATGCTACCAGTAGTTTCAATTACAATTCAAGAACCTGACAATAAAATAAAAAACAAATAAAATTTAGCCCATCCTGTATAGGAATTCAAAACCTATATAAAGTGTATAGGTCTGAATTTTAACAAGGCATTCAGTTTACAGCACACTGAACAAACAAGCCAAATAGTTCAAACCACCTGCACCAACATAAAAGATCAATGCATAAGAAGAAATGGCTGCTAAAAAATTAGTAGAGTTGCAGCAACAATAGTTACATAACAAGGTCCAAATAGTTACATAATGGTTCACCATAATGACTTATTACAAGACAGATAAAGGTCCAACTAGTTACATAACAAGGTCCAAATAGTTACATAATGGTCCAAATAGTTGCAGCAACAATAAAGCACAGCCTGACACGTTGCCGAACTACTGAGGATGAAGCTTCATGGCTCAGTAAATCTGGTTGATGTCGCCGAAGTCCTCAGGATCATTCTCGTACAGGGTGAAACGGTTCACATGCTTGAACACAACCCTCTCGTTCCACCACTGCCAGCAGTGGCCATGAAGCTTCTCAACATCTTCAGCAGAGTTAACCTTCACATACAGAAGGTTTCCCATGTGGTCTACGACAACACGGAAGTTGATGTGTCCCAGGACGCGCTTCACAACAACAGCAGTAGTCCAGGCACGATCACGGAAATCCTGGAAGACATATGCAGCAACAATCCTCTCCTGAGGTCCAGCCCAAACACCAAGTTGCCCAACGACAACCCTGGACACCAAAAGGTTCTCATACGGTTCACCAAAGCCCTCCATCGTCCTGAAACAAATAGTAAATCAAATCATACTAAAATCACGACAACATGACAATGGAGATTAACTTGGTGGAAACAAAATGTGAGAAAAAATACATATCAAATCAAGCAGCACTATACAGATAAAGAAAAACAAAAACCAAGGTACAAATAATTTGATCAAATCATAGATTATAGTATAAAACTACTAAAATTACTACTAAATTAGCAAACCAAAATAACATATACTCTCAGTATAATTTCATTATCCAAACTAATTAATGTCCCAAATTTCATAAAAACAAAATAAAACTTGCAAAGCCTACATCGAAATGTACATCCTACATGAACTAAAGCAACAAAGAATTACATAACCATGAAGACACAAATAATGATGATGAAACACTTGATTTCAGGAACAAACATTTAAGTAAAGAACAGTGGACTAAAGTGGACTAAGTCACAAACACAGTAAATACTTGTGATTATTGTTGGTATTTCTTACGTCACAGATAAATCCGCAAGCGCACGGAATACCGTTGTAGCACTTCACCCGGGAGTATTCCAAGGTATCGTATTTGTTTTCCCCAAGGAACGGAGTTATTCTACCGCAGGACAAGTTCTACCCAAGGACAACCAAGACAACTAGCAACCTAGGATCGAGAGGGTGATTAAATCTAGTTATCCTAGAGGATAGACGAACTCAAGCTCTACTTGTCTACTTCGGGCGCCGGCTTAGGCCTGGTCTGCCAAGCCACTCCGACCTGTAGCTCTACTATGTACCCGAACGTGGAGGGTTCCTTTGGACGGACAGGGCTGTCACTTCCTGCCGCCTACCTCTACAAACCGTGGAGCACACAGCAAACAAAGGTAACCTCTAGCCTAGACACCACGTCTATGCCGTTGATTACTACTCTAACCTCGGCCCAAAGCTGAATTTAGAAGGCTAGAGCACCCCTTGCGGAGCGATGATCCCGTAGACAAGTATAACAGGAATTACGCCTAGAAAAGTAATAATGCTCGCTAGATAAATAATCACCACGTATAAAGCACAAAGAGTGTTTACACGCCAAGGTAAGGAAATAGAACTAAACCTCCACCAAAGTGGAAGGAGTATTCCTTTCTCTCCCTTGCCCTCTCTCCTATTCTACTAGTGTACAAAAGGCTCTCAGCCTAAGGATTGGAGTGGAGCTCTATTGGAGAGTCTTGCGTCTTGTGGTGTGTGTTGAGAGGGAGGGGTGCCCCTTTATTTATAGCCTTGGAAGGTCGGCAACTTTGAGGCGGTTCCCGAGGTCGGTGACATTTAATGCAGGGGGAACCGACCTCCAGAAGTCGGTGGAAAACCGCCATAAAAAGCTGGGCCAGTGGGGCCTTCCTGGCAGGTCGGCCGACCTGGCCAGAGGGGGTCGGCCGACCTGGCCTGGGCCCCACTGGGCCTGATCCTCCTCTGGCTGCTTCCTTGGCCTGTGTACTTGCCTAAACCACGTGCATTGTTTGATCTTGAAGCCTGATTCTGTGGTTTTGGGCTTTTGGACTAAGTTCTTTAGTCCGGGGAAAATCCGTCGATTGTAAAGTCCGCGTTTAGTGCATGTTTTCCCCTGTTTTTGTATGGGTTGCACCTGCACTTCATAATTCACCAAGACTAGTGCAATTTGTTAGAAATAAACCCTATGTCTACACTTGGTGATGGTGTTTGGTTTACAAAGGTGCATAAGGTTGACGGTAAAAAGGGTCGTAAGGACCGTCAACAATTATTTTAAGCACTGATGATTTGTAATAAATTCAATAAGCAAAAGTGTTCTGAGTGGATGTGTATGAACAATTCACCAGTCAATTTGTATGAACAAATTCCATACTTGCAGACTACAATTCAACAATTCACCAATCAAATTCTACGAACAAAAAATGAAACAAACCAATCTGCAAGGCATAGAAAACAAATAACTTACTTGGATCTCACTGACGGAATCGTGAATTCAACAGATCAATCTGAAAGCTTCCAAACTTGAAAATATCTCTGTGTAGGCAATAAACAAGATCAGAAATGGGAACAAGATCAGAAATGGGAACAACATGACAATAGAGATTAACTTGGTGGAAACAATTATGCTGCGGCGATTTGAAGAAGTTCAAGTTTGGAAGAACACTAAATAACCAAACTCAGAAAATCCTACATGATGTACAGTATGGAACAAAATCAATAAGCAAAAATGTTATTTGGCAAAGTCTCATCAAGTAAGTTCATGACACCGAAAACCTAATTATTACCGAAAACCTAACAAGACTGTATGCAATTTTGCAAATCAGAAAAACATGAACGGCCTTTCAAGGAGACAAATTGATGATAACCAAAACAAAATAAAAATTCAATACTTCCAGACTACATTTCAACAATTCACCAGTCAATTTGCATAAACAAACAATTAAACAAACACATCTGCAACGCATAGAAAACAAATAACTTACTTGGATCTCACTGAAGGATTCGTGTCTTCAACAGATCAATCTGAAAGCTTCCAAACTTGAAAAGATGTCTGTGTATGAAACAGAAAAGATCATCAGAAATGAAAACAAAAGGAGATAGAAGCCAGAGAGAGGGAGAATAAAAAAAAGAAGAGACAAGAGAATGAACTCGCCTGATACTAGACGCACAAATGGGGGTGGAGGGAACTACCAAGGGACTTGGGAGGTATTTATAATAGTTGAAGAGGCAGGGGCACTTACACGGGGAAATGTGGGAAGAAGAAGCGCGTCCTATCAGAAGTAACCGCCTCAAGTGAAGTGGAGGCGTCCCTGGGAATGTGAACCGCCAAAGGCCACCCACCTACTCGACTTTCCAACTTCCCTGCAAGTTAATGTTCACACCATTATGGGAAGTAAAAATTTGTGAGGCACTGCACAAAATTAAATGAGACGTGACACATTATAAAAGTTTAAATGAAATAAAAACATTTGTAAGCAATGGAAAGTAGAATAAAAGGATAGGGATTAAACTCAAGGGTACCTCTTTGTCCAAGTCTTGGCACCCAAATTTTTGACAACTGTTAAACATTCCATGCTGACAAAGAAACTAGTAAAAATAAAATTTGAATATACCCAAAATGGATGAAAGATAAGTGCTTCTTATTGAAACAAAAAAGCCTGACTTCATCAATTTTTCAGGCTGAAAAATATCAGACAAGAAGAAACTTAAAAACTCATAATAAACTCAACAATCATAGTAGCTAGCATTCTTCACAGAAATTAGTGGAGTTAACTGTTAAGTAATCAGGACTGATGGCAGTACTGGAACTGGGACACATGAATGTAGCCACGGCAGCAACCTAAAAACTTCTGACTATTTTATCATCAGATATGTCATCTTATGACAGCTTGTTGAGCACAGAGGAGGAAGGTGGAGTAGAGAAAATCTGAGACCCAAGAAACTGACACTTGGTCTCCATCTAGAACTACAACAAACTAGAAAAAGCTGAGTAAAATGATGCAGGGCAACCAAACTAGATCCACAAACAAAGTGATAGGGTCCTCAGGCCTAGCCTATGACGAAATGATGCTCATCTTAAGACACAAAACAAAACAAAACAAATGACAACTGTTAACATGTCATATGTATAACATGTTAAAAATTATAGTTAGTACCTCTTTGTCCAAGTCTTGGCACCCAAATTTTTGACAACTGCTAAACATTCCATGCTGACAAAGAAACTAGTAAAAATAAAATTTGAATATACCCAAAATGGATGAAAGATCAGTGCTTCTTATTGAAACAAAAAAGCCTGACTTCAAGATGGGATTGGAAGGAACAAAAATAACAAGACAAAAATTCGGTATGACAAAAAATATGACCTCATGTAATCATTGCAAATTAAAAATCCAAAAAATAAAAGGAAATAGCAATAAAGGACATATTATATATATTTATACATATGTAACAAAAGCCAACAGTTACACAAACAACCACCAAAAGCCAACAGTTGCAAAAGTGTTTCCATGCCCAAGCATAATTACATCACACAACCACATAGATTAACCATTCTGCTATATAGCATATTTACATCACACAGAAACGCCACTGATCAATAACCAAAATATTTTGAAGCATATTGGAAGCCTTTCAAATGCTGCTGCTGCTGTGCCCGTTGCTTCTCCTGCTGTGCCCGTTGCTGCTGCTTCTGCTGTGCCTGCACCATCCCCTGCTCCCGCTTCAATTCAAGCTGAGAGGAAACAAACACAATTCAATAATCTTCAATGAGGGTCTTCACATGAATCTGAATGTACAGAAATTATATATACCACTGTGTTATAATCCTCAATGAGGCTCTTCACATCGGTCAACTGATTGTGCTTTGACAATACCATATCAACAACATAAAGTAGCCTAATATCAAGAATATTCCTCGATGTGAATTTCACCAACATATTGTCACATGGATCCCACAGTTCAAGGTACTTCATCAAAAATATCCCATCATGTTGTGCACGAAAGAAGTCACTGCCAAAAAAAAAGAAACACAGACACAGGATGACAGAAATGTATATCACAATAACATATCAGTAATCATATTATAAATGATAAAACATTACCCGCGCTCCTGGTTTGGGATGCTGTTCTCATAATGATATGAGAATTTGTCAAAGATGAATGGTTCCTTGATAAACTCATCCCAAGCTTCCAGAAAGTTGGGAATCTACAAAAGAATACAAATAACAAGAAAATACAAATTACTTTGTAAACAATAAATTCGGTAACAAAATATAAATGTCAATAGTAAACTCACTAATATGTTTCTGACAGTTTTATGATAATCACTATCTTCTTCAAAAAAGGAGTCCAAGAAGACAAAATAACCATCACGGATATCCACCACAAAGCCAAACCAATGTCCTTCATAGAATATAGGAAAAAATAGCTGGAAACAAAAAATGCATCACCGAAGTAAGCAATTCCACAACAGCAAACAGCAACCATTCACCAATAATTCAGTTTCAAAATTTGACAACCAAAGAATTTATACCAGGCTTGCTCTCCTTAGATCAAGAACATCATGAGCTAACTTGAAACTTCTCTTAGCACTTTCATAATATTGCTCATGCTTAGCAACAGGATAGCTACGCATCAGATAATCCTAGTAGGGGGAAAAAAATCACTTATGCAATACAACCAAATATGATTCAAGTTAACAACAAAATGAAAAAGACAAGGTGTGAAAATTACAAAACAACAGAATACATACCCCAACAGTTGAGAAGAAATAATGTTTGTAACAATTTGATGGGTGGCAGTATTTAAACAGCTTCCGACAATGCGCATTAATAACATATTTGCTCACAGAACTTTGCGCGTCGCGACGCATAGAATTTGCAAACTCAGCAAATTTGACTCTGACGCCACCATAGTCAATAATAAAGGTCCTACACAGAAACCAAACAAACAATCCATTCAGAAATAAAATCAATTATTTTATCACTAATGGAAGCACAAGTAAAGCACCAGGGTCAGCATCTAACGATTCAAAGCCTAAATCTAACAATACATTGAATAATTCAAGCACAACCAACAAAATATATAAACTTATAAACAAAGAAAGTACAAAGAAAAGAATGTACCCAGAATATCTCGGATCGTCGGCATAGAACAACAGATTTTCATAATACAGCCTTTCGTACTTGTTAAAAAAGAACCTGACATTACACTCAATCGTGACAAAGTCACGATAAAATGAGTTCGGCCGATTGATTCGTCTGCGACGACACCTCACCATCTTGCCTTGAGATGTACTGCCCAAGTCGAAGTTCAGCCTCTTGCACTTTTCATAATTCGAAAGATTTCCATCTTCATCGTACAGTCCATCAGCCATTGAGCTCATTGAATTTAGAGAGGCATTGAACCGAGATTTCGACACAACTGTTTCTGGAGTCTTGTAACTGGAACCATCAAACTTTGAACGGCTTGTTTCACCGGTTATCTGAACTTCTGGAGAATTATTAACTCTAGGTCTCAAAAAAGAAACCCTAGTCGATGAAGTTGCACAAACCTCCCTGACAATAGTGACATCTGGAGAGTCTTGACTACACTAAAAGAGAAAATTATAGAGAAGGTAAATCCACCAAACACAAATCACAGAAACTAGTGTTTGTATATGAAACAATACAAAAACAAGATGTAAAGTAATCAACAACTTACAATTTCAATTGGCCTTCCTTCACAGTCAACAGCAGCAAGTGGTAAGGGTTCATCGTCAACTATAACAGGTTCTGGTCCATCATCTACATTAATGGGAAAAGCTCCATTGCCAACTTGAAATGCACCAGATAGATCATCACCAACAAACACAGGAATCTGTGCATCAACACGATTACATGCATCAGGTGCATCATCCTTCGAACCAGTGTCACACTGCGGAGCTAGACCAGAAGATGCAACAGGTTCAACATCCACATTAATGGGAAAAGCTCCATTGCCAACTTGAAATGCACCAGATAGATCATCACCAACAAACACAGGAATCTGTGCATCAACACCATTACATGCATCAGGTGCATCATCCTTCGAACCAGTGTCACACTGCGGAGCTAGACCAGAAGATGCAACAAGTTCAACATCCACAACATGACTATCTCGCTGAGCAGCTTCGTCACAAGAAACACCTGATGGACCAGTCTCATTATCCTTCAAACAAGGACCAGGCTCATTAACCTTCACAGCAGTATCACACGCCAAAGGTTCACCACATGATGCATCAAGTTGCACAACACCTTCAACAGGAGGCACAACTGGTTCCTGTTCATTGCCACCAAAATTACGATGCACATTTGCATCATAAGCAGATGTCACATCAGGTAGCTGATCACTAACAGATGGGTTATGGACACCATCATGCAAAGACCAGCTTAGCGAATGCATTTCTAGAATATCCTTAAAAATGCAATGAAAAAAAGCAAAGTGTGAATGAAACATTACATGGAGAAAGAACATTAAATAAAAAACCAAAAATGAACAAACATAAATGCTTAAAAGCTGACTTTAAAATACAAAAATCCTTCAAGGCTTCAAAGCTGGATTCAGTTTACAAAAAAAATTTAAAAAAAACACACATACACAAATACATACCTTATTAGAAGATGATGGGATTGGTTCTGACTCTGAATCCTCAAATTGTGACAAGTGCGCTTCCTAAGAGAGAAAAAAATAAGGTATTATAAACATATATTCATGATCAATCCAGAAAACAGCAAATTGTTCAGTTACACTTGCTATTCTGGAAAGATGGCACAATTAGCATCATCACATTGCTTAGTAGGACCAACAAAATAAGCTGAAAAATTTATACCTATCATAAGACATGTACGCACCTCATAGCAAAATACCCGTCGGCCATCAACTTTTTTATATAATTTGGGATTGTTAAAGGGAGACCGCAACCAATCAAGTTCAAGGTCTTCCGAAGTATATCCTAGGTTCACATCATCATAGACACGTTTGCCGTCACAAGGTAGACCAACAGGTCGTCTCTTTCTAGGGTCTTCAATATATTCTCCAAAATCATCCAATGCAGCACTTAGCCTGTAAGACGGACCGTAATCCCTCCACATCTTCATCTGCTGTATAAATTCTTTCGACCTCCCAACATACAACTCATTCTCTATTGCTGGTGAATTTGGCAAGGATCTAGTACGGCCTACACAAAAAAATATATGTACATTACAAAAAAAAAAGCAAGTGTTATCATGTCAACATCAACTATCAAACCAGGGAAACAAACACTAGACATAACACCAGGAAAATGTCAACATCATAATAATGATACCCCTAATCTAGTCTTAATACATTAAACACCTCTCTATCAATACAATGAAAAGCAATGTAAAATCTGCAGTCACCACCCTTCGCTCAATGACACAACAAGCGACTCTATCTTCAATTACGCAAAATCATTGCAAAAACTTTACTGTCACTATAATGGAGCAAATACAATGACATTAGAGAATTTACGATGTCCAGGAGTCTGTTGCAATGAAGATCCTTGTCTCAAGTTTGATGATTCAGGCAAACCAGAAACCTACAATTAATTAAAAAAAATTATATGTCAACCACTGAACAAAATTTACAAACTCATAACATTTACAAACTAGCAGCAAAAACTCACATGAGGAGATTTCAAGTCTCTAGACTTGTGACTAGATATATCAGATACCCCTAGGTGATCAAATGTAGAACTCCTTGGGCATGATCCAGTTTCAGCAAGAACCTTATAATAAACATGAAATTTGTTTGAGTTTACAAAATGAGATGTCACGAAAAAAAATAAAGTATGAATCAATTTAAGAAATGTCAACAACAAGTTGCAAGACTCACAGATGTATCAAAACCAGCCATTTGTTTACAAAGAGTATGCAAATCTTGTGAAACCTTGGGGCTTGCCTCTACAAATGGTGTTTTGGGTCCCTCAACAGCATTCATCTAAAAGCAGGAAAAAGCAAACATAAGCAAAAATCTAAAATATTGAAAGGCTACACAACAAGTAAACAGAAAAACAACTGACAACAAGCTAACAAACAACAAAAAAATGCCTTAGAATTCTTTTCTTGGGCCTCAGGTTCATGACAACCGTCTTCAGCATGATCACACTCGTCTACTTGATTATTGAGCACACCAGCAGACCTCATTTTACGAACAGCAATTTGTTTCTTTCTGCGCTTCCTAAGAATAACCTAACAAAAGAAAAGTAATGCCATATTTCAGAAACAACAAACTTAACTAAAAACAATTTCACACACAAATGCAGAAGCAACAACATATCATTGCAATAGCTAACCTCTGGATTATCAACCATTCTGGAATTAGACTCTAACGCAGGAGATAATGATGGAGAATGCGCAAATGTTCTAGATCGGGTACGTGTAGCCACTGAGTTTCCAGATTCAGGAGATGACATGTTCATATTTGCAGAGAGTACTGATTTCCTTCCACGAACACCTAACAAGAGAACAAAATTTATCAGCTAAAACAAGTTACAAAAAATAATACAGTATGAATTGTAAACAACAACTATAATTTCGCCGAAACACATACCTTCATGACTTCTCAAACCATGACTAGGCATCTCTGCACTTGAACGAAGAATCTGAGTTTGCCCGGAACCACATTCACCCAGGTCATTCTCGTTACCGCTGGAAGATAAAATCTCAGTGTCGCCACCACTAGTTGCATTAGTGGTGGCAGCAGCACGCTCAACTTCAACAGGTAATCCTGCTTCACTGTTAACTACAGGATTACTTCTTCTCCCACTTGGTAGCTCTTCAACATTCCAGTCACGAGCTTCTCCATGAGCACGACCGCGGTCAGCATCTTCAGGTGCTGCTTCAAATTGAGCATCAACACAGCCACGGTCGCTATCAGCAACAAAATTTCCATCTTCATTGATATCAGCACGACCGCGGTCACTATCAGCAACAAAATTTCCATCTTCAATGCTATCAGCACGGCCGCGGTAATCATTTCCATCTTGAATGCTATCAGCACGGCAACGGTCACTATCAGCAACAAAATTTCCATCTTGATTGCTATAAGCACGGCCGTGGTCAGTATCAGCAACAACATTTGCATCTTGAATGCTATCAGAACGGCCGCGGTCACTATCAGCAACATAATTTCCATCTGGACAGCTATCATCAAAATTTTCCTTCCTTGATATGTCATAAAAATATTTGATTACATCCAGCATTACATGCTGAACACTCTCAGGTTGATTACCATTGACAGAAGCATGCTTCATATAAATATCTGCAATCTGATTGAGAATCTGAAACAATCAAAAAGTATTATACTGTTACTGTGATATGTTGATGGACCTTCTCGTAATGTGACAAAATTCATATTTGTTTCCACTAAATTTACAACAACAATGATCATATAAATTCAAATGGTGTGTAGTAGTAATTGTTTTAGTTTTAATCAGAATGCAAGAATTTCATACATGGATGACACAATTAAAGATGTAATAAGAGAACAAACAGTTTAAGAGTAGGAATCAGTGCAAACCTTTGGTGAAAAGGAATGACCAACTGTATGGTCCAAATTAACCTTGAAATTATCAGGATCTGGCCTTTTATTGTAACATGTAGCAGAAAAATCCTTCACTGGCCTTTGCCCATAATTATGACCTTCACTACAGTCAAGATCGGAAAAAACCTTGATCATATCCTGCTTCCAGACCTTGATGCGAGGGATAGTGGGAGGTGGTAAAGTGCGGTGAGCAAAATCCAAGTAATCAAGATAAACAACCTGTAAATAAAATAGCATACAATGAGAATGCAAACAGGACATGTTGAGGTATAATATTCTCTACATCAGTTTACAATATCTTCATGTATGACTACTGCATGGTTACACAAAAATTCGGTTCAATTATACAGAGAATGGATCAGCTTATGAAGGATCAACAAATATCAATATCAGTCACTGAAAACAGGACATGTTCAACCACATGCCATATTACTTTTCATAAAATCCCATTACCTTTTATGTTCAGATATAAAAACTGAAACAAGACAAAAATATTACTTTTCATAATATGCCATGTTCATCTATATAACATGCCATGAAATGTTTATGTTCAGAAGGTAACACAGAGTATTGGTTCAATGGCAGGACAAGAATCAACACAAAAATTCATATTGAAATTTGTTATCTTGAAAAGATTAGTACTTACACAGAGGTAATACATGCAGCCGCCCAGAACAACAGATGACCCTGGAGCAGCTTTCTTCTCCAAAGACTGGTATTTCGTCAAAGCTTTCATAATTCTCACATACACAAGATCTGACCAATCCCAATCCTTTGCAGTCTTGATATCTATCAGAGGAGTTAAATAGTCGGGACAAAGGATCGTGTTTGAATTAGGACACAAAAAGTTTGCCAGCGCGACAACCAAAAAGCTTCTGACAATTTCATCATCTGACAAGTTTTTCTTCTTCAGCTTGTCCCCAAATTCAGTAATCTTCGGCAGAGTTGACCTGTTCATTAAACTCAAAAAGGCAGCCTTCCCACCAGCAGAATCCTTCTCTATCCGTTTCCCTCCAATAGGTGTCCCAACAACATCATGCACAGACTCCTTACTGAGTGGAATTGATCTATTGTTCACGACGATATCGCTAGTCTTAACCCTCACGTGGTCCGCAATCCAGCGAGCAAACGGATGAGGAATGAAGCAACGATCAAAATCCAAGAGAAAACCAAAACCATAGTCCCCGATAACTTTTTTCTGGTGGTCATCCAAATCTTCAATCACATCAGCAAAGTATGTCACATTAAATCTTGTTGAGGTTTTACTACTGCCAGCACCATCAGAAGCACCAAGTTTTGGAGTTGGCATGTTGACAGATCCCTACAGGATGCCATGTTGATCAATCAAACAATGACAATAAATTATTTTAAAATATCTACAAATAAGGAATTAACCCAAAAGATACTTGTGCAAGGATGGCACTACTTAGACTCACAGACATAGCAGATCATTCTGATTATCTTTGCATAACCCCCTGTAGGGAGCTTCAGTTATCTATATGATACACTAAGAATAGATTTTTCAAGGTCCTAAAACAATATGCTAAACAAGGTTAAGAGTACTAGTTTATAACACTCACTATATAGTGTTATTCAAATAAGTAATGTTAGAAGCAAAGCTATAGGAAAAGGTAGTGCGAAATACATCATCACCCAAAAAAATTCATATACCCTTTTACTAAAATTACTACTAACTTATTGGTTGCAATTGTTATATGAACAGACTGTAATTATTATTGGTTTCAAAAATCAGATGACACACAAGCCAGCAATAACAGAAAACCACATGGCAAAAATAATGTCAGACAATTAGAAGTACATCAAAATAATGTAGCTGAATTTCATTTACTATTTGCAGAATATTGTACATTTGATTAATCCCATCTCATATTTCACATCAACAGATAATGGAGAATAAAGAGGTTTATCACTAATAAGACGATTCAGATTTATGTCATGTTCTAACAAGATCAGAAAACATATACAAATGTTCATTGGTACAAATTCAAAAACTAACCTTTCTCCTCCTTTTTCTGGAAGCAGATATTCCTTCATCACACACAAACTGCCTTATGGTGTTGCAGGTCTGTAACAAGAATACCAATTAACAAATGGAAAACAATATGAAACTTTGAAAACATCTAAAACAAAAAGAAAGATATCTCAAAAAATTGCACATACAACTCTCTTAATAACTTGAAATATTGCATCGTCAGTTATGGTAGCACTCTTGCTTCTTAGATCCTACAAAGAATAGAATGCATTTCATAATCATAGCTTCAACAATTAAACTGAAATGTAAACAGTACAAGGAAAACAATGTTGGCTTACACGAAATGTATTCCTCGCTGAAACACTCTCACTGCCTTCAGAAGCATAATCTTCATCATCATCATCATCATCATCGACAATCTCTATCGATGGGTCAGAAACATCTTTTTCAACAGCAGGAGCCTTGTAAAACTTACGTTTCGTCATTACAGAACCTGAAACACTATAACAAATATCACAATACCAACGGGTCAGAAACTTCATTAACAATGACCAAAGCTGAACATTTCAAATAAACAAACCACAATACCGCAGCAATATTACAAATAGGGACATGCATTCCAGAGGAACCGATCCTACTGTCATAAAAATTAAGGTGTCTCTACACTCAATTTACACCTACAATTTACATATAAATTCAAATGGTAGGTACTTATAATTGTTTGAAATGGGATCACGACACAAAGATAAAAAACTGTTATGCCTACATCAGTGTATGGAGAAATGTTAACACTCAACGCTAGTTTTTTATGACAAAATGATTAAAATGAAGTTATTCGTATCGACAATCTAATGCTCTGAAATATTACAGTACAATATGATAGATAAAGAAGCATCGTATTCTACTCTATTCTAATACAAGGTTGCCACAATCTGGTATGCTTGCCAAGAACAAGCAACATCAACTTGAAACCAATTCTTTGCAATAACACTGTTGTGCAGTGTCAGATAAAGAAAACGCAACCATAAGCAAATAATAACAACTAATTATTTAGTCACAGTGGATAACGATGCATAATACAGGAAAAGAGATCCAGGAGAACACACATTAATACCATTTCGATCAATTTAGCAACCTTATAACAATAAATTCAACATAATCAGATACAAGAACGGAAATTTCCAGCAGAGAAATGCGCAAATGGGTCCAAAGGCGTATACAAATAAAAACAAGTATAACAATGAACGAGTAAATAAGCATATGCATGCTGTCCACTCTTTCCCGTGAGTCCAAACAACAAGTGCTCAAACCCTAACTCAGTTAAAATCATACAAATATGTTCACTTGATAAACCCTAACAACAGCAAGCCACCACATAATTACAACCAGTAACTCACATCGAACTACTCCAATCACAACAATACAAAGAAATCAGGGCCTCAAAGGCCAAGCTGCACAAATCAGGTCGAAATGAACAAATCTAAATCAAGGGAGGGCAACAGGTACCAGCAATACTTCGCCAAATCCGCCGGTCGCCTCTTCGCTCGCGGCCACCCTCGCCACCTCCTCGCCGACCTCTCTTCCTCCTCGCTCCCGGACCAGGTCGTCTCCTCCTCTTCCTCCTCGCTCGATCGCTTCCACGCTCGCGGGGTCGCCGCCTCCTCCTCGCTCGCGGCACCGCTCGAATCCTCGACGCAAGGAAGAAGATCAGGTTCAAAGCAGCAACGTCGCAGGCTCCTTCCCCCGCGCCGCCTCCCTCGTCGCCATCGTCGTCGCCGTCGCCGTCGCCTCGCCTTTCCCCTCCGAACCAACGCGAACAGAGGAGAGAGCCACTCGAATCGAAGAGGAGACGTCAGCTCTAGAAAGCCGTAAACGAATCGGTGGCGGACCCATTAACAAAAGATCCCGCCCGATAGCCACCCCGCGACGCGCCGCGCAACTCAAAACGGACAAAAAACCATCCAGCCGTCAGATCAAAATCGGGTGGCCCAAAAAATCGACTTACACAAAGACCAAATCTAAGTCGACTTACATGGAGCAAATCCTTTTGGTTTATCGCCTTCTCGGTTCACGTAGTATATGAAATGCGGACGCCGCGATGCCGTCACGTACGCTACCTCGCCGAGCGCCGGCTCCAGCGCTCCATTCGTGGCCACGATGGGGAGAGCTCCGGGGATCGATACAGCCTCGCCGGACACAGACGACATCACGACAGCTGTGGCTACTCTCGCTCCAACAGTCAAAGCAAAAGCATTTAAGCAATACATAAACGCCTAGTACATTGTTCTTACGAATTCATCCTCTAATATTGCAAGAAATTGGGTCTGTAATTTGACGTTGAGTAATGTTTTATGCTGCAATTGAGCTTAATCTTTTTCAAGGATAAGCCTTAAAGAAAGACGAGAATACTAAACAAAATAGAAGATGGGTTTCTAAGAGAAATTGCCAGACGTTGGGTAATATCACTAAAATGAAATATCTACTTAACGTCTTTCTTGGAAACTAAGTTCTTTTTGTCTTGCGCAATCAGTTACTTGGCCTATGAACCTAAAATTTTTGATCGTGTTTGTGTGGCCCCCCCTTAATTTCTTCTTCAGCTCCGCCACTGAATATGATGAATGCATCTTTTGCAACTTCATTTTGTGTTTGAGTAGGGCATAGTCGTACTACTCTGTTCCGTAATCTCATGCTTTAGTAAGACGTTTTTCACATTTAGCAAAGAAGCATTTCGTTGAGCCGAATACTATGTGCGAACTTAAATGAGAACTCCTGCGGTTTTCTTTTACAGTAAAAGGAGTCCGAAAAGTTAACAACACGCTCTTTTTCACTGTTCCTGGGAGTTTGACACCTTGACAAGATTTTGGTCGGCGGGGTCAGCTTCCTAACCTGGTCCTCCTGTCGCGTTCTGCATGCGCATCGGCGCGCAGAGTGTTTCTGGCAGGCAGTATGCACAGTTCATGTTCTCAAGCTTCCTGCACACGGCATGTACAACTTTCCTGCGGCTATAAATATACATGCATCGGGTCGATCGCGGCGGGGCGCCCTGCAGAGGAGCTCATTTGCGAGTGTGCGCTAGTAGTGACACGGTGCAGCTGTAGCTCATCACAGACGAGCCTCTCCGCTCTCTCGCGATTTCGTGTTCGCAGCAGCAGCAGCCAACATGCCCACCATGACGGTGCCGACTGCCGCAATGCGAAGGTTGAAGATGGCCGCTGCGGCGGCCAGGTCCGCGGCGACCAATGATCCCACGCTCCGTCGTTCCGCAGGCGACGGCGACGCCCGCGGCCGTGGGCGCGCGAATCGACCGGCCGCGCGGCAGCAGGTGACGCCCTCCTCGTCCGGCAAACGCGGCGCCACCTGCAGGACAGGTGCGACCGTGGATGTCCAAGCTCCACCGACGCCGCCTCGCCCGACATCCGTCATCAGGACGGCGGCGTCGGGGCGCGTCCTCGTGTTCCAGCGCAGCGCCGTCGTCGTCTCCGCCGCAGGCCACGATGGCTGCGTCGAGGTCGTCTACGACGACCGGTTCCCGCCGGAAGATCCCTCCGCCGCCGTGCGCGTGGCCAAGGACAGGATCGCCGTAGACACGGCGCCGGCGCCGCCCGTGGTCGCAGCCGCCGCCGCCTCGGCGTCCAGCGCGTCAACCGCTGCCAAGGCCTCTCGTCGCTGCAAGAAAAAGGCCCTTGCAGTCGCCGCTAGAAAGTGGATTCTCTCCTGGTAGTGGTAGCAGCACCTGTTGCGCCCATGCATACGCATCATGTGCTGCGTGGACGCACGTGTGCGTGTGTGTGTCTGTACATACGAACGG
This sequence comes from Eragrostis curvula, assembly GCA_007726485.1. Taxonomy (NCBI): domain Eukaryota; kingdom Viridiplantae; phylum Streptophyta; class Magnoliopsida; order Poales; family Poaceae; genus Eragrostis; species Eragrostis curvula. The sequence goes on from CM017442.1 coordinate 16,832,899, forward strand.
TTTGTTAGCACAGTGCAAGCTGTCTCCACGGCAGACTTTTGGTTCTGCATCATCACTTATGCCTTTAATCAGCTAATGTACATTTCGCCAAATCAGATGAGTGTGCACTCCACACCGTATTCCATAATGTGTTTCTTTGTTTTTTATAGAGGACAATACTAGCTAGTCACTTACTTAGTCCTCCTGAATGTAATGCAGTGCTATTAATCATTTCATTCAGAACATGTAATGCTAATGGCAAAGCTGTAACTGTAAGGTGTACTGTACTAAAATGCAACCAAAGAAGCATGTCATGGAGAGTGAGCGGAGAGGAACTGCACATGCCCATGCTACAATATTTTTTGCATCCGCGAAACATTCGGGACAAGAGGATCAAATCGCCAACATTCGCTGACACCCGCAGCAATGCTGCGACTGCGAGTGCAGGATCCGTATCAAGCAAGGTTTTTGTTTCACGAATGTTTTGGGGAACGGCAGCACTACTACTGGCGCGAATGCCCGCTGGTGCAAGAGTTGATACTTCGAGCAAGGCCATCGCCGGCAGGCTCCGAGCCGACGCGTGTCAGTACGCGCCCACACACGAGCCAAACTCGTCCAAAGCTGCACCGGATGAGATTCTCTCTCGGGCCCCACGGTTGCTGCTGTCAGGAGCGCATTGTGGAGAGAGATAGAGAAAAGAAGCGGAGCGGGTCCCACAACTTCGCGTTGGAGCTTGTGCGCGGCTCGGCGCCGGCAGACGCGCCGAGCATGCTCTCTCCTACTTTATCTCTCCTCCACATCAGCAATTTCTGATAAAAAAAAGACTACAAGCCAATGCATTGGGCTTGCTCTTACCAGAGCGAGCTTTTCCGGACATGGGAGACCATGGGCTGTGAGCCTGCATGTGACACAGTGTTCGTGACACGACCCTACAGGACGTGCACGCGGCGCGTGCCTACATACATGAGCACATGGTATATACTACTAGAAGAGTTTTATTTCGCAAGTCCCCAATTTCCAACACCGAGAGCAGTGTTTCACTTACCGAACAAGCTGCGGAAATCGGATGAGTCTTTTTTTTTGAAAAACCGGCCCGGAAATGACTATTCAAGGTGGCCCGTAAACCGATCAGTTTTAGCGGCAAATCATTTGGTTTGACCAGTAAACTGGGAGACACAAACAAAATATCGATCGGGCGACCGTCTTTGTCTTTGTTTGTTCGTTCAGTGACTAATCGGATGACGCCTCCCAAACAAACATCAGTGGTGGGTCTCCTGATGTCAGCGGTGCCCGCCACTGGTATTTAGCTTCAATGTGCCCACCACTACAACTCTTGGCCCATTGAAGCCCATATCCCAGCCCAAACGCCCCGTCATATAAATAACACCCGAGCCTAGTTCACCCTTCTCTCTCACTTCGCATCTCTCCACCACGCCACCACTCTCCACCTCGTCTCTCTCACTAACCCCAATATCGCGACCCCTCGCCACCCAAATCCTTCTGGACCCCGTTGCCTCCACCGTCGAGTGCCTGCTCCTCTCCTCTCTCGGCATCCCAGATCCTGCTCGAGTCCACCCTTTCCCCTTGGCCTCCTCCTCCTTCCTTTGCCGCCGCTCACATGGCCGCTATGCCGGATCTAGCTGGTGACAGGCGGATCCGGCCGCTGGGGGTTGGCGAATCCAGTCGTTGGAGGCGGCACATCACGCTGAGGAGGGCACGATGGCTCTGGCGTGGCATTGGGTGACGCATCCTCCTCGAAGTCGTCTGTGGTGCGTCGCCTCTCCACCGAGCTCCATGCGTGGTGATGGTGACTCCAAGGGTGGGATCCAAGCGAGGACTACATGGCGACGGTGATTGCAAGCGTGGTTATGACAAACCATTGAAGGCTTGCTTGCATGCACTCCGGCATTACGACCGCTCCAAAAAGGTGGCCGTTTATTTATATAAATGAAAATTCTATTACATTCAGCAAGTGGTAGAAAGGTGGCCATCGAATGCCAGCTACTGTATGCCTAGTCTACTACGGATGATTACGGAGTAACTTAGCTCCAGCAGTCGCCGCAAGAAAGTGCATTTTCTCCTGATAATGTTTGCAGCACTTGGCTCCAGTAGTCGCCGCTAGAAAGTGTCTTTTCTCTTGATAGTGTTAGCAGCACTTGTTGCGCCATACATACGGATCACGTGCTGCTTGGATGGACGTGTGTGTATATACACACGAACGGTTTGTAAGCACAGTGCAAGCTGTGGCCATGGCAGACTTTTGGTTCCACGGTGTAATGTGTTTTTTGTGGTTTTTTAGAGGGCAATACTACTAGCTAGTCACTTAGCCCTCCTGAATGTAATGTAGTGCTGATAATCATTTCATTCAGAACATGTAATGCTAATGGCAAAGCTGCAAGGTTGTACTCCTACTAAAATGCAACCAAAGAGACATGTCATGGGGAGAGACCGGAGAGGAACTGCACATGCCCATGCTACAATATTTTTTTGCATCCGCGAAACATTCGGTACAAAGGGATCAAATAGCCAACATTTGCAGCATTGCTGCGACTGCGAGTGCAGGATCCATATTGAACAAGGTTTTTGTTTCACGAAGCTTTCACGAATGCGGCAGGTGCCAAAGTTGATACTTGACCCTTAAGAATCTGCTAGAGCGAACATTTGCTGACATGCATGTGAGACCATGGGACTGTGACTCTGTGAGCCTGCCTGTGACGAACACAGTGGACGTGACGCGACCCTACAGGAGGTGCACGCGGCGTGTGCCTACATGCATGAGCACATGGTAGAAGAATTTTATTTCCGGCAAGTCTCAAATTTCCAACAGCGAGAGCAGGCTTTCATTTACCCAACATGCCGCGAAAAAAAAAACTCCGGATACCGATCAAACACATGATTTGAGAAAATTTGAATGAAGGTGACCAACCGTTCGGTTTTTGCTACAAACCCTTCGGTTTGACCAGTAAAATGACAGGCACAAACGTAAAACCGATCGGGTGGCCATCTTTGTCCTTGTTTGTTCGTTCGGCGACTGATCGGATGATGCCTCCTTACCATTAGTGGTGGGCGTGCTGATGTCAGCGGTGCCCGCCACTGGTATTTAGTACCAACAAGGGACACTGACATCAATGCCTACCATTACAACTCTGTGGCCCCTTGAAGCCCGTCTCCTGGCCCAAACACCCCGTCTTCTAAAATAAAACCCTAGCCTAGCTCGCCCCTTTCTCTCACTTCACATCTATCCACCGCGCCGCCACTCTCCTCCTCGTCTCTCTCACTATCTCCAATGCCGCGACGACCCCTCGCCTCCCATATCCTTCTCGACCCAGCCGCCTCCACCATCGGGTGCTTGCTCCTCTCCGCACCCGGGATCCCAGATCCTGCTCGAGTCCCCCTTTCCTCTATTGGCATCTTCCTCCTTCCTTTGCCACCACTAACATGCCCGCCATGCCGGATCTAGCTGATGGTAGGCGGATTCGGCCGCCGGGGGTTGGCAAATCCCAGTCATCGGAGGCGGCGCGTCATGATGGCTCTGGTGCAGGATCAGGGGGCACGTCCTCCTCGATCTTGCCTTTGGTTCGGCGCCTCTTCACCGGGCTCCATGCACGGCGGCTCCAAGGGTAGGGTCCAAGTGAGGACTGCTTGGCGACGGCGACTGCAAGCGCGATTATGACCGAGCCAAGAAAGTTGTCGATTTTTTAATAAAAAGAAAATTCTATTACATCCAGCAAATGAAAAGTACAACGGTGCCTAGTCTAGTACGGATGATTACGGAGTAACTTGGCTAATAGGAGAAAATCAATTTCAGAGCGGCTATGGGCCATTTCTCTTATGACGCGAGGCACGCACGGCACCGGAGGCAAAGGAGGCGGTTGTGGCAGCAGCAGCCGTGCCTATGATTATCTGATCCGTGGCCACGCGTAATGGTCTCCCGGGGGGCTTCCGGAGGCCACCCGCAGTCGTAGACGACGTCGAGGAAGCCGTCGTCCACATCCGCGGTGGAGACGACCACGGCGCTGAGCGTGAACTCGTGGACCAGCCCCGAGGGCGCGGTCACCGGCGTGCGGACGAGCACGGGCGCGCCAACACTCACGGCAGCAGGCGGAGGAAGAGGCGGCGGAGCTTGGACATCATCCCCCGTTGCGGCTGGCCCGGTGGTGCGGAGCTGGCTGGACGAGGACCCGCGCAGCCGAAGACCCGCCGACTGGCCCGGTGGTGCGGAGCTGCCGTCGCCGTGGCCCGCCGCCGCCGAAGACCTGGCAGCCGCGGCGGCCATCTTGAACCTGCGCATCGAGGCGGACGGCACCGTCATGGTGGGCATTCTGGCAGCTGGGAACGCGAGCGGGGCTGTTGAGCGATGCAGCGGGCATTGATCAGCACGGTGAAGTGAAGCTACGGCGCGCTCCGGCCGTAGCTTTATAGCTGGTCTCTGGTCAATGCGGTGGTTTGTTGGTCGTTGAATGCACGAGCAGCTGGACATGCGCGCGTCGTCCAGCCGCATTGGATTGCATGCAGTGGCGCACGTTCCCCGCCTGCGGACAGGGTTCGCGTTTCGCACGCAGTGGGGTGGGGCCCGGGCCTTGGCCACTCCACTCCTCCACTTGACTCCAGTCCAGTGACCCAGTCCCGGGTGCCATTGGCCTCTTCACCTGTTGCCGTGAGCTGCAAGCCTCGGCGTCCTCTATCGCTTTTTTTTTTTTTTTTTTTGAGATATTACACAGTACAACTCGGACACTCACAACGCACGCACACCTCACCCCTATGAACGCCGTGGCCGGCAAGTACTTTGATCCTGTAGTGGCTTGCACAAGAATTAGTATGACTACCACACTCCAGCAGAGTGCAGGGCCAGTCCACTGGGCCAAGACTCGACGCATGCGCCAGGCACCTCATCAAGAAATCTTCCACGGCCAGCTCCATCAATTCAACTGTTCATCCGCCTATTCTCTAAAAAAAAATGTTCATCCGCCTCTACTGTTCCCTCAATATTCTTCGGTAGCTGTTGGCAATTTGGGACTTGCCGGAAATAAAATTCTTGTCCCGTGTCGCAGCATTTCCCTTGTGTTTTTTTTTTTAGAAAATGAAAATAGTTCCCCGCCTCTACATTTCCACACATAGCGTTCGTACTTATTACATTTCTTCAGCTCTCCGGCTAAGATGAGAGGACTAAATTAAAGGCAAAGTCTATTATTGAATTTCCATCCATTATTCCTGAAGAATTCTATGGCAATAATCTCCATAGAAAGGCTCGTTGAACATATCTTCTCCTTTATCTCATCATGATGCAACAAAGGCCAAAACCGCAGCCAATACGTTCCTCTGAAAACAGACTGCATAAAGGAAGTATATTTGACATTGTCAAAACCACATCATTACGACAACACCAGATGACCCAACATAGGGCAGCCATCCCTACTACAATAGTTTTTTCCCCCCCCCCCTAGATTCACTCTTGCTAGCCAATTTCCCAATATATGGGCTATAGAGCAAGGCGGGGGGTAAGCCGGTAGCATTTCCCTTGTGTGCATGTGCATGCATGCTCGTTCGCGCAGGCGCATGCCTGTGCAGGATTCTGTCACGAACACTGTGAGTCACAGGCGCACATCTCATCGTTTCCCATGCATGTGTCAGCAAAGTTCACTCTCTCTAAATGAGTCAAGGATCATATTGATGTTGGTAGTTTGTCTCCCCTGAAACGTTTCGCGAAACAAAAGAGCTTTCACCGATGTGGATGTTGGACTCAGCATCCTTTTCTACATGACAACAAAAGTTATTAGTTCACACACACACACACACACACACAGATATATATATATATATATATATATATATATATATATATATATATATAGAGAGAGAGAGAGAGAGAGAGAGAGAGAGAGAGAGAGAGAGAGAGAGAGAGAGAGAGACTGGGCTAGGCCACCAGGGGAGAAGGAAGTGGCTTTGACCCAGAGGAAAAGAATGTTTTAAACATTTCCATGATTTAGGTTTACTCAAATTTGAAAAAAAGATGTAAACACCATAATATTCCCAATGAAACAAAAATATAATCAAACACTTGAGCATGGTTTTTTTATTTAAGAAAATTCTAAATTCTCATTATGTTCAAAATAATTTGTTGAAGTTTTATTTTGAAAACCATGGAACAAGCTATAAATATAAAAAATGAATTCTGAGTTATTTCTATTAAGCTTAAGTTTTTAGAGTGTTACACCTTCTCATGTGCATGAAATGGCCACTCCTCTCCACTATCTTACCGAGAGATGTACTGCATGCAGACAACTACCATGTCTCGCTTATCCTATTCTCTGATTGCTTACCCCTATGCTAGCCACATTGCAACACATGGAGTTTCTTGGATACAAGCAACAACTAATTTACATGCAAGCAGGCAACACATGCACATGTCCACAAAGCAAACTGCGAACAAATCAACAAATCATGTTCCTAGGCTCAACAAAGTGCTTGCTCCTGTTTTGCGCTCTCATCGTCGATCTTGGTTGCTTCTTTCAAATAGCTTATAAGACTCGCTTGTGTGCGATGTAGTATTGACCATTTTATGTTTTCTTCCAGACTGCAAGGGGAACGATACGCCCACCAGCTAAAACATGCATGTGCTTACGTTCCGGCCACTAGTAAAGCTATAGCCGAAACAAAGAAGGTGCAACACTAAGACACTATATTACCTCAATGTATTGTATGTGCATTTAGAAAATAACTTATCAAATATGTCGGTCATTTCTTTCTAAAATGTATTATGCTCATACTTCATTAAGCATAAAGAGAGGAAACTACATCAGAGTTTAACATGAAGATCCCACCTGATCCTTTTTTTACTCTAGCCACGACATAGTCCTGTGCACCAATGCATTTATGGGTTATTAACAAAATCTATCTCTAAGACGATGCATTATGAATTGAAAGTAGTGCTTGTTCTAAATACAAGGATATTTCATGCATACTATGATTTTATAGATTTTAGTCTACACATTATGCGAAATGCAAGTACAATGCATCACATATTGAAGTAGTTAAAATTAAATGGTGTAAAATATAAAATTAGGAGACGTGGTATAATGAAGACCATGGAAGTTTTTCTTTCCCAATAATATCAGACATAGGAGAGACATTTATCAAACAATCTATGACAACATATTAAATTACTGAGCTGCCCCTTGGAGGTTACCAAAAGGGGATAAGAGATTCTTAATGTGAGACTAGCTAGAAGAATATATCTCTATGCATATGTTTATTCAATGTGACTGAATTTATGTGTTTGCTGGTCATTTATGAATCAAATAGTTTATTAGCATTGCACTACTACAAAAGCCTAAAAAAAAGCCTACTAGTGACGGACAAACATGACGTCAATGCCCCCCCCCCCCCCCCCCCCCCCCCAAAAAAACACTAGTGGCGGGCTTGCAGACATCAGTTGTGCCCACCACTTGTATTTAGCACCAATGAGGGGCCATTGACGTCAGCGCCCGCCACTACAACTCTGTAGCCCATTGAAGCCCATTTCCAAGCCCAAACGCCTCATCGTATAAAATATAACCCTAGCCTTGCCTCTCTCTCTCTCTCTCTCTCACACACACACACACACACACACACACTTCACATCTCTCCACTGCACCGCCACTCTCCTCCTCCTGCTCTTTTTTCTTTCTCACTTCCTAGATCCTGCTCGACCCCACCACCGCCACCGGGTGCCCACTCAGCTCCTCTCACATAAGGTATAAAAGCAACAAGGATAGGAATACGATGGAATCAAATATTAAGATAAGAATTTCAACATATAGCATATATAATGTGACTGGAACACATTATATGAGTTAGCTGCTTGCAATGACTGAAACATGGACACTCTAAAGTTCAAAGAAAATGAATAAAACAGGATACTTGGATCTAGCTATAGATAGCTTCCTGACCATCAGGAGGAAGGATCTAAAAGGCAACAAGCTTGAAAACGATCATTTAGATCATTCTTCGAATTATTGCCGGCTTGTTGGTCTCCACTCCAAGAATGTTGTATCTGTGTGTCTCCGTCCTTGTGCTGCGGCTTCCACTTTATCTTGGGTGGGCCTAATCGCACTTCAGTGGATGACGATGTTGCGTCTTCTGGTCGCTGAGGTGATTTTGACTAGTGTCACTCCTCGCCCTCTTCCCCACTGGCCACTGTGCCTCCTGATTACTCCTTTGCACCAGTACTACTGGCAGAAAAAAAAAATGAAAGCACACACGATGAAACACATGTGTTAATTAAATTTAAACCAGCACAAGAGAACAACTAAACCAGCACAAGAGTGCAACTATATGTATGGAGTATGCACTTGCGATTCAATCTAAACCAGCACAAGAGAACAACTACATGTATGTATGCACTTGCAGTTCAATCTAAACCAGCACAACAAAACAACTATATCCATGTATGAACTTGCGACGACTACAAAAGGCACAATTCAGCATCCACGCCTCTTATTTGCGGCGGATCAAGCTGCTGTCACCATCAGCTTCAGAGATTTTGGCATGTCTCAGAGATACACTGACCCCACCACCCTGATGGATTTTGGCGCCCGGCACCTTCAGCCGTTCCCCTCGCGAGCAAACCTGCGGCCGTTCACAACTATGTCCACCTCAATTCTGTGTGACAGTTACTCACATCAAAAAGCACATCCGCCTCTGGGTCTTCCTCCATCCAATTATGTATCACCTGTTACAACACACATATTGTAATCTTGCTAGCAGTTTGGGGCCGCGCGCAGAAAATAAACGATAGGTATAAAAATTAATTTGGAGAACCGGTTACGAATTGATTTGTCCACATTCATACCCTGATACAAGGCGAAGCTGAGTAGAGAACCTCGTAGGCTTTATCATGTGGATGCCGCTCCTGCTCAGCCACTGGCTCCGTCTCGGGCTCCTTGTTCAGATCAAAGTATATATAGGATATGAGGGGCTCTCCTCTCACGGCAATTGTTGCTGCTAGTTCCTTCCATCAGCTTGACTAGCTTGAGAATTGCGATACTGTTGATGAAATTTGTTGTAATTAGATCGAGGGCATGTTAGCGTGAGAGACAAACGGTGGGAAGGGGAGTTTGTATAGGGTATGGGGAATTTTTTTGAGAACCTTTACGGTGCACCGTAATGAATATGGGCCGTCTATTTTCTTCCATCCAACCATCCAGATCCTTTCATACTACTTAACAGCCTTCATAGTAGTACGGTAGTATTTTAAGGTAGTATAATAAAATAAGGGGTATTATTGGAAAAAATAGTAATGGCAGATATGTGATTTCATTCATCAAACTAGACGAAATACTAGCAATCTTACGAGTCATTTTCCCTCCCTATCTCTCTCGTCCTCATTTCCGGATCAGCCCGCCGCCACCATTTCCCCATGAACCCTAGCCCGGAGCCCACCCACCGCCGCCATTTCTCCTAGCTGGAGCCTAGCCGCTACCGAAACCCTAGCCAGAGCCACCCCGCCGCCATTTCCCCAACCCTATAGGCGGCTACGGGTTTGGTGTGGCCTCCTCTCTAATCCATGGCGGGGCGGCGCGGCACGGGAGGGCCGATTCGCGGCGGCGCGAGGCGCGGGAGGGCTGATTCGCGCCGGCACGGGTCGCGGAACTCGCCGACTTCATTCCCGCCTGCGCCTCGCCAGCGCTCGACCGAGGCGAGTCCTTGGGAATTTCGCTCTGGGACTCGTCTGTGTCGTACCCCATCTCTGGAGTACTCTGTGCATCATGTATCAGTCCCTGGATCAGTAGCTGATACGCACAGGAACACAGATATGGTAATCACAAGCATACTTCGAATAGGTAAATAGGTATAGTACCTGATATATTGAACCTTTAGTGGCGGTACGACAAGGATGCAGAAGTATCTAAGTCCTTCCGTCAAATAAAGGCGAAGCAATCACACACACATGCAGCGGAAAGCACGACCCAAGCCACAGGCAGACTTGAGAAGCAGAACCGAAAACCAAAGCGTCGTCGTCTCGTACGAAGACTTCTCCTACTAAAAACATCAACCGCAAACGCGTGAGTACATAAGGTACTCAGCAAACCCTAACACAAGGGGTAAGTATATGCAAGGGTATAAACAAGGAGGAGGCTGAGGTTTATCATATCGGCGGAAAGCCAATTTTGTGCAAGGGTTGTTTTTGAAAACGAAACAGTTCGCAAACTACAATCAGGTATGTCATTAGATTTAGTGGGGTTGGTTGACCCTGAGGGAGATGCAATCCATCCCGCCAGTTCCCAAATTTTAATGCTGGCAGGAAACCAGCGCACGGCTCCACGCCGGTGTTTTCCAAAAACACGCCAAGGATAACTCACACAGGAAAGACTAATCATTGTGAGGCCATAGTTTTCGCGTTGTCCAATGCCGTGGAACACGGCTATCCGGATAGAGTCTTATCCTCTGCAGAGGTTGTACACTTTCCCCATAAGGTACCCAGTCCTCCCCACGGCCAATGGCTTGGACTGGATACTAATGGTTCCGTACCTACTTGGCGTCACCACGGCACCACCACGGAAAATCTGCGACCAGGGGCTCCCATCATCATATAACAGAAAGGCCAAAGGCCAGAATTGTCTCCACATGCCGGGCTCGACGCCAACCTCGTCGAGCCTTCTCCTGGCTTCCGTTTGCCACTCCAGCATCCTGGTGGGTACCGGGTGAACGCTATAGTAGGGTGTGGTTCCAAACCTTTCCCATACAAGGCTTGTGGTTGTACGAAGGGTGCTAGGCCAGGCGGCACATGAACCGGTCCTTATACGACCGAATCAGACATCTTCAATAGCCAATCCTCACGAGGAAGGGCGTCCCAGAGATGGCCTCCCCAGTGAGGACTACCTCGCCTGTTCCCGCCAAAATATCCCCCACTATGGGTTGCACTTTTATCATCAAACCCACCCATTTTCACATTTACTCACACCACCAATCACTCACACATTTTAACACAAAAGCATGTGAGCAAGATTAATTAAGTACACATGTGACAGGTCCTAAGCAGCATTTTGATTCATCACATCATTAAAGAATTAATGATGTGGGTTCATAGGTTTAACAAGGGTTCAAGGTAAGCAAAAACAAGGCAGGGCAATCAACAAGTACTTAGGATATACTAAGCATGTAAATCACTTTTAAATACCATGCATACTTTATTTGAAAGCAGGCTCTAAGTGGGTTTTCTTTGCAATCATAGGATGAATATGATCAAAGGGAGCTAGGGCTTACCTGATAATCGCTTTCCTAATCTTTAAGTTCTGGGTCTTTAGCCTTTTCTGTCGAAGTTGATGCCTTCGAGTCCTTTGTTGAAGCTCGTATCTTTCAACGGGTCTTGATCTGAGATTTCTCGACGAGTACTTGGATTCTTCTGGCTTTTCCTCGATTCTCGCGTATTCTAGCGCATAGAACACTACGTATAAATAAACTACCGCAAAAGAAAATAAAGAGCGAAAAGAGCTGAGTAAGATCCAATTAACTCCAATAAAACCGATAGAAAGCAAATGAAGAATAAAAGGCTCAAAACATGGATGATGCATCCAGTTTTACTTTAACAAGGTTTTGTTACCTTAAAAAGGGCCATTAGGAGTGATGCACCGTACTCTATGGCTTTTGGTGTAATGAGAGATGCTAAACACGAAGAGAAGAGCATGAATGCATGAAGTGACGGGAATAGCGTGTGCACGCGTTCTTCGTACACTCATGGCACTAGCCTTCGTACAGGTAGTAACCTATACAAAGGTTCATGCAACACGTGTATGAAGTACGATGTGTGTCCGCTTAGGGCTCCTATACCTTATATCGTTAACTAATGATGATTTAGCTATTAATTACTTACTAGATTGATTAATTACTAAGGCTAAGTTATTATTGATTGAGTTGGTCGTCATGCGTCGGACGCACGACGATGGTACGTGTACGTGAGCATGTATGACATGAATGCATGACTGCAGATAAAACACTAAGATCAAACAAAGACAACTGGCAATTAAGATAACAATGAATGAATAACTCCAATAAGATCCGATAAATGGGCATTTATAAAAGAGGATAACGAATTGATAAGGTTTGGTAGGATTTGGCGAGGGCTTTGGAATAGGTGTTGCAGGCATTGTTGGGTTAAGTTTGATTGAGCGATGATCGATCAAAGCTAGATTTGGGGTTGAGTTCGTGATAGAAGGGGGTTATTGGATTTTGAAGTGAAACGACATAAAAGATCGTTAGGTTCAAGACTAGCGAGCGAATGAGTAAATAGGTGATACAAGGATGAAGCGGGGTGTATGTGGTCATGTGGAGGGTACTAGATAACTAGCGTCACAAGATTGGTTTGGTTTAGGTGAATACTAGTTGCGACGTGTGAGACATCGCATAACTGTCGGGAAAAGATAGAATGGGTGAGAGGGTTTTGGGTCATTGATGGTGTCTGGGTCAAAGATGGTGCTTCAATAATAGTACCATGAGGTACTATGTGTTTCTACGAACGCGTGGGCGCAAGAATCGCCTAAATCGGAGCTATGGTTGAAAAGATATGGGCATTTGAAGTTTCGGGGGCTTGATTATAATTATAAAAAGGTTTTAAGGGCTTAAAGATAATAACAGAAAGTTCTAGGAACCTTTCTGTAATTAAAGAAAAGGTTAGGGACCTTGGTGTAAAAAGACAGGGGCTAAAATATAATTACAGAAAAGTTTAGGTACTTTTCTGTAAAAAGGCATGGCTTAAACATGATTATTGAAAAGGTCAGGGGCTTATCTGCAAAATGTACAGGGCCCGGGGATTTTCTGGAATTTGGGAATTATTTTTGTATTGAAAATTATTTATTGCGTGGTGCTGACGCAATAAAGGGAATTATCGATTTAAAATAAATCAAAAACCCGGTGGACTGGGTCCACGAGGTCCATGGACCGGGACGGGGCGGCGGTCCACCGGTCCACGGTGGTCCGGGGCATCGCGTGCGGCGGCGGGCGGCTGGGATCCTCGCCGCCGGTGGCTAGAGTGGACGGCGGGCTGCGGGATGTCGTCGCAGAGGACGAGCGCACGAAGGTGTAGCGGTGGGTGGTACACGTCGATGACGGGACGCAGGGGAGCGGCGGCAGTAGCTCGCCGGAGTTGCTCACGGCGGCGGGGTGCGACGGGGAAGTGCGCGTGTGCGCGCGAGCGCTCAAAAGAGGTGGTGGTGAGGCGCGCGGGAGAAGGAGGACCTTGAGGTGCGCCTCGGCTTGGCGGGGCGCGGTTGGGAAGGCCACCTACGCCGGAGGGGATGGTGGCGGAGCGGCGGCGCTCGGGGTCGGCGTGCCTCGGGAGCGGGAGGAGGGAAGGGAGAGGGTGTGGGAGAGAGAGGAGGAGGTGGCGAAGCTTACCACGTGCGAGGACGGGACGGAGAAGGCCGGGAGAAGGAGATCGACGGCGACGGGTTACGGTGGACGGAACCCTAGGTCGCCGGGGAAGAGAGAGAGAGAGAGAGAGAGAGAGAAATGAAGAGAGGAACGGCGCGGCTCCGTTTTATCGACGACGAAGCTTGGCGGCTACAGCAGCTCCGGCAGGACGGCATGGGCGGCGACTGTGGCTGACGCTGCCGACGGGACACGTCGGGGAAGAAGCTGACAGGTGGGCCCCACCTGTCAGTGGGACGGAGAGCAGGAGGCGGGCTGGGCTGCTGCTGGGCCAAAGCCGATGGGCTGGGGTGGGCTGCGGAAAAAGAAAAGGAAAAAGAGGAAGAGGGAGGAGGTGGGCTGGGCCAGAGGAAGAACAGGAAAGAAGCAGCCCACAAGAAATGAAATAGTTTGAACTTTTCTTGGAATTTGAATTTGAAGGAATTTCAAATTCAAACAAAAACAAGGGTTGAACAAACACTCAAAATAAATCAAATAAAACTCAGAAATGCATATGATGAGATTTTGATGCAGATTTAAATTCAAAATTTTGAAAATCAATTTTGGGATTTAATCCTACTTTAATTTTATTTGTTGAAAATTCAAAAGCTTCTAATTTTTAGTATATTTTTAGATGAGGGCAAACACTTGAGCACAAGTTTTAAATATTTAGAAATTTTCAAATTCAAACTAGCTTTTGATTCATTTAGTGAATTTTATTTTGAAAATTCGTTTCAAGGTGAGAGGTTGGACAAAAATTTTAATTTGGAGTGATTTTTATTCCTTTTTATTTTTCTTTTCTCTTTTTCTCTTTGCTCCAAAAGTAGGGGTGTTACAGTGTGGTTTGCGGCCAACGTTTCCCCGAATTCGTGTTCTGATTTGAGGTGCTTACGATTGGTTGGTGCTTTGGGTCTCGCAGGGTGGTTTTGTGGCCGGATTGGCTTGATTCCAGTGTGACGGTGCCCCCGGAGGAGGAGACCATGGACGAGTTCAAGCTGGAGGACATCCTCGAGTTCATTCTCGAGAGCATCCAGGAGCTCATGGAGGACCAGGGGGACAACAACCGCTTCGGCGAGGCCAACCAGAATGAGCTCTTCGCCAGCCTCGTCAACTACGGCCATGTACTACCACGGGGAAGGGGCGCCTTTGGTTGCGTGTGTGGATTCCCATTAGAGTGGTTGTTCTCGTTGGTGTAAAGGAATTTTTTCAGAAATTCTTCACTGTCCTCTAGTGCCATGGCGTCGAATCTGAGGTATTCACTTGCCCTTGCCTCAGCTGGACAAGGCGGGGTGCCACAAGCTCTAAAGATCCTTTCCGGTACCTCTGTATCAACCCTTCTCCTCCTCTGCATGTTCGACACAAATAAAACTGTAATTTGATCTCTTTTTGTCATGCAGGTGGTGAGAGTAGATTGACTACAAACTACTTGATGTGGTCCCCCTTCTGGAGGGTCGAACTGATGACGGCGACGACTCGGTTGCAGCCTCCGTTGCAGGTGTTGATGGTGACGCCATGGCCTCCGTCCAGTCACCGGCGGCTCGGCGAGAGTTTCAGGCGGCTTGACGAGAGTTTCAGGCTCGAAGAAAGTTTGAGGCGGCCAGGAAAGTCTACGCGTCTACAGAATCTAAACCTGAACGTACATGGCTTGCGGCTGTAAGAATATATTATATGGAGTAGATGCCCTCATCATGCGTGTAACTGAAACGTGTATGTTGTGGACTCCTAAACGTACATGGTGTGTACTCTGATTACATACTCCTACGTCAATGAACTCTGATTACATATGTCAATAGACTGCCGACGAATTACGACTTGTATTAATATAGGACTCTCATGAGATACGAACTTTACTCTTCAGGATAAGGCTAATGCAGATCCCGTCCAATGAACTGAGCAATCCCTGCCATATCTCAAACAAACTTGCTATAGCGTACGCTCAACATCTTACTCCATGCATCAAAAGTTGTACATAATGAATGTAAAA
This sequence comes from Eragrostis curvula, assembly GCA_007726485.1. NCBI lineage: Eukaryota > Viridiplantae > Streptophyta > Magnoliopsida > Poales > Poaceae > Eragrostis > Eragrostis curvula. Next base: position 16,848,245 of record CM017442.1, read on the forward strand.
AATTCAACAGAAGTAGCAGCATGTAGCAGCCATGCACTGTAAAATGAGGCATCTCAACCTCAACTTTTGAATACAAGATAAAATTCATGGACTGGAGGCAGCCAGTACTTGACAAAATGCTATTTATTAGCTACGACATCACCAACTTACAACCATCTGATTTTTGATTTCTTCAATTTATTTCCTATCCGTCATCTTCCATGAGACTTCACTCAAAGTTCAGTACCTATCAAAACAAAGTCAGATGAGAAACAGTTCAATGCATGCAACTCATACAGAAGAAGACATCATTCTACATCATTACAGCAGCGAAGCAGCAACATGAGGGAACACCAAGAAAGGCTTAGCAATTAAGAAAATTAGTCACCTGAATATCACTTAATTCGTCCTCCCAAATTCTGGATATGCCTTCCACCTCGTCCTCAATGATGGAGCGCCTTTTGAAATAATCTTCTTAGGATCAAGAACCGTGCTAGTAGAGGACCGAGAAGCACCAGAAAAGTGAGTTGGCAAAGGACCAAAGGATGTCGCATGTGCGCTCCCATTGTTCTCGATTTCCTTGGACATGATATAACATTAACAATTAGCAATGACAGTGATTCAGACCGGAACAGTGATTCATTAGTGACAATTTAACATTAACAATGTTTCGGACTGAACATGCCACTGAATTGCTATTCTGAATATTGCAAACACAAATGGCACTGAAGTGCTTAAATGTCATGTTAGTGCGGTCAACCTAGGTTTAACACAATGCTAGTCATCCAAATATTTGATCTGAAAGTCAATCTCCTTTCAACAAATTAAAAGAATTCATATGACAGTTTTTTGTTTCCTGACTCTTACATATGAGAGTTAACTAAAAATTAACTGCTATGTCCCAAGAGTTCAACCAAGAAATAAACATACCACAGTAAAATATAAATTATGAGCAGCTTTCATGCCATTAATGGGGGGTTCAAAGATTTTTCCAATTGCTTTCAGTAGCCAAACTTAAACACTGTAAACTGAAAAAAATTCTATCCCTACCGACAGATGCAGATGTTTCCAGTTTCGTTCATCAGGGTTCAGGGATTACTGATGAACGACAATGATTAGTTACACACAACCTAAACCATGCAGCGCACAAACACAACAATGGTTACCTACCCCATTACACCCTACGCTAATACACATTTCAGGGACCGGCGAGCTAGCTAGCACCTAGCATCAAACCAACAGTCCGACATGAGAAGATAACCAAACCATGCCACTAATCAGCCTGACGTTACTAGATCATCCACACAAATTAGGTTTGGCGGCGGCGCTAGCGGCGAGGCCGGGCGCGCGGGGGGGGGGGGGGGGGGGGGGGGGGGTGGCATAGATATTGCGGACGCCGGCGGTGGCGTTGGCTTTGGTGGCGGCGGATCGTGCGCGTCCTCCGGCCGTCGCGGCGGCGCCGTGCGCGTGTCCGGCCGTGGATCCAGGCACGTCCTCCGGAGGTGGCGGCGACGGTGGCGGCAAGGCCGGGCGCGGGTCGTGGCGCGGGCGGCCGTAGATGGCGCGGACGCCGGCGGTGGCGGCGGTGCCGCAGGGGTCGGTCGATGGCGCGGTCGGTTGTCTTTTTTTCCCTTCTCGTACCGATTCAATCCATTGACCATTGTACCCCGCGGTGGCAATTTCGTAAAAAGATTGAGTTTTAGGAAAAATACAATAATACTCATGAGAATGGACGGTCAGATGAGAGTCATACCACTTCTTTGCTCTAGGTAGTATGGTGCACCGTAAAGGTTCTCATTTTTTTTTTGTCTTGTCTCGTCATCCCATCTGATATGACCGTTGTAGGATTGCAGTTCATACATCCTGTTGCCTGCTGCTCCAGTTCATACATGCAAAAGGCAAGTAATAACAGCCTATAATATCTCAATGCCAGCTGATTAAGAAAGTCTAATACTCCATGATTCCACTAATTCAAATTTCAAAAGAACCGCGTGGTGGTTGTCCATGCTTTAGTTGAATTCGTGGTCTACAACCAGAAGCTTGCTGCTCCGTTCTTGAATTGTTGACGTTATGGACAACAAACATAATTCATTTAAGAACGCAGGGAGTATCCATCAATACGTCCCAGAGCTAGAAGACAGCCCAGAACAAAGAATCTACTGTCCACAAACATGGCGGATAATATTCGCCCCCCGTACCACTCGGCAGATACTACTCCTAGCTTGTACGTTACAGTCACTGAAAAGATCAAGAACACATCACTGACGTACGCATAACTGTGATTATGTTATTAAGAGGACGGTGGGGGCCAATGATAAGTAGGATTTTGAAAAAACTATTAATAAGTAGGATTTTGCTTCTGTTGTTGCATCACCACAAATTCACTATTGATCACACATGTAGTTCGGGCATCACAAAATTTTCGGTGCACATATTCACATAGCAGGTGTCCCCTTATGCACTAGAAAAAGCATTTTTGAACTAGATAAATAGAACTATGGTAGTCAGAATCATGTTGCACTAAAATTTGTCTGCAAAAGTCTAATTACTACTCCCTCCGTTCATCATTAGAGGACGTTTTAGGACATCGGGAAGAAACCAAGGAAGAGAGAGGAGACCGCCTGACGCTCCTGCTATGCATGTGGTTGTCTGCTGGGAGAGAGGAGTGTGTGAGGAGAAAATAGCGCCTGACCGCCTGACGCTGCCCTCTGGTGCATGTGTTTGCTCTGCTGCGTCAGCTGCGTCAGAGAGCGTGTGAGGAGAAAAGTCTGCAGCTACTGCGATGGCTTGCCTCGAATGACGAGAACGTCTTATATTTCGGAAAAAACCGATTACTCCAAAGCGCCTTATAAAAATGAACAGAGGGAGTAGGTTCCCCCTGCATGCATTTATTGCTAAATTCCCAAAATAAAGATTGTATGGGTTACCCTTCACTAAGTATCTACATGAACCTACATAAAATTGCTTCAAAGACCAAAGTCCACTTGCTCCCGTGTATATGCACCATATCTTGCTGTACAAAAATAACAAAATCCTGGAATAGTTTCACATCGTTGAAACATGAGAAAACAATTGTATAACACTAAAATCTGCAATCTTCCTTTTATGGCATGCTTGTCGTGGATTGCTTTTTTCACATGGCTCGGAGGACTCACTTGTGTGCAATTTTATAATGTCCATATGTGGCCTTCTCATACGTTGTCAGGGGGAAAATCTAGTCAGTAATCAAAAGGTGTTCGCACATGTAAGCTTCCCGGGCACAGGCGAATCTAGAGCCGAAATAAGAGGCGCACATCACTAAGACATTGTATTACCTCAATATATTGCATTTATAAGTTTAAAACTTATCTCATATGAGAGTAATTTCTTTCTAAAATGTGTTTTGCACATATTTCACTAAGCGAGAAGAGAGAAAATTACATGAGAGTTCAAGAATATTTTGCCTGATTCTACTTCAACTCTAGGCAGTCCACGCTGGAATGCATTTGTGAATTATTAACAAAATCTTTCTACTGGATGATACATATTATAAATATAACGTAGTGTGCATGTTTTGAAAACAAGGACATGACATACTATGATTTTATAGATTTTAGTTTACAGGTTATGTGAAATGCATGATCACCACTTCATATACATATGTAGTTGAAAATAAGTATAAAAAGACATGGCATAATGAAGACCGTTGAAGCTTTTTCAATAATATCATACATGAGATAGACATTTAATTACCAAACAAAATATAATGGCAATATGTTTAATTCTACTCAACTCCCAACTAGCCGTAGTTTCAAAATCCACCTAACTAATAAGTATTATTTAGCCTACGGGTTCAATTTACTCTCCAATTTCATGACAGTTGTGCTGGTTGACAACTGTAATCCTTTTATGGTTTTCGTTTGTTTGAAGCTTTTCTCAACCAGCCAGGACTCTAGGATGGAGAAGGTAGTCATTGCGAGTCATGGACTACCTTTCTGAGTCATGGCGAGAGGGGAAAAGCATGGATTCCTAGTTCCCTATTGCTGGACAGTCGGTGCGTAACCACGCGTTTGGGAGCTACAACGATGATTATTTTCTGAATGTTCAGACATACTCTTTGGAATAAGAACACTATTGTAAATGGCACATCTGCAGTCCCAAGTCACAACCCGTTTGTTGCATACCACTAATAATTTGGGCTCTTCTGAAATATTCTGCGAAAAAAATGTTGTCACATATCCATAACTTGTTGTCTGATGCATATGTTCAAATTTTGACTTTGACTAAATATATACTCCCTTCGTTCTTAAATTGTTGACTTTTTGAGTTATGTTTGACTATTCGTCTTATTCAGTTTATACTATGATCAATTTCACACTAAGTAGCACCGTGAGTGTGATGTGCATGATGCGAGGTGGCGAATCTGGCGATTGAGGTCCAACAACTAGCGGGAATGGATTTTCGCCGACGCGAGCCTTGTACCATGCCGGACGAAGCGGCGACCAGAGGCGGCGTGCCTACAATGCTCTTCCGGCGCGCGCACGGCTGCCGAGGGATCTTCTGGAGCCCGAGCGGTCGGTCACCGGGGTGCTGACGAGTGCCCGCGCGGCGACCCTCACGGCATCGGCAGCAACGATTCTGTCCGCCGCGGAGGTGGCTGACGTAGGAAAAGACGGCGTGGGCGGAGCCTGGACATCCCCGGTAGCAGCTGCCCTGATGGCGCGGCGCTTGCCGAACGAGGAGGTTGAGACCGGCCTGTAGCCCGGCCGCCGGCCAGTGCGCGCGCCCACGGCTGCGGGAGTCGCCGTTATGCCACACGGCCGGACGGTGGGAAACAGAATGATATGCGCAGGCGCAGCAACAATCCTGTGAACCTACACATGTACAGAGATGCATATGGCCGCAAGCTGCTCTCGTACTTGCACAGAGCAGAGCACCGTACCAACATGGAAATGAGCATTTGCTCGATCAGCCTTGACGCAAGGTGATCAGTAGTATTATGGCAAGAAGCGAATGGATGAAATCTGTACGCAAGCCTTGACGCTTCTGGGTCCTCGCCGTCGGGGACTCGGAGCTTCGTCCCGTGACCCGTCGTCCTCCTCGTCCGTCATCATGAAGGTCTCCATCTCCCGCAGCGTCATGACGCCTTGGACGCTTGGTGCTGGTGCGAGTTCCGGATCCTCCACGTTCTGCGTCGTGTCTTGGAACTCGAGCGGCGCCGCGGCGTCATCATGATCACCGCCGTGTGACAGAAGAAGGTCGCGTTCGATGTCCTCGGCGAACATCACGACGTCGTCTTCGTGGGCCAGACGCGGCCGCGTGCTGGGCGTCGCGGCCACGAGGTGGTCCGTCGCCTTCCTCTTGATGCCTGACTTCGCGGACGACGTGCTCGACGATGATGAAGACGCCTTGGATCGCCCAGTCCCTCGAGGCGATCTGTAAACCTTGCACAGAACCATGTTGCCTGCTCTGGTGTTCTTGAACGTGTACTCCGCCATGATCCAACCCGGCTTCTGGACGGACGGTGCCCGTCGCCGTCCTGACGTGATACGAGAACTTCTGCAGAGATACTCTGCTTTGTGCTCTGTTTTTCAGACTCTTATCTCGTTTGCTACATATGCTTGTCCATAGTGGGGCAATAATAATCCCATAGTGGGGCGATTCAAATCACCTGACAGTTACGATTAAATTTGTCCATATGCACATTACAGACTTGATCCAACCATGATGGCATCTCTCCAGTGACCAGTGTGCGGTACGAGCACTCGCCATCGGCTGGCATAGTGCGTGGCATCGGCGCGCGTTCGCAGGGAGCTCAAGCGCAGGAGAATGCGCGCGCGCCGACAAGTCATCGAGACCTGGCCGCGCCCGGTCATCTTCTGCACCAGAGACATGCAAGGCCAGCGCATGTCGCGGCAGGTGCCGCTAGAAGGAGAAAATCCATTTTCTAGCTGTGCCCGCGAGAGCCTTTCTTCTTGCTTTGACGCGAGGCCGGCCGGCGCAGCTGTGTCACGGGCGAGGCGCCGAGGATGCGGTGTTGATGGCTCGTCCATCATGATCCAGCCCTTCGCCACGCGCACGGCGGCAGAGGAATCTTCTTTTTCGAAAGATCGGCAGAGTCGTCTTCCGGTGGCCAGCTGCCGTAGCAGACGACCTCGACGTAGCCATCCTCTCACGCGGCGGAGACGACCCCGTACGGGCGCTGAGCTGGAACACGAGAACGCGGCCGGGGGGCGCGGTCACCGGCGTGCAGACGACCACCCGCGCGCGCGCCGACACTCACGGACACGGTGGTAGCGTTTTCGTCCTTTACGGAGGCCGCTGGCGGTGGAGCTTGGACATCACCCGTTGCAGCTGGCCGGGTGGGCGGCGATGCGTGGGCCAACGGCCGCGGGCGTCGCCGTCATCACCCACGGAACGACGGAGCGTGGGAGCCCGGCGGAGCAGACAACTCGAAGCCACCGTTTTGTCACACTTCTATAGTTGACCACAAAATTTTCGCCATTTAGTGATTTGCAGGACCAAGATAAGTCTGACTTTCATTTCCTTACTGTGTTGGTTATCCATGTTCGTCTCTCTTTGCTGAAACAGTTTTACTACATATTAATTTGTTGAACTATTGTATGCTATCATAACAAGGTTTTAACATGGTGACCTCGAATATATTTGCATACACGTAGTACACCAACTCTGAAATATAGTTGCCTTAAAAATAATAAAAAAACTCTGGGATTAGAGATTTGCCCCTCTCCTGAATGGCTTTAGAGATATGTCCTACTTAGAGCGTCCTCAACGGTTGCCTCTTAGCTAATTCTTAGAATTGTTTATTAGAAGAAAAGAAGAGAGAGAAGAGAGCTAACTCTTCCTCAAGAGGCAGCCTCTAAAGAAAATGTGAGACTTAAACATGGACCCCACTCCTCTTCAAATGTTTGTAAGAGCTAGCAGCTGCCTCTTAGCTAACTCTACCATTGGGAACGCTCTTATGCTAACTGGATTAGAAATTTGCCCCTTCCTATGCCACGTAGGATTGAGACGTGGCCAAAATTTGGCAAATGTCTATTTTGCCCTTGCGGCGTGTAAAAGACTGTTTTACCCTCGCACATGATTGAGGTGGACCGAGTCGAGTATGTCCGGACCCAACCAAACTCATTCCGACCCGAGCTGGTCTTCTTCCTCCCCCTCTCCTCTCCCCAAGGTGGCGGCGGAGGCGATTTTGGCGCTGGTGCGATTATTCGAGGCGAGAGGTCGACGGAGGTACAGATCCCGTACCTCCTCTCCCTCCGCGGTGGTTCGTACTCCGTTTCCCCTTGTTGATGTGGTTCCTTTTGCCCGTGCAGGTAGTTGTTCCGGCGTCAACGGGGGCCACGACGACGATGGCGACTGACCCTTCGTACTTGTACGCTTGACGGACACTAACAGAGCAAGTACATTCATCGTAACTTGATTGCTTTCTTCAAATGGCTTGGAGGACTAGCATGTGTGAATTGTTATATCGGTAATACATGGTTTTCTCCTACACTGTGATGTGGACGATCTTCTCTACAATCAAAACCTTTTCGCACTTGTAGGCTTCCCGGCCATATTGGCGAAGCTAGAGCCAAAACGAGATGGGTGCACCACTAAGACATTGTATTACCTCAATATTGTGTGTATAATTTAGTTAAACCGTATCTGATATGTGAGTCATTTCTTTCTAAAATGTATTTTGCACATATTTGACTAAGCGAGACGAGAGAAAATTGTATCAGAGTTCAACCTAAAGATCTTGCCTGATTCTTCTTCAACCCTTGCTACAGGACCACATTGCACAGATGCATTTATGGGTTATTAACCAAATCTATCTATAGGATGATACATTATGAGTAGAAAGTTGTGCATATTCTAAAACGCAAGGACATGGCATAGTATGATTTTGGATTTTTTCTATACATGATGCAAAATGCATGTTCAACACTTCATATACATACATAATTGACAATAAATATTGTAAATATAGAAGTAGAAGACGTGGCATAATGAAGACCATGGAAGGTTTTTTTTCCAATAATAATATCAGACATAAGATAGACATTTACCAAACAAAAACTATGACAATATTTTTAGTTCAAGTTAACTCCCAAGTATAGCCGGAGTTTCAAATCCTCCTAACTATTGTTTAGCCTACTTAATCGATGGGTTCAATTTATACTCTAACATTGTTTCCCATAGCCACTTTGATGACACGGGCAGTGGTTTTGCCATGTGGCTGCCACATTACCCTTCTTCTCAAGAAATCATTGTTATTTGTGTAACCCATATTATGAGTAACACTGGATTCTTTAATACATAGTAGAGAGAAACCAACTCATGGTATGAACTGAAGCATTTTATAAGAATTGTGTAGGAGCTGAGTAGACCATATTTAGTTCAAGGAATTTTTTTAGTCCGACTTTATGTGAGGAGTAATTGGACTTCTTCATTTCTTAAATGCGTAAACCACAACACATGTCAACTTACACTATCAGTTCTAAACAAATAAGAAAATAAATAACTCACAAATAGTGGGTTGGTATACGATAACATCAGATAGTGAAAACAAATGTGCCATGCAAGAGTAGGCGAGTGGCCAAGAAAGGGAAATGTGATTATCGATGTTTCTCGCCTACTAGTTGCTCACGATGATTCGTTTATTGGAGTTACTAATATTGACCCCATGCCACTGCAGGTGGTCTTAAGACTACAATTTCATAAGGGTCAGGTTTCCAAATTTCGACTAAACAAGCTACTCGAATAAATACAGCCTTATTCCTTTAATGAAGCCATTTTCTCACACTTAAGCGGTTCTCAACCAGGACTCTAGCTAGGACTTCTCATTGTTTTATGACGCACATGTAGAAAATTTCTACTTCAACATAGGATAATCGCATAAACCACATCGTAAGTCACTTAGATTTTGAGATTCTCACCCATAAGCTATTGTTGTTGAAAATAACCATTCGCCTACTATATTTTATTGGCAAAATCATCCCAATTTGCACATGTTTAGTTTTTGTTAGTTTACAACAACTCATGGTGTTCTTATCAAACTTATAAAATTTTGGAGGTATAATCAGATTTTGCAATAGAAAAATATCAGTTAGAGTTAATACGGCAGTCAGACGTGTTCCTTTGATTTGCGTTGGGATTCTAGAAATCCTTATATGGGCAGCTAGCCTCATGGCTCATTGGCTGTGCGCACGGCATACACATAGAAGGGTTCGCAGGATCAACTACTCCCAAGAGTAAGGAACTAAGGATAATGGTTTGGCATGATGGCTGGCTACAAATTGTCTATTTCAGCAAATTTCAGCTGATCCCCATATAATGATAAGCTTTTATCACAAAAAAGCCAAATATCAGACTGGTATTTAAATGCTTAACAAATCTTGACCTTAAATGTTCATGATCAACTCGTATAGAAGGGGGCGGTGCATACAACATTCATATAGGAAGCGGACTCCCAACTCCCACGACGTCAACAGCAAAATCTCATCACGCATTGAAGTGCCGCCCTTCAGCATAAACCACAGCTGGAGCGTAAATAAAGATCCCCATTATCAATGCAGAGGTAAATTGTTTTGGTTTCAATGTGCATTAGTTAATGAAGCATCATAAATGCTTTTATTTTCCATACATTTTTATTTATTACAAGCAATTAATGAAGTATCACAAATGCAAATAATAAATGCTTTTGGTTCCTATACATATTTATTTACATGGTATTAATGAAGCATCATTAATGTAAAGAGTAATTTCTTTTTGTGGCCATATGCATTTATTTACAAGCAATTAATGAAACATCATCAATACAACGAATAAATGCTTATACTTATCTGCCAGTTATTAATCATCTTGGGGCTGTCTTGAAAGTCTTGGAGTTTTCTCCTGCTTCTTTCCAAGGATCTGAGATGAAATTTGCTTTCTATGATGATTTCCGGTGCTGCTGCGTTAAAAGACTTCCATATCCTTCCCAATTAGCGTCTACGTCACCAAGTGCATCACTTGCCGTGCGTCGCATAGAGACTCAAGAGTCGAGACTTGTCAGGCCGGTATCGGCCTTCCGAGGGCATCATATGGTCAGGCTACAAAATCCAACCGTTCGACACACCTAGCCATAAATGTCGAGTCGTACTGTAAATTTTAGCATGCGTTGTCATGCGGCCACTTTCCAACAACTTCAACGTTGAGGACGAGCTTCAGCTCGATAGGTCGAGCGCTTGAGTTGGTAGTGCGACCACCCCGGGTTCGATTCCTGTGATTGGACTCGGGGTCCTCACCAACAAAATTTCATGTACCTCTCATGCGTGTAGTTATAAAGAGAATGTGGCACTCCTCGTCGGGCATCAAGATCCGGTGAATTCTGATGATCTCGAAGCACATGACCTTAGAAGTTGTGTATAGTTGTAGGGTTGATCTTGTGCATCGTTGTGTGTTAGTCGAGTGAGATGCGTGCATACATGAACGTATATTACAATTGCACCTAGTTTAAGAGGTTCAAAAAACTTCATTTATGTGCGTCGTTGTGTGTTAGTCGAGTATATGTTACCGTTAGACGAGCATATACAAAATCACAGATACTTGTTGTTGTCCGCAACATTTATGTACGGCTTGTTCTTAAGTGCGTGCTTCATTGTTTGCATGTGAAAGCGTCTTAATTACGGGACAGATCAGTAGTGCTAGAGCTCTCCTAAAACAACAAAATGAAGCTGCAAAAGATGCACTCATCAGCATGATCCGCGGCCGAAACGCTAGCCAGATCGAGGACATCAGCAGTAGTACACCATGCAAATGGAACGCATGGACGCGACATTCCTACAACTACAGTACTACAACAACCACCATGCAAAGATGAACGCACAGCTACCTTACTACGAGCACGATCCGGACAGATCGACATCCTACCTAGGCTAGCTGCCTGAAGCTGCACGACAGCGTCACAGCGACGAACTACGGATTACCAACATACATGTCTTGGCTGGATACGTCATCGTGCCCAGCATTATTCGTCGAGGTTCAGTTCTTCCAGTCCCTGGCGCCAGCCGCCCATTTCCTGCTCGGACCGGACGCCGCGCGCGGAGCGATCGAGGAGCCGTTGTCCGCAGGTGGCGGTAGGCTGTGGCTGTGCACGATGATCTGGTCCCTTGCGACGCGCACGGTGGCCCTGGCGTCGACGGGCGGGAACTTGCCGTAGACGACCTCGACGTAGCCGTCCTCCGCTGCGTACTTGACGACGGCGCTGAGTGGGAGCACGACCGGCGTGAGGACGCGCACCCGTTCCCCAACCCGGACCGCCCACGCGGCGTCGTCTCCAGTGTTCGATGGCCGAGCGCGTGGAGCCGGCGGTGGCGGAGGCGCAGAGCCCAGCGGCTTCCGCGTCGGCAGCGACGACGGCTGCTTCTTCTTCTTGTCGTGCCGAGCCGCCACGCTCTCGGGAGCATTGGAGACTTGGAGTGGCGCTTGCCGAGCCGGTCGGGGCCGTCGCCGTGCCCCACCGGAGGACAGGGCGCGGCCGCCAGAAGCCTCGACAACGCGTTTAAGAAACTTCAAGCATGGTATCAACTTCATGTTGTTTGGGTGTGCACGAGCTGACGAGCACCATCACACCCTCTGCCTCTGCTGAGTGATGGTTGTCATGGAAGAAATGTGGCGTCCGGGGATGAAGAGTTGTCAAGTAGTCAATTTCAGACGCTTAATAAGCATATGGACGATTGAAGCATGGGGCTTGATCAGGAGATATTTGAAAAATGGTTAGCTATAAAACTTAAAGTACATCTTAATGTGACTCATAATGCTCGGATCGCATTCAGGAGGCTAATGGCTAGTAGTATTCATCAGAGTGCTCTCCATCCACAACACACGAAGAACTATACTTACTCCATATTAAAATGTGAAATGGGGTTTAACCTAGTGCAATCTCGCTCCAAGAATACACTTCCACTACTAGAAACCCGAATTTCCCTGCTGGGCAAAAACCAACAGTTAAATACAAAAAACTATCAGGCAACATTTCTCTGACGACCGATTGACAGGGAATAACCCACAGGTAGAATGACCGTCGTGTACATGTGTGGCAACCGACAAGGGCCATGAACAGCAGCGGCCGAGAGAACGTGGCGGTATGGGAGTAGGGCGCTCGGGAATCTGGAGAATTTGCCGGCTCAGTCTTCGAAGATGCTCATAGGGGTAGGGTTTGCGTATGTGCGTTCATAAGGGTGAGTGTGCGTGCGTCGTGAGTGTCTGAGTTGTACTGTGTAATTTCTCAAAAAAAAAAAAAAAGTTAGAGGGTGGAGGGCCAGAGCAAAAATAGTGGTTACAGATCAGTTTGCATGTGAGTCCCGCGTGTGCTGTCAAGGTTATCTACGTTTTTGGTAGTGTTCGGACGTTAATATCTTGTCTCTCAGATTGCTCATAATCATAATAATATGTCATCATAGAAATACAATAATGGAATCAACCGGTAGTATTCGGACGTTAATATATATGAAACCAATAGTGGGATCTTATATGATGGTTTAGCTGTTGCCAAATGACATCCATTCAACGGCACTTTCCGTGCTATAATCCACAAGGAAAGTGACCTATATGCCTCCATGAGGTGTGTGCCATCTTTGCCATTCCATAAAGTACAAGGAGCATGGCCATATACTAACTTCAAATGTCTTATTAAAATTTTATCTAAACAAATTAATTAAGACATAAGGACTATACAGAACAACCACCACAGATGTTTCTTATACACATTAACAAATAAAAAAGAGAAAAATAGTAAAGATAATAGTGTCATAAGAAAAATGTGTATAATGTTTCTTATCATTTCTCCCCGAAAAGAAAATGGATGAGATACTAATATAAATAGTCTGTTAGTTATAACCTTATTCCTATTGTAATCAATAATTTTGTCACAGCGTTCGTCTAAACTTCGGTGCTAGATGTTTGCTCTTCATTTTTTTTATATCAACATCATAGTAACCTTCCGAGCCTTCTCGTTCTGAATGTAATCTATATACTAAAATAACATAATCTTAATGTTATTTGAAGTAGAATTGACTACACCAAAGTTTTTATCTCAAAAACATGCAGGCAGTCTATTTGACCTTCGATATCAATGAGCCAAATCTGATTCATACAAGTTCAGAATTTTCTTGTCAAGCATGTAGGTCGCTAAGTTTACGTTAACCAATTTAGGATCAATTATTCAAACAATTTGATCTTAAAGGTTATATTAGACTTGTGTATTGTGGTTCTTTTGTTGAAAAAAATGTTTTTAAATGTTTCTTTGTTGTTGAAGTTAAAATCTAATACATTTATGCATAACTTATTTTCATACTTGGCTAAGACATTTCAAAACTTGTAATTAACTTATCAATGGGATTTTTCTTTTCTTTTGTTGCTCGTTTAGCTAGACTTCACATCTTTTTTTCAAGTTAAGTGACGCTATGCAGTGTAGATGTATTGTTCAAGATCCAACTCAGCCAACTGATTTTGTGCAGTGGCAGATCTGATTGAGAACAATTTAATAAGATGATTATCCTGTTTGCGCATCTCCCTAGATGATCACATTTCAAAGTAGACAACAGTCGTCACAACACTAACCCACCACATTGTAGTAGTGTTAGAAAAATCTGCATAAATTAGCTGAGGTCCGGCATTAATTGAAAATACAACCTCCTGATCCAAAGACTCTAGTTAATGAAGGAGCCTAGAGACCAATGCCCAGTGAAATGACGTGCTCCATCTGGGCATGAGGTGCCAGCTTTCACACATTTGGTGGGAGTGACGAGGTGCAGTGCAACTACTGGGCCCGGCAATCCTCCCGGCGGCCACCTGCCGTCGTAGACCACCTTGAGGCAGCCGTCATCGCTTGAGACGGAGACGACCACGGCGCTGAGCAGGAAGACGAAGACGCGCCCCGAGGGCGCGGTCACCGGCGTGCGGGCGACCACTCGTGCGCCGATGCGCTCACGGGAACATTTCAGTCGGCAGCTGGCGGAGAGCGAGGCGGCGCGTGGACATCCCCAGTCAGGGACGGACCCAGCTGGTTGTTTGGGTATTCCCAGGAATACCCAACAATCTTGCCAAATTTTTTAGTACATATACGCATCTACGTTGCTGATCGTTCGCACACGCATACACTACAACGTAAAGCAATCAACGCCGGCCTGTCAAGTCTTGCGGCCATGGCCCGACGAGGGCGGGGTCTTGGCCGCGAAGACTCGTCGCAGAGTGCGCCGGCCGTCTTTCCTGAAACATCCCAGCAGCCGCCGCGCCCGCGATAAACAACGACGGGGTACTCTCCAAGATCTGCGGCGAAACCTACGGCATCGTCTGGAGAGCGTCCCACCTCCCTAGCGCCGAGGTGGTCGACATCAATTCGGCGCATCACCAGAAATGCGACGCCGACGCAGGCAACGAGGTGCTACTGCTGATTGCTGAAGGCCGCAACGCTCGTCGCGGGCGGCGGGGCTCCGCGCGCGACCCGGAGACGCCTGCATCTTGTCATGGACCTCAACAGCCGGGCTTGGAAGACGTCCTCAGCCGGCGCCGCTGCCGCGGCCCGCCGTTCTTGGAGTCGGAGATGTGTGCTTTCATGGCACAGCTGCTGGCCGGGGTCAAGAGGATGCACGTGGATGGGATCGTGCACCGCGACCTTAGTCGTGGGAACATCCTCGTCGAAAAGGGTGACGGCCGCCTCAGGATCTGCTACCTCGGCCTCGCCATGTCATTCACCGCGCCGGCGCAAGGGAACAAGCAGTTCCATGACACACTCAGGTACATGGCGGAGCTCGCCACCAGAGGGCCACCGAATACCGCTCTTCAAAGAACAAAGATCAAGGCTTGGGAATACCCAAGTTTCAGAACCTGCGTCCGTCACTGTCCCCAGTTGGCAACTGGCGGTTGCTGCTGTCCTGGTTGCGCGGCGCTTGCCAGGCGAGGCTTCAGCCCGCACCGTCGGCCTGCGCACGCGCCCACGGACACCGCGGCCTCCTGCGGAATGGCAGAGCGTGGGAGCCGCCGTCGAAAGGCTCGGACACATAATAACCTAGCTACTGCGCTTAACAAGCTTACATTTTATACCCCACTTTATATTAGGGATTTTTTTTTTTGCGTCGACTATATTATCGGAAATTCAATCAGCCCCTAAGAATATGCAAAGCAAAACTGGTCATGCGACAAGCTCACCCTCGGCGAAACAACACTCAAGAAAACTGCAATAGTAGTAGAAAACAAAAGTAGTCTTGTACATGGGATTTTTTCCTTCTTTTCTTAAACATGCAAAAGCTTTGCATGACATGTCCTTACATCAAAGTAGAAAGATTTTACACTACGCAATCACCAGATGGTGGCCAGCTGATAAGGTTCACGGGTCACGGCTATGCATACTATACATGCAAATAGGGCTGGACGAAAAGCTCGTGGCTCGTTAGCTCGGCTCGGCTCGTGACTGGCTCGGCTCGACTCGGCTCGGCTCGTTCACTTTTTCTAGCGAGCCGAGCCAGGTTTGTAGCTCGTTATGTTTAACGAGCTGGCTCGAGCTGGCTCGTGAGCCGCTCACGAGCCAAACGAGCCAGCAAGTCTCAACATGCCTAGCATCCCTCAGTCCCCTCTTTCCTCTCCACACCTTATCCTTTGCCTGAATCGGGCTCTCATTACACCTTGCCTACTCCCTAGTCCCCATCGCACGCATGCCTCGTTCCGTTCGCGAGCCGCACCGCCTGCCTCGCTAGCCCGTCACCCTACCCCTCACCGTTCACTTGCGAGCTTGCTCGGAGGAGCTTCACAAGATTGTCGGCGCCTCCTTTCCCCATCGCAGCACTCTCTTCTCCCTTCCCCTTCGTCATTGATACTGCATCCATCCACGCCAAAGCTCATGGTGAGCATGAGGTCGCTGTCCTCACCACTCTTCCCACATGACCATGGCGACGACGGAAGGGGACCAAGTCAAGATCTAAACCGCGGATAGGCAACGTGACGCGTGACGGCTGATGACTTCAAGCCGGGCGGTGCCGACCCTACCCCTACTCCCCTCTCGGACGCGACGACTTCCATAACGTCGGCCTCTGCCTTCCTTCCCGGCACGCCGTTGTGCTTAAGGGCGTGAAGATGTATCCGACGGCGTGATCATTGTCTTGTTCCCCAGGTCACAGCAAAGATGCTGGAGGCGAGCGACGAGCTTAACGAGCTGGCTCGCGAGCCAGCTCGAGCTCGTAACGAGCTGAGCCGAGCCAGCATTTCAGCTCGTTGAGATAACGAGCCGAGCCGAGCCAGCTCGTTATCCTAACGAGCTAGACCGAGCCGAGCCGAGCTGAGCCGAGCTGGCTCGCTAGTCCAGCCCTACATGCAAATCACGTCGTGACGTGCTCAAGATGTGCATTCAGATGCTGGCTTCTCGTGCGAATCAGGTGCCATCGTGCTGACCTTGTGACGTCCTCCACCATATCAAATGAGTTGAAAACACACCGGCGTCAGTCTCTGGGGCGCGTTCCCCGGCATGAGTTCCCATCGTCCGATCTCATATCAATAATCGATCTTACATATGAGACTTCCATCGGTCGGTGAAAAGAAACAAACACCGCTGGAAGTCAAATTACCAGACCAGTGATCACGATATCAGAATCTCTATTTCCAGTTACCAGGAGGCCAGGATGGCGTCAGACTTGCTCCGCATCTCCTTCTCCATCTTCTTCAGCAACGCTGGACTCTTCCCGGCAGTGGTTGGCCGCCGAACAGGAGCAGCGGTGGGCTGATCACCCTGTGGCGGCGCGGCGGAGTGGCTCCTGGTGACGGTCGAAGAGCCAGCGGACGCTTCGGTGGCTGTGGCAACGGCAGGCTTGGGCAGCAGCATGTCCTTGACGTCTTTCTTGGGGACACGCACGGCGCCCGAAGGGTCGGTGCGCGGGGACTTGTAGTGGGTGTAAGCGACGCCCAGGTAGCCGTCGTCCTCTTCCGCTGCCGAGACGACGACGGCACCGAGCCAGAGCACCAGGCGCTGCCCCGTGCACAGCGTCCCCACCGGCGTGCGAACTCGCACCTGCGTGCCCATCTTGAAGCTGATGGACGAGTTCTTGTTTTCGGCCGGCGCGGCGGCATGGCGCGGGCTGGAGATGACGAACGGCGACGGCCGCTCGTGGCCCAGTCGGGTGTCGCCGTCAGCGTGGCGTGCAGGCCGCGGCGTGGGCGAAGACGATGATGGCGCAGAGCAAAGAGGCGGCGGGGACGGTTTCTTGGCGACACGTCCTGCCGGCGCGAGGGCCGCCTTCATCCGGCTGGTCTCGAGCTCACGGCGGAGCCTGCGCATGGCGGCGGACTGCACCATCATGGACGGCATCTTGCCCGCCAAGGGCAAGGAATCTGCAGGATCTGAGCTCTCAAGGGCAGAATTGAGTGAAAGAGGGAGAACAACCGGATCGAGAACTGGACGGGGCAGGGGCGTCGACGAAGGTTATTGCCCGAAACCCAAGTTCGAATCGAAGTCGGCATCGTGCTCCGGGTCGGTATCCGAGGCGCGTTCGGACGATCGCTCCTGACAGCCAAAGACCCGATCCATCTTCAACCCTACAATCCCATGCACGAATGCATTATGGATTAATATTAACAAATTCTATCTATAGGATGATACATTATGAATAGCAAGTAGTGCATGTTCTGGAAACAAGAATATGCAATACTATGATTTTATAGATTTTTAGTCTATACATTATGCAAAATGCATGTTCAACAATTATTATACATATGTAGTTAAAAGTCAATAGTGTAAATATAGAAGTAGAATACGTGGCATAATGAAGACCATGGAAGCTTTGTCAATAATATCAAACATAAGAGAGACATTAACAAACAAACTATGGCAATATTTTTAATTCAAGTTAACTCCCAAGTATAGCAGGAGTTTCAAAATCCTCCTAACTATTATCTGGCCTACTTAACCAAATATTGTCAATACGGGTTCAATTTATACTCCAAGGTTGTTTCGCATAGTCATTTTGACAGTGGTATTGCCATGTGGTCTACCAACAAAACATTGTTATTTATTGTGTAATCATAATATTGGGAATACTAGATTCTTTAATACAGTAATAGAGAGAATGCTCAGCAATCTCGACTCGCACCACTTGAAAAATATGACATTCACATTACGAAGATTTAACAATGCTAGCTGAGTAAGAAAATAATAATTATAACCATTCAGCGGTAGGCGATGTGGCCATCGACAGCGAGGTGCCAGTGGTGACTTCGTCAATCTGAAGGACTTGCCGGCTCAGTCTTTGAAGATGTTCATAAGGGTAGGGCTTACGTATGTGCGTTCATAGAGGTGAGTATGCGTGTGTTGTGAGTGTCTGTGTTGTATTATGTAATTACAAAAATAAAATAGATGGGCATTGGGTGATCCATTTCCACGGTGTCGCTGGCCACAATTACATGACTTAGCCATCAACTATATTCATCAATGCTAGTTGAATTGAAAAATATTAATTACAATCAACGTGAGTGAATTGCTATAAATGAAGTTCTCTATCATAAATTTGGAGGTAAATGTTTTTGGTTTTAATGTGCATCCATTCACAAGCAATTAATGAAACATCATAAATGCAAATGATTTTGGGTTCCATATACATTTATTTATAACCAATTAATGAGGTATCATAAATGCAAAGAATAAATGTTTTTATTTCCATATGCATTTATTTGCAAGCAATTAATGAAGCCTAATCAATACAAATAATAAATGTTTCATCAATACAAATAATAAATGCTTATACCCGTCCAATACTTATTAATTGCCCTATGGCTGGCTTAAATGATGTGAAGTTGTCTCCTATCTTTCTCTAGCGAGATGAGTTGCTTAATTTCTCGAATAATGCTATTGTATTGGAGCGTCTCCAATGGTAGAGTTAGCTAAGAGTCAATAGCTAGCTGTGCAGGGGAAAAATGTGAGGTGGGCTCAACATTTCATTATCTATGCTTTGCAAGAGGTAGCTTTTTAAGAAGAGCCAGTTGCTCTCTCTCTTTCTTTTCTGCATTGAAATATAATATATGTTGCCTGTTGCCTCTTGGCTGTTAAATCTCTTTTTGGGGACGTTTTTAAATGCTTTTCATCCTTCCCACGCGTCTGCGTCACCCTATGCATCACTTGCCATGCGTCGCGTCTAGAGTCGAGACATATCAGTCGGGTTTGGATCTCCTGAAGTGCTTCACAAAATTCAGGTACTGTAGCTCGGTGCAGTAATTTTTTGTGAGGGCGGTGACAATTTTCTGAATTGATACTGTAGCAGTACTGTTTAAACAGTCCCTGGGGTTACTGTAGAAACGGTTTGGCACTGTATAGAGTTTACTGTGGCAGTCGTTGTGGACCATCCAATTCAGATCAGACGGTGTAGGAAAGGAGAAATTCTGGGTACTGTAGCTCCTCTGAATTTTGTGAAGCATTTCAGAGGATCTGGATCCATATCAGGATGGCTTCCCTGGTTCCGATGCCGTCAGTCGGCCAGGCTACGAAATCCACCCGTTCGACACGTCTGGCCACAAATGTTGAGTCGTACAGTACATTTTTGACACGCTTTGCCGTGCGACCAACTGTTTGTTGCCATCAACTCAATTCGACTTCAACTACGAAATCCACCCGTTCGTCACGTTTGGCCACAAATGTTGAATCGTACAGTACATTTTTGACACGCTTTGTCGTGGGACCGTTGCCATCAACTTCAATTCAACTTCAACTAGTTAGAATAATATCGTGGTGGAAGTTTGGAGCATCCGACTTCAGTTCATGCCGAAGTTCTACGTGCATCGGAAAATCGTATCCGTCCTGGACAGCGCAAGCACACGCCCCCGAAGCTTCCTTTCTCCAAAACTGTGTCTTCACAACCTGACAGCCGGGGGCATCCAATCCAATCCTCCAGCATGGCTGCGACCAAAGCGGAACATGTAATCCAATTTCCGACCACGCCTGCGGCGGCCGGCGCAGACCGCACGATCCAACTCCCAGGCACGCCTGCGGCGACCAAAGGCGGCCAAGAGCGGACGGCACCCAAGGAACCCGTCGGATGCTGCTGCAGATCGGTGGTGTGCCTCATCTTCGCAGCGTTTGCCGCCTGTTACATCACGTTCTTGGTGCTCCTCGCAAAGGAATCGAAGCTGGACCCGCCCGCCGTCTACACGGCGGCCGTCGCCGGCCTCCCCGGGCTAGACGCTGCCGTGCCGCCGACCGTCGTCGCATTCACGGGCGATGGAACCTCGTCGCTGCCAGTCGTCCCAGCACTGTTTAACCTCACCGTCAGCATCCACAACCCCAGCCAGCTAAACGTCGCGTGCGTCGCGAACAGCTCGATGGCCGTTGTGTCGTACGGCGGCGCACCGGTGGCCGCCGGCGCCGTGCCGGCGTTCTGCGCGGGGAAGACGGAGGAGCACGAGGTCGTCGTGCCCGTGTGGGGCTTGGGCGCCGACGTGCCCAGCGCACTGCGGACGCGCGACGCGGCCGTGGTGGACGTGGCGATACGGATGCCGCCGTGTGGCAGGTACGAGATGCTGCTCCTTTGCAGTGCCAAGGTTGGAGAGGGGCTGTCTCTGTGCGAGTGGACGACTATGATCCCGTATCATCGCTGCATGTGAACGCTAGTAGTACTCGATCTAGATAACAATTATACAAACCACTGCACATGTCAGTGCAAACAAAATTTTTAGCTCGAATATGATCATACTTCATTTAATATGTTCCAATAACATAATAAATTACACTTTAGATAGAATGATAACTGATCGTGCGAAGTTTCTGCAAAATTTCTGTACGGATTATTTTGCAAATGCCTTTTTACTTACATGTGAAAACGTCTTGCTTTTTTCGACTGCATTGCTGCCCCTGTGCTATAGGTTTATCGTTAGATGCATGAGCATCAAGATACGCGCTGCTGTCCTCAACATTTTTGTACGGATTATTTTGCAGTTCTTAAATTCTTTTCTGCTTACATGTGAAAACGTCTTACAGTTCTTAATTACGGAACAGAGGTAGTACTAGTGCCCTTCCAAACAACAAAATAAACCTGCAAAAGATGCACTTCTCAATGTTATCATCATGGTCCGGTGAAAACCGAGCCAGAACATCAGCAGAAGTACACCATGCAAATGGAACGCATGAACGCGACATTCCTACAACTACAGTACAACAACAAATACCATATGGAAAAGTCTATCTGACTAGCGGTTGCTAGCTCGCCCGATGTGGCGACCAGCGCCAACCCGACTCTTCCGTAACGAACCCGACCAAGTCACCCAACCAGTCTCCCCTCTCTCGCAGTCGCCTTTCTCTCCAAAAAATGAAAACTTGCTCCCTGGGTTGCGGTGGCGGCGAGGACGCGCCGAGTGGTGCCGGCAGGGCGGAGGGGTGGTGACGTCTAGCACGGGGGAGCGGAGGCAGCGCACCGGTGGTGGCGGCGAGGGCGGAGGTGAGGAGAGGGCATGGTGACGGCTTGCTCGGGGGAGCGGAGGCGGCGCGCCGGCTGTGGCGGCGAGGGCGGAGGTGAGGAGATGGCGTGGTGACGGCTTGCTCGGGGGAGCAGAGGCGGCGCGTCCGGTGGTGGCGGCGGGGTGGAGGCGGAGGTTGCGCAGCGACGCCTTTGACGGCGCGGCGTTGACTTCAACTGCATTTCTGTCCATCTTCGCATTCAGATACGTGGTTAGTTGTCTTCTCCCTTCACTCAAATCTGTTCATGAGGTCAAAGTTGCTATGCGACCCATTGCTATGTGATTCGAGGTTATGCGACCCATCTTCTGGAACATTAGCAGGATCCCCATTGTCTGCTGCTGATAATCTCTCATCAGATTTTTATCTGCAGTATTTTGTTCCTTGTGAATTGGGGCTTTGATTTGTCCATAGTACCACAGCGTTGATATGCTAAATCACAGTATAACATGTGCATCTAGTTCTTTATGCATTCAGAGAGAGATTGAGGAGCATTGGTTTGGCAATACGTGTGCAAACTTAACAGGGATACAGTGCTTCCTGTAACCATTTGTTTGGCTTTTAGGAATTACAATGCTGCTAGGATGCGATTGGGGCAGGGTGAAAAGCTTTGTGATATTAATTATCAGTTGGTCACCAAGTTGTAGAAAAAAATATGATACATCTATTGGAAATAATTGCCCTCTGATATCTCACTGTCAGATTAATGATATTTCAGTAAACAGGAAGATATATCACTAATTATGTGTTGCTTTCCACGCACATGCTAGTTTCTTTTCAATAGAAATCCAAACATAACTATGCATTTATCAATTTTCTTTGAAAGTCTACTGAAATTTGCACTGACACTTTGGAGTGACTAATCATTTACAATTTGCTTCTTTATTTTTACCACCTACCACATGAAGATATAGAGATTATCCTTTCATAGGAACACAGAGCAAGTTGACTGAACCTTACCATATGTTGTGTCATTACTTGTAATATATACATGCAATTTTTTTTTTCATGCTCAAGTCCTACATCGCCCCGCTGGTGGGGCAGCTAGAAGACCTTCATGGCTTGTTATTGTTGGACATTGTCACATTGCTCTGCTTTTAGATTGAAATTCAATCTGCACGGAGTAAAATCTAGTTTAAAGTACCTACCTGAACCAAGGTCGATGAGAAAGCTCATGCCAACCTTGAGTTCGAGTATATAATTCTGCATACAACATGTTACGAGATCAGGACCAAGTAGAGAATTTTTTCCCTGAATTTCTATGGTACCAAATGCGCAGACATCTAATACCCAAAGCACACATATACAGGAGAGTGCACAACACACCTTTGGTGCCGTAGCCACCATTCAGAAATGGGTCAGCTTGCATAGTGCCCAATAAACATGGTCTTGTTTGTGCTCCTATTATTATTTTTTTCGAGTGACTTGCAGGGACTCATTGTGGTTCTCACATGCAAGATCCACCTAGCATGAGCCTGTTCGTGCTCTAATTAACAACTTGTTTTTCACGTATATTGACGAAACATTCATAAGAAACTTTTCCAGTCATCTCTCATCTTTGTACCACGTTTTTATTAAATTGATGTGTGAGATGTGTTACCACTTGACAGCCATGTGATAGAAACTTATCTGTATCATAAGAAAAAAGAATGATAGAAGCTTTGTTGATAGCAACTAACAACAAACTGAAAACAACTAATCCAGATACAATAGCAACTAATAGTTAGGTCCTAACAACTAATTTGTTATTATAACAGAGAAGTAATTTCTATTTAGTTAGACCAATAGATGTGGGAGGAAGACTACTGTTATGCTCTATATACTTGCTATTTACCAGCTGCTTTAGTTACTTCCTGCTTGGTTTGTATCCGTTGTAGGGATAGTTGTCATTTCATTGCTCAAGCAGGATCAGAGCAGTTTGTTGTTGTTTTTCATTTATTTAGCTAGCAACTTTATCTAGTCTACCCTATGTAGAAATGTTACAATATGCCAGTGGTACAAATGTTTTTGATAAAAGTTGCTTCGATTCCTATAATAGCCTAATGGCATACAAAGTTGTTGAATTTTCGTTGTGCGTGCCACTTCTAGCCTCGTTTCCTATGAGCTCCCCATTAGTATTTTGGTAGCATCATTTAGGCTGAGCGTTTGGTTTGCTGATTTAACTATAGGTATAGCGTTCAGACCCTTCAATGATTGGCAAAGTCACAAATGTGATGTGGATTTAATTTTGCGTTAGTTTTCTTTCTAATGTGATTTTACTTGTATTCACAATGTATTAATCTTTTGTCTCATGTATAGTTGCTACCACATGACATTTATATATCCTATATTAGTGTGTGGAGCAAGATGTTGGAGAGGATGAGAGTCTGGCCTGGAGATGGTGAACAGATCTAGAGGCTCCATTACTCACATCGATAAAAAAGGATATTGTGCTCATGCCTATGTCTTACAGGTTGTTATTGAGTCCAGTGTGCTAGAATTTATTAAATGTATTCTGCACTTATGTATTTTGAAGTTGCTAGTGAGGTGGTATCCCCCATGCTTAAATGACCAACAATTTTGTTTCTAGTATGCATTAGTTACTATATTGCCCACACATGACTCGTAGATTGTTGCCTTTCAAATAATATTAGTTAACACTATTATATGTATGTTGCTTCTGAGCTGTTAATGTCATTTGACAGTGAGTGCAATGCAGTAAAATTGATAGAGTGTTAGCAGCTAAAGAAGATGTTGCAGCCTCTACGAACTAGTAGCAACTGATAGTATATTGGTAGCAACAAAAGAAGATATAATAGGAACTAATGGTTGTGTCTTTGCAACTAATTTGTCCTAGCTAGTAAAAAAAAATTAATTCCAATAGCTCACTTTGGTAATAACAACTTTACTGGGAGATAATAGCAAGTAACTATCATCGTCTATGAGCCTATTACAATGTATTTATTGAAATTTGAGTTATAGCAACTTTGTTGATATAATTGCACTATCAACTGAGATCTAGCAACTATTTGAGATATGATAGCAACTAACATTTGTCTGCTAATAACTAATTTGTCCATATGCAAGCAACTAGTTTGTCTTTGTAGCGAAATGTTTCTGACTGACTTGTGAGTTGTAGCAACCTTGTTAAGATATAGTTCCACTAACAAATCAGTTCTAGCAACTAATCGACATATGATAGCAGCTAACGTTTGTCTCCTAGCAACTAATTTGACCATGTAACAAAAAAATTCCAACTGACTTGTGAGTTCTAACAACCTTGTTGAGATATGGTTCTACTAACAACTATTTGAGATATGTTACAAACTAATGTTTTTCTCCTAGCAACTAATTTCTACTTGTAACAAAATCTTTTCAACTATGACAGCAACTAATGTTTGGTTTATAGCAACTAATTTTTCCTTGTAACAAAATATTTCTGACTGACTTGTAAGTTGTAGGCTGTAACAACCTTGCTGGTATATATATAGTTCAACAAAAACTCAGTTCTAGCAACTAATTGAGATATGTTAACAATTAATGTTTTGCTGGGACAGTTAACGAAGAATATTCATGTCTTGCAGGATGAGGCTACTTTTGCTGGGACAGTTAACGAAGACTCTTCACGTCTTGCAGGATGAGGCTACGTGGGACTCACAACTTGTGTTTTTGCAATAGGGTAGTCCGATGTTGATAAACATAGTGACAACTTTAGAGATGTATAGTAGCGACTAAATTGCCAACTAATGTGTTAGTTGGTATATCATTATCCTTTCTCTGTCACCTGGTTTCTCATAATACTACAATCTTCGTGCTGTAGTGTAAGGTATAATGCCACATAATATTCAATGTACCAGGTCCATAAACTTGCCCCTTTTAAAAAAAAAAAAACTAGCATCTTTTCTGTGTTATAGTAGCAACTATGAGTCCCATGCTAGCGACTAATTATGAATGCTAGGCATCAATTTATTCTTTCAACAATAGAGTAATTCAACTGCTTACAAACATATCAACTTTAGAAATGGATAGTAGCAATTAAATCAGAGCTAAGGTACGTAAAAGTTGCTATCACTAATTAATCATGTCTCTATCATCTTATCCCATCCTACTTCAATGTTTACCTTGACATGTGAGGTATAGTATCACGCAACATTTATGTGCTAAAAACTTGTTCATTTTATAAGCAAAAAGAATGGTGCCATTGTTATGAGATATAGTAGCAACTAACAGTAAAAGGCTACCAACTATTTGGATACAATAGCAACTAACTGATTGGTCTTAACAACTAATTTCTTTTGCAAATGAAGAGTAATTCAACCAGAGACAAACATAGTAGCAACTTTAGATATCTATAGTAGCAACTAAATTGGCAACTACTTTGTCAAAGTTGCTATTATTACGCCTTTTCTTGTCATATTCTCTTATGTAACATTTATGTGCTAGAAACGTGTTCATTTTATAAGCAAAAAGAATGGTGCCATTGTTATGAGATATAGTAGCAACTAATAGTAAAAGGCTAGCAACTAATTTGGATACAATAGCAACTAACTGATTGGTCTTAACAACTAATTTCTTTTGCAATAGAAGAGTAATTCAACCACAGACAAACATAGTAGCAACTTTAGATATCTATAGTAGCAACTAAATTGCCGACTACTTTGTCAAAGTTGCTATTATTACGCCTTTCCTTGTCATATTCTCTTATGTAACCATAGCGGTTGATGTAACATTCATGTACTAAAAACTGACCCATTTTTCTATTAACAAATGGTAGAATCCTTATGAGATATAATAGCAACTAACAACAATATGGTAGCAATTAAGTAGGACATAGGAGCAACTGACTGACTGGTCCTAACAACTAATTTGTTCTTGCAATAGAAGAGTAATTTTAACTTCTCAAAACATAGTAAGCAACTTTAGAGGACTATTGTAAATACTAACTATTCTTCAGCTAAGATATGTGAAATTTGCTATCATTATTCTTTTCCCTATCATTTTTGAACTCCCGTTAAAGGTATAATATCACATGATATTCATGTTCTAGAAACTTGTTCATTTTTATAAGAAAAAAAAAACGAATAGTAGCATCTTTATTGAGATGCACTAGCAACTACTATGGATACAATAGCAATTAACCATCGAGCTCTAACAACTAATTTGTTCTTTTTTTTTAGTTAAACATTATTCAAACCTATGCATGCTATCTTTCTATATTTAGTTGCTATTATTTTTTTTACAAGTATAACTCAGAGACTCACGACACATACACACACCTTACTGACGCCCCGTCGTCGACGGTCACGTCATCTACCACTGAAATCACAACGTCGTTAAATATTAGAAAATTCGCTCCCAACGGAAATCGAACCCAGGACCTCATATACTACTAAGGCTAGTTGTATTGGGCTACATGACTTTTCGTATTTAGTTGCTATTATATGCTAATAAAGTCCCTACTAATGTTGAAATGAATCTCCTATTACATGAACAAATTAGTTGAATCTCCTATTACATGAACAATTAACAAATAGTTGCTACTATATTTACGAATGAGTTTTGTTGCAATGGGGTCCCATTTGGCTATAAGGACTACTTTGTAATTTGTCAAAATTAAATTGGAAAATCAGTGAGAGCAGTGAAAAATCCCCATGGTCACCGCACAAGCCAACATGTGCTTTCTTCTACCTCTGGTTTCGTCCGTGCTGTATCTACAGTTCTACACCAAAGCCTTTGCTCCACCACAAATCCATGTTTCTTCTACCAAATCCGAGCCCCAAGTGAATCTCCATTGTCAAGCAACAAAGCAGCAAGTACACCATTTATCTTCCGCCCAGCTCCTAGCACAATCTCTCTTATCTGCTCCCGCAATTTCTTGCTGCTAGTTCAACGGCCCAGATAATACTGCTCGTGTTGCAGATCCAGTGATTCGCTCCTATGCTCCTGTGCTCCACGACTCCAACTGAGTGGCGCAGCGGCACCTCGCCGAGGCGCACGGAGGCGCACGGAGGCGGAGCGCCTGCGTGGCGGCGGCGGCTCGCCGCGAACGCGCGGAGGCAGAGCGCTTGGGCGGCGCGGCGGCGGCTCGCCGAGGAAGAGCGGAGGCTGAGCGCCGGGCGGCGCGGCGGTGGCTCGCCGAGGAAGCACTGAGGCGGAGCCCCGTCGTGGAGGTGGAACGCGGAACTGCGGAAGCGAGACGGTAGCATTTGATTCGAGATACAACGTATCTAGCCTGGTAGCTGGATCAAGCTATCTAGCTACCGGTAGCCGGTTAGTCGCGTCCATACCATATGCATAGACTGACACGAGAACGCAGAGCAAACCCTACGTCGAGCACGATCCGGACATCCTATAGGACAGAATCACAGCGACGAACTATGGTTTACCAACATGTCTTTTGGCTGGATGCATCACCGTGACAAGAATTATTCGTCAAGGTTCAGTTCTGCAGTAGTTCAGTAATTCAGTCCCTTCCCTTGAGCCAGCCGCCCATTTCTTTCTCGGACGCCTCCCTCGAGGAGGCGGCTAACGGTAAGCCGTTGCCCGTTGCCCGTGGCGGTAGGGCGTTGACGATGATCTGGTCCCTTGCGACGCGAACGGTGGCCGAGGGGTCGACGGGCGGGACACATAGACGACCACGACGTAGCCGTCCTCCGCCGCGTATTTGACGACGGCGCTGAGGCGGAGCACGACCGGCGTGAGGACGAGCACCCGTTCCCTAACCCGGATAGCCCACGCGGAGTCGTCACCAGTGTTCGAGGCGGTTGATGACCGAGCACGTGGAGCTGGCGGTAGCGGAGGCGCAGAGCCCGGAGGCGTCCGCGTTGGCGGTGACGGCTGCTTCTTCTGGCGCGCCGCCGCCACGCTCGCGGGCGCATTGGAGTGGCGCTTGACGAGCTGGTCGCCGTGCCTCGCCGGGGGACAGGGCGCGGCCAGCAGGGGCCTCGACGACGTGTCGTCATGCGTGCGCTTTCTCCTGTGCTCAAGCTCCCTGCGAACAACTGCGGAGGAGGACGGCGCCGCGTCGGCAGGCATGGTGGCTACGACAGCTAAAGTCGCGTCAGAGACTCAGAGTATACAACGAGTGGCTTGGCGTTGTCTGTCTTTCTCCACTTCCAGGGCAGCAATTTATGTAGGCTTGGGACAGAAACCTCTTTGTCCAATCCGTGAAAGCTTCGATTGTCAGAACAGAAGTTGGAAGAACAACCCACATTAAAAGATGATTCTTCCATAAAAGTACTCCAGCGACCTGGAGTCATGCTGGAGTGAAGCAATTCTCCAACGATCTTGAGTCATCCTGTATTTATGTTTGAAATGTTGCTCCCCGTGATTCAACAGTGTGGATTCGCATAACTGAAAAATCGATAATGTATTTCCAGATGAGAGCGGATTTTGTGCCTGAGGGCGCTAATGCACACCCGATATCTCACCGTCAGATTGGTGCAGGCCTCGTGATTGGTGAAAACATTGGTGGCGCCATCAGGTACCTGAAAAGATAGCGGAAACAGTAATCGAGCCTACGGACTGCCGCGCCGCGAAACAAGTTTTGACACTGCTGTTTGTCCATTGCAATGCACGCGTGATGTGGACACAAGGGCTGTGCGTGCCTGCAGTGCAAAGTGCTGCGTTCGGCTCAGGTATAGGGGCCCAAGTCTCAGAGTAAATACATCTCGCTTACATAGCAACCAGTAAGAAAAGTTAAAATTGTCATCCAAAAAATAGGGAAAGAAAAGCAATCCATCGAAACAAATCCATTTGACGACGGTCATGCTCCGATTCAAACCGGCAAGGACACGGCGCATCGTCGGAAAATGGCTGTTGGCGCAGCACATGAAGTGCCGATGATGTAGCTAGTGTTGGATTCTTTGCGCACCCACACGACCCTTGCCGGACACGTGGAGATATACGGCCATGGCTACGCCGCACAGACGTAGTAACACTACCAGTCCAGATAAGGGCAGATGCACGCAAGATGCAGGGCCTCGAAGCCTGCACGTCTGAACTTGTGTAGCAAACACACGGGCACAAAGCTAGTGGGACGGTGCGCTCCTTTTGACCACAGCTAGTGGAGCAATGCACACCCTCTGCACTGCCGGATGGCTTGGTACACCCCCTATATCACGAAGGAAGGCCTACTGAAGCAGCTCCATTATGTCAAGAAGTTCTGTTTTCCCTCGCTAACAAACATGCTTCTGACACCATGGTATTTCAAAGCTAGGCCACGCGTCGACTGTGCAAGGGGGGCTCCGATGCACATGTGTGCCAAGAGTAAAATACCGTTTCCAGATACTGCTGGCCATCGATGTTATGACATAATGGCATACACGGCAAAATGGGATATTAAGTTGCTGATTTAATTTTTTTGGGAGAAATGTGGTAAGCTTTTTGTCCCCTTGTAGAATTCCAATTTGACACACATCGTGATGCAGACATGATGAGCCCGTCTCCGGCAAAAACAAATCTCGATGTACACATCTCCATGCATGTCGAGCTAGGACTCTTGGAGAGAGAGAGGGTAGTAAATGCAAGAGTTAATTTTACAAAATCACAACTATTTGATTCCTTGTTGCAAGAAACCACAACTTTTGAAATCAGTTTCACAAAACCACAACTATTTGTTCTACTTGTTGCACAAAACCACAACTTTCGGTCTTGGACCCACTTGTCATACTCTATTAGCCCTATGCACTTTGTGTGGCTGACGAGTGGGACCGAACTAAAAGTTGTGGTTTTGTGAAACTGGTTGCAAAAGTTGTGGTTGCTTGCAACAAGAGAACAAATAGTTGTGGTTTTGTGAAATTTACTCTAAATGCATCCATTCATATGGACTAGCTTTCCCAGTCATGGCGCGAGGGGACAAGCATTGCCATGCCTCCAGGAGCTGCAACGATGTTTACTTTTCTGAATGTTCAGACATACCCCCTACTATTTTCTTTAACCGGTCCTAAGAATATACAAACTGGTCATGCGAAAAGCTCACCCTTGGCGAAACAACACTCAAGAAAACTACAATAGTAGTAGTAGAAAACAATACTAGTCTTGTACATGGGATTTTTCCTTCTTTTCTTAAAGGATAATATAGCAAATTCGTTCTTAAAACATGCAAAAGCTTTGCATGACATAACCTTATAGAAAAGTACATACAGAGATTTGACACTACGCAATCCCCAGATGATCTCGATGATGGCCAGATGAGGTACGTGATTCACGGGTACGTGTGCTCAAGCTGTTCATCAGGTGCTGGCTTCGCGCATCAGGTGCTGACCTCGTGACGTCCTTCCAACAACTCCACCATATCAAAACGAGTTGAAAACACACCGCCGTCAAGTCTCTGGGCCACGTTCCCCGGCATGAGTTCCAATGGTCCGATCTTACATGAGGTTTCCATCCATGGAGAAGAAAGAGACACCGCTGGAAGTCAAATGATCAGCGTTCACGACATCTCAATCTCTACTCCCAGCTACCAGGAGGCCAGGATGGCGTCAGACTTGCTCCGCATCTCCTTCTCCATCTTCTTCAGCAGCGCTGGACTCTTCCCGGCAGTGGTTGGCCGCCGAACAGGAGCAGCGGTGGGCTGATCACCCTGTGGCGGCGCGGCGGAGTGGCTGCTGGTGACGGTCGAAGAGCCGGCGGACGCGGAGGTGGCGGTGGCGGGCAGTAGCATGTCCTTGACGTCTTTCTTGGGAACGCGAACGGAGCCCAACGGGTCACAACCCGGGAGCTTGTAGTGGGTGTACGCGACGCAGAGGTATCCGTCCTCCTCTTCCGCGGCCGAGACGACGACGGCGCCGAGCCAGAGCACCAGGCGCTGCCCCGTGCGCAGCGTTGCCACCGGCGTGCGCACGCGCACCTGCGCGCCCTTGCTGAAGCTGATAGACGAGGTCTTGTTGTCGTCCTGCGCGGCGGCATGGCGCGGGCGGGAGATGACGAACGGCGACGGCTGCGCGTGGCCCAGACGGGTGTCACCTTGAGCGTGGCGTGCAGACAACGGCGCGGGGGAAGACGATGGCGCAGAGCAAAGTCGCGGCGGTGATGGTTTCTTGGAGACCCCTCCTGCCGGAGCGAGGGCCGCCCTCATCCGGCTGGTCTCGAGCTCGAGGCGGAGCCTGCGCATGGCGGCGGGCTGCACCATCATGGTTGGCATCGTGACCGCCAAGGGCAATGAACCGGGATCTGAGCTCTCAAGGAAGGGCGCAATCGAGTGAAAGAGAGAGAAAACTGGATCGAGAACTAGACGGGGGCAGAGGCGTCGACGAAGGTTATTGCCCTTGCCCGAGATCAAGGTTCGAATCGAAGTCGGCATCGTGCTCCGGATCGGAATCCGAGGCGCGTTCGGACGATCGCTCCGCTCCTGACAGCCCAACACCCGATCCTTGTTCACGATGACATATGGTCCCCTCGCAAGTCGCGAGTCGCGACGCGAATGGTGGCCACGGGGTCGTCGTGCGGCGCCGAGACAGAGCACCCGCTCCCCAACCTTGACCCACGTGGCGTCGTCGTCCCTAGTGTGTGTGTGTTCGAGGCGGCCGACGGCAGAGCGAGGGGAGCCGGCAGTTGCGGAGGCGCAGAGCGAGGCCGGCATCGGCGTCCGCGTTGGCTGGGACGACGGCTTCTTCTTCTTTCGCGCCGCCGGAGCGTCGTGTCACGGCGCATTGGATTGGAGTTGCGCTTGCCAAGCTGGTCGGGGCCGCGAGCGTCGTTGCTGTGCCCCTCTGGAGGATCGGGTGCGGCCAGGGGCCACTTGTCGGCGCGCGTTCCCTGCGTAGGGTGCCGAGGATGCGATGCTGACAATGGGTGGCTCGTCCACCATGATCCAGTTCTTCACCACACGCCGCGCGCACAGTGACCGAGGGTCTTCGGGTGGCCATCTGCCGTCGTAGACGACCTCGACGCAGCCATCCTCGCCTGCGGCGAGACGACCACGGCACTGAGCTGAAACACAACAACATGGCCGGAGGGCGCAGTCACCGGCGTCCAGACGACCACCCGCGCGCCGACACTCATGGCGGTAGCGCTTCTGTCCTTCGCGGAAGCCGCTGACAGAGTAACAGGGCGGCGGTGGCATCTGTCGGTAGAGCTTGGACTCCCCCGTTGCAGCTGGCCAGGCGGCGCATGCCGGACAAGAGGAGGTGAGACCTGCTGCCGCGCCACTGGGCCATGCGTGATCCAATGGGTGTGAGCATCCTTGTCATCACTTACGGAACATGGAGCTGATGTGAAAGCCCGGCCCATAGAGATTCGGCTCAAAATTCAGCTGAGCATGTAGTGCTAGTGTGCATGGGTTTAGTCACACGTTAGAAGTTGAGAGGGAGCATGACCAACTTAAATACCCAGTCCAGTAAAAGTTGCTGCTGTGAGATGAGGCCCGTACTGCATGCATACGGGTCTAAAGCCGTACTCTAAGCTGGAATGTTATAGGTGAGAGCCCCGCGCCATTTAGTGATTTGCAAGACCAAGATTCAAGTAAGTTGGAATGTTATTGTAAGATACTCTGCTTCCAGGTAGATGGTGCAGGAGAGTTGATTGTCGCGGTACAGGTCCTCGATCTGGGCCCAGACCTGGAACGCGTTGGCGTCGGGTTGTCGAACACCTCCCAGGAGATGGTGGTGTACAGCCAGTTGACGATGCTCGCGTCGATCTTCTCCCAGTCGAGATCGGGTGCGGTGATGAGGTCCGGCACGGCGGCGACATGGTGCTCGAGGCCAAACTTGGCGAAGACGGACTCGAACAGCATCCGCCACTGGCGGTAGTTGAGGTCGTTCATGTCGAGGGTGAGAGGAACGTGGGCCTTGATGTTGACCATCTGCACCACGGACGGGGCGAGGCCGCTAGCAGCAGGTGGCGCGGCGGCGGCGGCACCAAAATTGCTCCCGACGTTGCGACTAGCAGAAGACATGGACGAGGTGGAGGAATTGTCTAGAGAGGGGGCTGGGGTAGAGTTGGGTTAGTAGATTGGTGGGCAAACGGATTCATGAAGGGGATCGATTGCCGTCCGATACCATGTAAGAGTTTGAGAGAATCAATCGCATTCATTCAATCCTCAATGTGAGGTATTTATACATTTGCAACAGAGCAGCGGATTGATCTGATGGCGGGGAAACGGTCGAGGCGGGAACGCCTACCTCGTTTTCCTCGTCAAAAGAGACAAGTTTGAATTTAATTTGAATTTAAAGCGTACGAAGACGTAGACAATTAGAAATGCGAGTTCGTCATACTTCCATAATTTTTACATTTACATAAAAATTATGTTAATTACATCTCCAATGGAGAAAACCCCTGATTAAGAATTCCAACATGAAAAGGAAAATTACATAGTGGTTGCAGCACATGGCTATTACAAACTACAAAGAGAAAATAAAAGGTCTTCAATCTTGTCGCCATGGATGAATGCTTGCCGAGGTATTTATCATGATACATTTTCTTATTTGAAACATGACGCATGCATATGCAGATATTGATACACACATCACTTGGACATTGATTATATTTAAGCTTCACTATACATATCAGCTAGGCGATTTAAGTAGCTTAGCAGAGTGAAACATATCATTTTGAGGATTTGAGATACTTTGACTAAATAATACTCAGATGCAAGGAGAGCATTTCAATTATATTGCCACGCGCTGCATAATTTCATATATCTATGCAACGGCCATTTGCACATCTAGCATTTGGACTTTAGTCGGCAATGGCAAATGTTTGCTTTGCCTAATATGCTGATGCATGCATGACTGTCATTTTATTTTCCATTTGATCAAGCCAATATCGATGCAGTACTCCTGTGTAGAGAATAAACTAGCATGCAGGCTTGTATTTCAAGTATGACTATTCACAGAGCATACACAGTTTGCATATTTTTCATTTAATTTCCCAGATTATGAATCACGGATATGGTGCTCATGATGATGGACAGATCATATGCGAGATCTAATCAGAGCATGATTTAGCATTTTAATTTGATTTTACCAGAACTTCATGGATGCAGTACAGTATTCAAGCATAAAAAAGAAACTAGTATGCAGAGCTTTGATAATTCTTTCAGGCAGCATGTTGTCATTGCTCCTCTCATGACATAGTATCAAAGGACCTATGCGCCAGAGAGTACCATATTTGTAGCATTTGATCTCTATTTTGTCGGAGATATATGGACCTGAATTTAGTACAGGATACAGTTTATTTATTTCAGTTAATTATCACCAATGGCTTGAAAGTCAAGCAAATTGGGCATGTAAACAAGACAAGTTTAATTAAATCTGGGGCTGATGGACACGTGGAATGCAAATGTGGAGAATGCAGATGACCACATTTTATCCTTTGATTTGACTAGGCTGAAGCTAGTATTTTCAGTACTGAACATGCAACAAGATGCGGCATGCAGAGATCGTTTTTGCATGATTAAAAGGGGAGCAGCTTGCTTGTGTGCTAAGCATGATGCAATCCTGATGTCATAAGTGCAAATTTGACGGAGGCGACCATGATGAAATCATTTCATCTTAGACTAGCAGACATGCATAATCCTTCTAACTATGATGGTGCCGATCATTTGAATTTATATGCAGAGATATGACCTGCAAAGTTCTCTGTTCGTCGATGTTCACAGCGACGTTGTTTGAACATGATAAACAGGGCAGCACCCTGCCTGTGTGCTAAGCGTGATGATGAGATGATGTCATATACGCAACCTTGCCGGATTAAACATTTTTACATTTCGATTTAACTTGGATGCAGATGAGCAGAATATAAACCATATCAACTGCCGCTATTTGATTTGGCAAATCTGAGATTATAACACTCAGGACATGAGATGATCAGATGCAAAAACACACATACGGCATGATGCAACTGCAATATACGATACTCTTTGCCTATCAACTTCTTTAGAGCACTCTTGTTTGGAGCAAAATTGCTTGGATCATAGAGGATCGAAACCTCTGTTTTGATGAGTAACTACCCTGCATATGCACAGGATGCAGCCGAGAGAAAGAAACCGCCATATGTCGATTTGTCTAGAACGTTTACAGCATGTCGATATCGTACTACGAGATGAACACACAGGATGCAGTTCAGGCATAGCACTAATTGATGCATAACATACATGTCACATGATAAAATATACAGGGAGTCTTTGCTTAACATCTTTTACAGTGCTCGCGATAGAAGCAAAATAAGAGAAACCGCCATATGTAGCGATTGATATCAGTATAGTTCGGCACAATTTTGCATGCCGGCAGTACTTGTTCTTGATTCGTATCAACGGACCGAACAAAAAGAACGAAGCACTCTTCCCATCCTGGTTTGTATCAACGGACCAAACCGAGGATTGAGGCCTTCATCATCTCGCCGTGATCTGTATCGACGGACCAGACCGACAGGCGAGGCCTTGATCCTGCCCTCGTTTCACATCAAGAACACACAGCGAAGGCAGGCGAGAATTCGAACCAGAGAAACCGAGAGAGATGGGGAGGAAGAAAACTGCTTGAATTTGAAGGACGGAGAAGAGGCGGAAGCGTTCCCGGCGATTGTGCCGAACGCTCACCTTGCAGAACCTCTCGTCGACGCAGCAGCGATGCAGGTGCTCTTCTTCCTGGGCTCTCTCTCTCTCTGGCGAGTGTTTGCTGTGGATGATTTGCAGAAGGGCCACGGGTGTTTGCTCCGGCAGCCTGACGATGTATGCACGATGAGAATGCGAGTGTGTGTTTGTGATTGGGAATTGGAGCAGCGGATCGGCAATTGGAGAACGGGGGAGCGGGGGGACGGGGCTATCTGAACTCTGCCCAGGGCCTGCTATTTATAGAGCAGAAGCCATGGCGGTTCCTTCCTCGCGAAGGCGGTAATTCTCCCGCTCGCTAATTTCGACTTTCGGAGGATTAAGGCGACAAAGGAAACACAGTCGTGCGCGCGTCGAGCGGTTTATGCAGAAGGTGTGCGCTCAGTTTCCTTGACCGTGAAGCTTGGTTCCTCTCTCTGGATGATGGGCCGGAGAATAGATATTTATGCATAATCTGACTGACAAATGGACCAGTTCTCTTTGCAATTTACTTTCTCCTGATTTCTTTATTCGTTAATCACGATCGGTTTAGGCGGCAACAGCAGTTCACATTCCGCAAAACCTGGAAGCATGGCTTGACTGCATTAACTTGGTCACTGAAATATCTTTATTTTGGAGATCAAGCGCGCCTTCTTTTCTTTGGGCCGCTATTGTATGGGCTGATCCAGTGATTAAGCAAAAGGGCTTGATTAACTTCCGGCCATATGGCCGCGTATATACGTATTCGTATCATGCGAGAAAGGCCCGCATAGTTTGACTCTTTCGCGTGGACATGTTTTTGATAGCCAATGCAACCAGGCATGTGTAGCTATCTGGTATTTCTTTCGGTTACATATTGAGTGGAAATATCAATCACTCTCTGGCCGTATTTCCGATCGGCCGCATATATTTGTACGTATTTTTCCTTTACGTGAGCAATGGATGCCTGCATGGCATTGTTCTTGCATGCAAGGGTGGTGCCTTTGACGACGTGGGCCTGTTTTACTAGCACATACATGCAGATAGCTAGCATCCATGCTTATACAAACTTGTTTATAATTTTGTACGTTTGAAGTCATCAGCTAATGGCTTGCCAATTTCCATGGATTGTATTAGCAACATTCTTCCATATGTTTGGCTTTACTAGCATTTTATAATTTATTTCTACATGTATATTTCCTCTAAAACATATGGATAATTAAATATTCAATTTTCAAACATTTGAATGTGATTTTATAATCTTCTTTTGGCTAACATTTTAAGAGTGCCAAAATCTGTGTCAACATGATCCTACATCTACAGGCATGTCCGGTAGAGCTTGAGCGAGACTCCAGGGAGAGTGGGTGTGGACGGAGGCGAGCGAATCGCACGACGCGCATGCGGCGCGCACGACGCGTTCTGGCGCGTGACCCGGGCAAGGGGCGAGGCAGTTAGGATATTCTGCTAACTATTATAGTGGGAGCCCCGCGCGCCATTTAGTGATTTGCAAGACCAAGATTCAAGTCTGGCTCTCATGGCTTACTGTGTTGGTTATCCATGATCATAACAAGGTTTTAACATGGAGAGGTCGAATGTATGTGCATACACCTAGTACACTAACTCATAAATATAGTTCCCTAAAAAAACTCTGAAATATAGTAGCTGGTGACCTGGGCAAATATAGCTCGGCTAGAATCATTGCAATATCTTTATAGCATTCTAATTTCTTTGATTGGAAATATAAAAAGTAATAAAACAAAATATAAAAATTTAGAGCATAGAAAAAAGAAGTTTTAAAAGTTGAGCATAAATGTGTATTAATGTTTCTATCAGATAAGTATGCGCAATAGATAATATATCATTACATATTTTTCATTCAACAGGGGGCAATAGATAATATATCATTACATATTTTTCATTCAACAGGGGGACGGGGAATGATAGTGACATTGTTCCATGGCTCCTGACTCCATAACTTCATTCCTGATTTTATCCATCTCCTAATCTGGATCTTCGATCTAATCCGGAAATGTTGTTCCTTACCATTTTGATTTAAATCGACAATGTTCTTCTCCTAGTATGCATGTTCATTGTCGATCATGATTGTATTTTCTTGATTTCAGCATCGTCATCACCACCACCCCGGCGGCCACGGCGACCACCACCTCTCTACTTGCTGCTGCTTCCGCCATTGTTGTTGTTCCTTAATTTACTTGCTCAGACTGACTCGCTGGCGCGTTATATGGCCACTCCACTCCACGGAAGCAGAAAAGCAGAGCAAACGACAATTAGGGACGACGAGGAGAAACCCACGCCACCCAAGGCACCTACCACCACTGGACCTTCCCTCCCTCCCGTTAAAAATTTCAGCACAAGGGAAGCGAGGAGCTATAATCAATCGTCGCACTCCATTTATCATCGTGTCTCGCGGTCCACAGCTTTTAAAAATTATTTTCTCCTAGTATGCATGTTCAGTGGGGTGGCTCCATTTTGATAAAGAATCTGAAATCAAGAAAATACAAGAAATATAATAAAATTATAGATTTTTTAATTAGTCAATATATTGGAAAATAATTTTTGGTCAAACTTCCAGAGGTACGGATAAATTTCATCAATACAATGCCTGTCACTAAATGCATGAATGTTATCATCATTGTTAACTTTTGTGAATACACATCTCCACAGGAAATCAAGGCAAGTACCTCAGATCAAGCCACCACTAAAATAGATCACCAAGTTTTCTCACAAGGGATGGAAATTGCCATATTGATTAGAGAAGAAAAGGTGGGAAATTATCAACTACTGCCATTATGAAAAAATGAGTCCAAAAATATCTCCATAGATTTTAAAAATTACCCGCCATTGTTATTAGAAAAATAGTGTGAAATACTTAAATATAAGTATATAAATTACAAACTACCACTATTTTACAAAAATCCACCAGAAATAATAGCGATAGAAAAAATAATGATGATAAGAAAAAATAAGTATGATAAATTGAATATAATACAACACTATATTTTGATTGTTGATACTAGCAGCGCAAATGAAGATAAGACTGCTCTATCATTATTTTATAATATATGTCATCTCAATGTTTTGAACTTGACAAGTGACAACACTCTAATGGCCATGTAATGCAGGCAAGCAAAAAGAGAATAGGGAGAATACTCCACGTTATATGACTATGATATACTAATGAATAAAGTAAGCTGATGTACAGAACTAATGATCATTAAAAATGAGCCGCATATACCTCTCAATTAATAGGCAGTGATGTGATATTGGCTTTAACATAAGCGGGTCATAACATGGATGAAGCTCCATGGATTTCTCGATCACCATATTGTATTATAGTAATTAATTTATAATAGTTCATGTAATAAAATGTGTTTGTCTCATCAATGTTGGTATGTGGTATCACACTAGTAATTTGCAAACATAAATTTATTGTAAGTTACAAGTTAAGAAAAGTTTTGGATTTAAACTCTATCTGTTATGCGGGGTGGTATCTAAACCCTTAAAGAACCAGTTGCGAGGAAAATCGGTTTTACCTTGCCAAAAGTTACCCACATGTATATCAACCAATGATTCAAATCCCACCCCCTAATCACAGCCGCAAGATCAAAAATATGGGCCCACTGAGTCACCAGATTGTCACCCAAATGTCACCGATGACGTAAATTGCACACGTTTCAGACCCCTCCCGCGACGCTAATCCCACTCCAGAAAAAATGTACCCGCCCCTGTACCCACCGCCGTGATTAGACCCCGTCCCGATCTCCTTCCCATATATGCTGGTCCTGATGTCCTTCCAAATTGAAATAGAGTTCCCGCATTTGACGCCATCCGTTTCCTTCCTCCTCCATTTCTTTCCATCCAAGATCACATTGAGTCAGGCAGGGACGCGTTCTCTACCAGATAATCAATCATCCTACTCCTTCCCGTGTTCCCCTGCGGCCCTGCTCGTTCTCCACCAGATCTGCGCTCTCACCGCCTCACATCGCGCAATCCTTGACAATGCCTCCCCAGCGCAACCTGTCTCCTAGCAATGCCCTTCCCTCCCACCGGCGGCTCATCTCGACGGTGTCATCCGTCGCCCCGACGATGACGAGCTCGAGCTCGTCCCCGCCGACGACCTCGTGTGGTTTCCTGACGACGGCGATCTCCTCCCGCAGCCAACCCAACAACACGGTGACCATCCAATTCATGGATGCTATCCACAACGCTGGTACCGTCACCCCCTCCCTTCTTCTAGCGATCTGTTTTTATTTGTTTTTTTTTTGCTCGTCAAGTTCGCGCCGCCGCCGCAGCCTGTGGATGCGTGCTTACGTGCGTCCGTACGAAGGCGGAGAGCAGCCGCGGCGAGGGCATGGATGTCACCTCCTTCCCGCCGTTCCACCTCATATCCCTACCTTGCAACCGCCCGGTTCCTCCTCGACGTGGTCGCCTCACCCATGAGCCCATAGCCCCGAGGTTTCGTCCCTGCACTACTCGCAGCTTTCTTGCCCTCTTCAGTGACCAGGTAATCAATCATCCTACTCCTTCCCGTATTCACCACTTCACCTTGCCTACCATTTGCAATTAACTCGGCTGTAGTTTAGTTGATGGGATTGGATATTGATCAGCTTGCGCACTTCATCAATTATTGCTTCCTCGTCCAGTATGACCATTATTCCTTGCTCTATTGTTCAGACATCAAGGATTGAGCATCTCCAGCTACTTGATGTTCTGAGAATTCACCAATTCAGTCTGATGCTCATATTAATCCGATATTTTTGGTTCAGTGCCCGAGGCCATGGTATTGGAGAGCAGAGTGGATTCAAATTTACAAACCTCACATCTGCTGGAAGGGATAGCCACGGAAAGAAGCTTCCACAGTCTCAAATTCCAGCTTAGGTACACGTTGCCCATTTATGTTGCAATGGCGTATAGATTACTATTTTAGCGACTTGCATTTGCTTACCATTTCTTTGTTTTGTTTGTGCAGATGGCTTTATGATAGTTCACTCTCAGGTGCCTTCCTGTTGCCCCAAAAGATTAAGAAGGGGTGGTTTCTGATTGTTGTTTGTAAAGCCAAATAATTATCAAATTTGATTCTATCTACATAAATGGGCAATGGCAGCAGGGCAAATATTCCTGCCATTTAAAGGGGTCATGTGCTTCATTACATATTTCTCTGGTGACTACACTATAGTGTCTACAATATTTAAAATTCCATAGCGACATCATTGCTATGCTTGGATAGGCAAACTATGTATGACAACATCTGTTGATTGAGTTGTTATTTTATTGCATTGTATATATAAGTGAAGATTATTATGAGTGTGGAGTCACGAAACATAGTATTATGCTGACAAATTTAGTTACAGTCATTACCCATTAAAGCATGTTGATATACCTTCTATAGTTTCTGAAACCTTTTGCAGCCGTCGTGGATTAAAGGTTAACTTGCATTGGGTTAACTTGCCATGCGAGTTCTATGAGGAGCAACAGTTCAGCAATGGCAAGGTGAGTCATCGTGATGATATGATGACATTTATATTTTGGCCACGTGGTCTTAGATATTATCTTTCTGCTTCTTAGCGTAAACTGTAACCGTGCCATGCTACTTATTACCAGGCAGCATCGTCACTGAACTCTCTTTATTAACAAAATCTGCTCATCAATATGGCAATCTGTGATGACTAAAAATTTTTCCTTGGACAATTATTTGAGCTTTTAGTTACTATATTTATGATGGCTGACTATTCAGTACAAACGTCTTCCAAAACGGTAACAATATGATTAACATTAATATGTTGGATTTTTCATAAAATTTATTCCATGGAGAAGTCAAGCTGGAGAAATGGAAGACTCACTCCAAAAGCTTTTAGAGCATGTAGAGGGCAAGAAGTTATTTCAGGGAAGGGCCTGTAGCTTTGGTCAAATGTTGTTTGTAGGACTATGTACTCATATTCTTTATCATTTGGTAATGGAGAGCGGTAGTCATCAAATCTTTAGAACATATCTTTTTTTTTCTTTGTACATACTCGAGTGCTGGATCACGGTTAATTATCAGAATTCTGTATCTTGTGGTTTGTGTTGTGTTGAATCAAGTTGGAATAAAAGAAATCGACTTTGATTAACCTTGTGATTTCTTTTTGCCAGGGTGCTTTCAAACCTTGTTATTTGTGTCAAGTTACCAAGATTCTCGTACATGTATGCTCTCACGATAGTCAGTGCTGATCCAGAGTCAATCTCTGCCAACGGGCCAATTCAGTACATGAACGTGGACAAACTTAGATATTATTTTGACATCTATGATACAAAGAGAATATAGTTAAGTACATCGTAATGCCCATAGTCCTGCCAAGTGATGTTATTATTTAGACACGTGCGTGGCGCACGTGCATTTTTACTAGTGTGGCATAAGGGGTCAGGCAGTGAAGGAGGGGAAAATGTGCAAACGGGGAGGGCCTTGGTTACTTCTAGTAAACCACAGATTAAGCTAGGTATGGCATGATGGCAAGATAATTCACTAAGTGCTGACTGAGGCAACTAATATGTAGGGTCTTAAATCAATCCGCTTGTAAAACAACATTGGCCTACTTTGTTGCTGAAATGAGAACAATCATGAACAGCACGAGCAGCCCCTTAGGCAGGCAGCAGGCCAAACACTTGCGTGCGTGCAAAAGGAAGGGAAAAGAGTAGGCGTGAGGGAATTGACTTACAGATGTGCTTTAAATATTAACCATTCAAAGTTATTGTAAGCTACAGTTGTCTTGTTGTCTTCTATAGTTTCTCGTCAAAAAGAAAATGCAATGATATAAATATATCCTTAGTTATCATCATACTCCTATTGTAATAATGAAATTTTGTACCATCACTGTATTAGACTTTGGTGTGATGTATATTGTTTATTTTGTATCACCATCATGGTAAAGTTTTGAGACTTCGTGGTGACCCACATATCGCCGTCCGCAATTTATGTACTCGCCATCATGTATGACATCATGAATAATGTCAACTTAGATAATTTTGACTACATTTAAAGCATTTGAGCAATTGAGTCTTAACATTTATGTTAGACTTGAGCATTTGCTATTTTCTTATTAAAATAATTGCTTAGTCAATCCATTACACACATGACTAGGATCTCTCTTCTTAGTATTACATATGCTATAATTTGTGCCCATTTAGTAATGTACTTTACACTGAAAGACACATACAACTGCGTGCCTTGCATACCAATTGGTAGAACACCTTTAGGACGTTTCAAATTGTTTCTTGTGAACAATGGGGTCTTCCTATCTTAATTTTTTTGCACATATATGTGTCATTTTGTACAATTATTTTTCTTAACACAGGCCAGCTGTCAAGTGTATCTATATCGCAACTTGTACAATTGTTTTTGTTGTACAAGTGATCACAATTTGCAATTGTGTGATGCTATGGCCGTGGATGAAAGATGGCGTCCGGGAGTGAAGAAAAAGTCGTCTACGTTAGGAATCATGCCTCCAGGTGATTAAAAGCATAGGCCTTAATTAATCGTGATTATATTTGAAATATTGGTCAGTTATGTACATTTTGATTTAGCTCAAAACTTAGTATTATGATAGGCATCTGGCTAGCTAGTTTTGTCCGCAACACTTGATATTCTACTTCCTCCTATTTTAAAATGTACATGACAAGGTAATTTATCCGGTCACCAAAAATACACTTTTGACCTCATAACCGCGAAAATGGCATCATATCATATGAAAATAATTTCAATATGAATTTTGTGGTACTAAATATGGAATCAATAATAACGCTTGGATTTTGTGGGCTAATTGTGGGTCAAAGATAAGAAATTTAAATCTCAATTTTTTTACATGCCTTACACTTTGAAATGGAAGAAGTATACTACAAAAATCATGAGACTAAATTACTATCTACGCAATACTTTGGTTTAACTAAATTACTACAGTAGCTACTTGTTGGTCTGGAGTCGTCTGATATATATTCAGGAGGCTGCCTTTTTGAGACACAGGAATTTTACATAAATCAAACAGGAGGTACAAGAGTTTCTTCATCAAATCGGTTCAATTTAATAGGAAAAAAACAAATTCCAGTGTTTCAAAATGGGGTTTACTTTTTTTGAACGTCAGTTTAGCTGCGACAAAACAAAGAAAACCTTTCT
Source organism: Eragrostis curvula (assembly GCA_007726485.1). NCBI lineage: Eukaryota > Viridiplantae > Streptophyta > Magnoliopsida > Poales > Poaceae > Eragrostis > Eragrostis curvula. The sequence goes on from CM017442.1 coordinate 16,892,324, forward strand.
CGAGTCCACGACATTTGGAAGGGAGGAAATGATAATTCACAACTGAGCAACTAAACTCCTTTTATTAGGACAGCGACTGGATACCTATCTTCCACCGGAGAGGCACACTGCGGAGATCCCGGTGGAGACCGTGTTGCAAAGGTCGTTCCGCGCCAGCGGTAGCAGCGGAGATCCCGGTGGAGACCGTGTTGCAAAGGTCGTTCCGCGCCAGCGCTAGCATATTGTAGCTCGTGTACGTCGACACCACCTCCGGTATTGGGACGTCGCCCTCCAGGTAGTGCAAGACCTGGCGCATTCCCGGCCGCGCGTCGGCCACGGGATGCGCACACATAAGCCCCAGCTTGAGCGCCAGCCGCACCTCATCAGCGTCGTACACGCCGCCGAGCCGCGAGTCCACCGTGTGGAGCGCCGTGCCCTGGCGCTCGTGCTCCCGCACCCAGTCCAGCAGCAGCACGTTTTGGTCGCCAGGCGTGATGACCCCAAGCGGGCGGCGCCCGCAGGAGACCTCGAGCACGAACACGCCGAAAGCGAACACGTCGGTGCTTGGCGTTGCCACGCCCGTGCGCCAGAGCTCCGGCGCCATGTACCCTCTGGTCCCGGCGACCCGCGTCCACTCCGGGTCAGCGCCGCGGTCGTACAGCCTCGCGAGGACAAAGTCGCTCAGCCTGCCGTTCATGTCGCCGTCGAGGAGCACGTTGCTCGCCTTGACGTCCCGGTGCACGACGACCTGCGTCCAGTCCTCGTGAAGGTACAGCAAGCCGGAGGCGACACCTTTGATTATTCGGAACCTCTGCGCCCAGCTCAGAGCGATCTTGTTCGTATTGTGGAGGTACTTGTCGAGGCTGCCGTTGGACATGTAGTCGTAGACCAGGAGGAGCTCGCCTTTGTGCCGGCAGTAGCCGAGCAGCTGCACAAGGTTTCGGTGCCCGAGCTGGCCGATGCTGGCAACCTCGGCTGTGAATTCCCTCATCCCCTGCCTCGATCCTTGCGACACCTTCTTCACCGCGACCTCCATCTTCTTATCGGAGGACTCCAGAACTCCCTTGTACACCCTCCCGAACCCGCCGATGCCGAGCAGCCGCTTGTCGCTAAACCCGTCGGTGGCGTGGACCAGATCCTTGTAGGAGAATCTTTGTGGGCCGACCATGGCTTCCCACTCTTCCTCGACTTCCGCCGCGTACATCCGGTGCCTCCGCAAGAACACGAAGGCGACGGCGAAGACAAGCACCGCGGAAGCTATCGGCAGCCAACGGCGGAGCTGGGGGGGGGGGGGGGGGGGGGGGCCGGCAGGGGCCATGGCCCCCCCTAACTTCTGAAATTTCTTAGAGCAGCTCCTCTTCACAGGCCTGTTTATAGCCCAAGTTACAAGCCGTTGATTGCAACAGCCAACAGCCCGAGGTCACTGGACGTGGTGTTCGCTGGCTGTCGCTTCGAATCGATGAAAAATTGAAAACGCGTCGCTCTTGGATCCTCCTTTCTCGGAATTGTCGTCCCAGCAATGAAAACACGTCGCTGCGAATAGGAAGCCTGGCCGCGACCACGATTTCGCGAACCAGTTGCCGCGAACCACCATGGGCGAATCAGCCATCAGGCGATGCGCCGACGTCGACTCGGCTGCTCCAGCGAAATCGCAGCGGCATGGAGAAGATGGACGGTGGTTCCAGGTTGCTGTCGCCGGAGACGGAGGTGAGCTCTAGCAGCTCTTCCGCTGTCCTTGCCGTCTCTGGTTCGAATAGGAATTTTTCAGTGAGCGCCTGCTAGCTGTTCGACGAAATGGTGTGCCGATGCTCTGTGTCTGTGCGTCGTCTGTCTGCTTTGTTTCATTCTGCCAGTGCTGTAACTTTGATAGCTCTAACAGAACAAGTTTGTCTTGGATGAGTGCATAGCCAAGTGAGCAGAGCTCTGGTTTGTTTGGCTTGCCCTGTTCTTTGGTCCCGAGGCTGATAGTTATTAGAGTTCACCTTGCAGTAAATCTAGATGGCTGCCAAGATGTTCGTTCACTGCTTGGACTTCACCTTGGCCAACGTTGCTATAGTTAAGTTCAGTAATTTTGCACAGACCTTTTCCTTTAGAAACCTGGAGTATTTGGCTTCTCTTGCTTATTGTATGAAAGCGTGGTTCCTAGCTAGTTTTCCCTCTAATTCATTCTTTCCTTCAGGAATCCGTATCTAATTCATTATAGCTCCGATTAGTACGTTTCCATTTTGGCCATGCTCCTAAATTCAATCCCTTCCTGTTACAATATTAGAAGATCCCTTCGGGTCCCTCGCAAAAAAAAAAAAGATCCCTTCGGTAGTTTTTTTTTTTGCAACCATGAAACAATCGTTATTCTTGTCCGATGGACGACCGGCCCCCCCTGAATTTCTCGTCCAGCTCCGCCATTGTCGGCAGCACGATGTCCAGCGCCTTGGACCACGGCTTGGGGAACGTGACCGGCAGGGAGGGCAGAGAGGAAATCTTGAGCGCCGGGGCGGCACCGTTAATCCTGAAGCTCCAGCCGAGCACATAGTGCTGGCAGAAATGCATGCCAATCGACAACGATAAACCGACGTACACTGTGTCGTCGATGACGGACGAGAGGTTGACGGTGGTGGAGAGCAGGGGCTTCTTGGGCCGCGCCATGTCCAGCGGCGCCATGGTGACATTGACTTGCATGGCCCGGCCGGCGAAGTCCACCCACACCTGCATCGCCTTGCGGCTGACCAGGCTGAGGTTCCTGAACGCGCCGGTGGCGTCGTCGCAGTACCCGGCGTTGTCGGCTTCAACGGAGTCGAGCCCGTTCACGTTGATCCCGACGTGGTTGCTGGTCATGTCGTTGAACTCCGGGTCGAGGATGGCGTCGAATTCGACGGCGAACAGGTAGTTGGTGGCGTTGGCGAAGCCAATGAACTGCCCGGGCAGTGCGGAGCTGAGGTTCCCGCTCTTGGCGACCACGAACGCCATGTGGTAGCTGCTGAAGTCCTCGAACGGGCCGATGATGCAGATGACGTAGGTCGTGGAGAAGGATTCCATGGCCGTGCTGTTGGGCGCCCAGTGGAACCGCAGCGACGCCGGGTAAAAGGCGTGGCCCATCAGGCCGGTGAGCATCCTCGGGTCGTCGTTGGTCAGCATGAGCAGCCCGTCCGGTGTCACCGTGGCCATCCCGTCCAAGCTGAGGTTCGCGCCCTTGAACCCGTTGAAGACGAACTGCTCGTCGGCAGCCAACGCCGAAGGCAGGAGGCAGCCGAGATGGATGGATAGAAGCAAGAGAGCGAACGCCATGGCTAGTCTTGCAGTGCTAATTTAACTTGAAGCAGCAGGGGATTGGATCAAAATGCCGAGCGGTGGTGTTCTGCCGATGTAACGCAGCCGTGTTCGTCTTTATCCATTGGTGGTTAGCGGCCAGCGCGTCAACCTTTGTGGTCTAGCGTAGTATGAGCCGCGCACACACCACCATGCGGTTCCTATGACTTTATTGCCACTATTATTATTTTTTTCACAAAGCTTCTCTCCACCACTACGCGGTTCCTATGACTTTATTGCCACTATTTTTTCACAAAGCTCCTCCCTACCACGCGGTTCCTATGACTTCATTGCCACTATTTTTTTCACAAAGCTTCTCCCAGCCATTTCCATGCGATCCGACACAAAGCTTCTCTAATCCACACTCGCTGTCACTGACTCACTGATGCTTGGGCTCGTTCTCTATGCAGCTCAAAAGGAGCTGCTATAAAAGTGGTAGAAACATACAAGACTGTCATGAATCATGCACGATGAATCTATTATATATATAATTGATCAAGAAAAGGAGCCACCACGTTCGCTCTCAAGGTCTAGAAATTCTCACATTAATCGGAGAAAATAAGAAGAGAAAATTACCCACCACTGCCATTATGAAACAAATAGCCCAATAACCCCCTATAAATATTCTATTATATATATAATTGATCAAGAAAAGGAGCCACCACGTTCGCTCTCAAGGTCTAGAAATTCTCACATTAATCGGAGAAAATAAGAAGAGAAAATTACCCACCACTGCTATTATGAAACAAATAACCCAATAACCCCCTATAAATATTCTATTATATATATAATTGATCAAGAAAAGGAGCCACCACGTTCGCTCTCAAGGTCTAGAAATTCTCACATTAATCGGAGAAAATAAGAAGAGAAAATTACTCACCACTGCCATTATGAAACAAATAGCCCAATAACCCCCTATAATTATTTATAAAATTAGACACTAAAAAAATTACTGAAAAATTACCCACCACTGCCATTATAAAAAACTATCTAAAATACCCTTATGCTGATTTATGACTAAATCAATCTCACGTGTCTTCTTTTTACGGCCACAAGCCACACGTTTAGCCCTAATTGGCATCATAAGTGCGAAGTAGCACTGCTGGCGGCGCAAGGTGCGAGCAAGGGCAGACATATTTGCCTGCGGACCACGACGGCAGCGTAGAAGCAACGGAAGCACGCAACCGGCCGAACAAGTCTGCCGGATGGGTGTGCTTAATAAACGTGGTCCTCTCTACGTCTGTTATCCAAGGTGAAGCAGTTTGGCCTCTGCAATTTTACGACACCTACAATGATTATGATCAGATTTCACTTGACAAAACAGCCACGTTCACGTGATGATTTTTTGTTCAATACAAGACCTGGAATCTCATTGGTGATATTTCATCATCAGATCGTGCCTATAGCTTCAGTATTTTACGGAGAGGCAAGTTAATTTGAGGAACAGTTTTTTATCTTCCGAACTCAGCCTGCAACGGGACGATTGGGTCTGGTGCATTTAACGTTGCTGTTCTACTTCTATTGTCCAAGGTGAAGCAGTTTAGCCTCTGCAAATTTTTACACCTACTCTGATTATAATCAGATTCCACATAATAAAACAGCCATGCTTTATGTATATGTTTTTGTTCAATAAAAGAACTGGAATCTCATTGGTGTCATGCCGTCAGTGAATGAAGCTTTAGTATTCTACGGAGAGGCAAGTTAATTTGAACAGGAATTTCTTATCTTCCAGACAAATATACTCGGATTTGGAAAGTACTTAGGGAAACAACGAAATGTTGAATCGTAGTGCTCTCAAACCTGTCTAGAGTCCATATTACAGAATGCACTTATTCACCATATTATAATGTACAATATATTGATACATAATAAAACAAATCGAGATAATTTCTTTTGTTAAAATAAGAAAAGTAGCACCATATGTATTTTCTACAAAATTGAGATAATTTATTTTGTTAATTAAGCAAAGTAATTGTACTTCCCTCAAAAACATTTGTACTCATTTTTATGGGTTCATGTTTTGGTGTTATAGATAATTAGATTGGTATACAATGCAATTAGATAGATAACACATGGTATCATTCTGACCAAATTTTACAGATGCATCTATTAAGTACTTGGCAAAAAAAATCAAAACCAAAATATTTTAACATATTAATTGGAGAAAATAAGAAGGAAATTAGCCACCACTGTTATTATGAAAAAGTAGTCTGAACCGCTCTCCCTATGTTTTACTATTTACCCACCACTGCCTTTATTTAAAATTAGACCAAAACACCTTTATATTACTTTTTCTATTTTACATCATTACCCTTATTAGCAACGCATCCAAAACTTGAGCCTATATTACCATTATCTTTTCTTTTTCCAATATTGCACACGTATGTAGCATTCGTAATAGAAATTATGCAAGTAAGCATTAGTGTAGCCAAGTGCGTGATGGGCAAGCAAAGCATGAAAACAAGATACATTAATGACCAGCCAACGGCATGACAAGCAGGCGAGGGTGATAGCGCGTGCCAGTGACAGTCCATAGCCACGAGAGGGGCGAGCGGGTGAGCCAAAAAAACAAGTTGAAGCAAAGCAAGAAAAGGTACAGGCACGAAGAGAGCCTTGAACGATCGAGGGAGCGACAAGCAAGCAATCTGAACAACGAATTGGCGATGACCAACTTAACAGCATGGCAGGAAGGCGAGAGGAATGAAGGAAGTTATGCGTGAAGGTAGTAACCTTTACACTAGGAAATGAGGGGTAAATGGGACAAACAACGACCAGCCGAGCAACATGATGAACGACTGATGAGACGGGTAGGATGTGATTGTGGAAGAAAGTATTGCATAGGAATGTCATTATGACAAACAATCAAATGAAACTGGTAGTGATAAAAATAACAATAATACAATACTAGCCGCGCAAATGCGCGGGCCGCCATACTAGTTATATATGTGCCACAGTAGTTTTTTTTTTAGACCAAGGCACTTCCTCTTCATTAATCAGCTAGATTACAGACATTCTGCATATAGCGTAGCAAGAACTGAGGGGTTTGTGCAACCCAGCTACTATCTAGCCTATTGAGCGTGGCTTCCTTGGCGCAAGCATGTGCAGCCGAGTTCGCCGAACGCTTTACATAAATCAACTCAAAAGAGGAAAATGACAAGCTAAGTTCTTGGATTTCCACTAGAATCGCCATGGCTTCTGAGCGAGAGGAGTTTCTGGACTTCCATAAGTCGACCAGCACCTTTGAGTCTGTCTCCACAATGACTGGGCCTCGGGAGTGGTCTAAAACCAGTCGGATGCCATCCCGGCATGCTTCCGCCTCTACGAGCAGGGGCGAATGTACAGCGGCCATCCATCGACACGACGCCGCAATAAAATTTCCGTCTCCATCTCTTACCACCGCCCCTGTAGCTCCAGCAAGTTCGCCATGAAGAAAAGCACCATCGGTATTTACCTTCAGACAACCTTGTGGAGGCGGTGTCCACTGCACCTCCGGTTGAAGGATAGGAACTGTAGTTTGTCCGACATTTTGAGTCAAATCAGACGTAGTATCCACTGCCCATTTGACTGTCTTACTCAATGGGATCGTCGACTTCCCGTGCCTTCTGTCATTCCTTGATCTCCACAGTGACCACATGCCACAGAGTATAACACAACAGGATTCTCTAGTGCAAGTGGTTGCATTCAGTAAATCAGACGCCCAGGTCAAAGGATGCAGTTTCGGGAGTTTAATAGAAGCATACTTCTTCAGCTCTGTCCAAAAGGCTCTTGCATGAGTGTATTCAACCAGCGCATGGAAGGTTGATTCATCCTGTGCTCCACATGTTTCACAAGTAGCAATCCTCTCTACATGTCTCCGAAAGAGGTTGAAACGAGAAGGAATGAACTCATTCAGAGCTCGCCACCAGAAAACACGCACCTTTGGAGGTACTTTGAGATTCCACACTATTTTCCACAACTTATTGTCTCATTCACTCGACGGTGCAGCAAAATTCTCAGAGTGATGTCTGTTTTGGCAAGCTTCATTGGCCAGTAGCCTATACGCTGATCGCACCGTGTACATACCATGTGTTTCTGCAGACCAAGCCCAAGTGTCCTCATGTAGTCTGCCCAATGGAATTCTGCTCACAGCTAGTGCATCAGAGTGGATGAGATTATCGGCAAGTGCTTGCATGTTCCATGATCCTGACTCATGATCAATTAGCTCAGACACCCTTTGAACAGTAGCAGCATCCGGCTTGCACACAGGTTTCATGCCCACTGCCCCCGGGATCCAGCGATCCTGCCATACACTTGTGGTCAATCCATCACCCACACGCTTTATGAGGCCAAGCTCCAATGCTTTGCGACCTGCAAGGATTGCTCGCCATGTATGAGAGGAATGCTTCTTCTTTGTAGCTGTTAAGAAATCACCATTTGGATAGTATTTCCCTCTCAACACCCTCGCACATAGGCTGTTCTGATTGTTCATCAGCCTCCAACCTTGATTGCCTAGCATCGCAATATTGAACTGTTTAATGTCCGTAAAACCGATTCCTCTACTGCATTTCGGTCTCGTTAATTCAGGCCACTTCTTCCAGTGTATACTCCTCTTATCTACTGAGCTGCTCCACCAGTACCTAGAGATAGCTGATGTAATTTTCTGGCACGTATCTGGAGACAAAATAAAGCAGCTCATTGAATATGTCGGGATCGCCTGCGCTACAGTTTTTATAAGTGTTTCTCTTGCAGCACAGCTCAACAATTTCTCACTCCATCCACCCATAAGACCTCTGATTTTACCGGGAATATGTTCAAAGACTCCTTTTGTGCTGCGACCAACAGCGGAATTAGGGAGCCCCAAATATTTCTCGCCAAGCGCTTCAGTACGGATGCCTGTAATCTGCATCATATCCTCCTTCACCTCATCACCGCAATTGGGACTGAAGAATATAGCAGACTTGGCAGTGTTAACCATCTGACCCGATCCTTGTTGGTACCTCAGCAGCAGGTCTGTAATGCGCCGTGCACCCCTCTCACCAGCCGGAGTAAAGAGCAGGCAGTCGTCTGCGAATAGTAGGTGAGAGACCCAAGGAGCATGAACCCCAACACGTATGTGCCACAGCAGTTGCGTGCTTTTCGTGGGAGGGCACATAACTATTAGGTCGGGAGCACGTGATATTCTATCCTACTAGCTTAAATGAGGACCAATCAGCGATGAGTTTTTTTTTCGTTATTATTTAGCTCCTCCCTACCACGCGGTTCCTATGACTTCATTGCCACTATTTTTTTCACAAAGCTTCTCCCAGCCATTTCCATGCGATCCGACACAAAGCTTCTCTAATCCACACACGCTGTCACTGACTCACTGATGCTTGGGCTCGTTCTCTATGCAGCTCAAAAGGAGCTGCTATAAAATTGGTAGAAACATACAAGACTGTCATGAATCATGCATGATGAATTATATATGTGCCACAGTAGTTGCGTGCTTTTCGCGGGAGGGCACATAACTATTAGGTGGGGAGCACGTGATATTCTATCCTACTAGCTTAAATGAGGACCAATCAGCGATGAGTTTTTTTTTTCGTTATTATTTAGTCCAACACAAGAGAAATTGCTAATAGTTATAACTATATTATTTTTCTTCTAAGTGATTTTGTACCTCCAGTCGGGAACTATATTAGTTGTGAACAAAAGAAACTATCGATTTTCAGATTTTGCGGTTTTTAAAAAAAGAAAGTTGTGAACAAAAGAAGAAAGCTTTGAACCAGAAAATGGCTGACAGATAGCATCAATCAAAACACACACCTCTGCCTCTGAACATCTCAGCCGGTGGATGCATGATGAACATACCAGCTAGCTGACGTCATATGTATGACTCATGTTTCGCAGTTCAGTGTTCTTCAGGTTGAAACGTAAGCAAAAGAACTTTGCCTGAAGCATATTCTACACCGAAATGGCAGACCTCGTTTGGAACACAAATGAAACTGAAGATGTTTTGACACATAATAACCTATTACACTTAACAAGCTAACATTCTTGTTTATACCCCACTTTTATATTAGGGATTTTTTTGCCCCAACAATATTATCGGAAATTCAATCAGACCCTAAGAATATGCAAATCGGTCATGCGACAAGCTCACCCTAGGCGAAACAACACTCAAGAAAACTACAATAGTAGTAGTAGAAAACAATAGTGGTATTGTATATGGGATTTTTCCTTCTTTTCTAAAACATGCAAAAGCTTTGCGTGACATAACCCTTACATAAAAGTACAAAGATTTTACACGCAGGGGCAGAGCTACTATGATGTCCATTCTTTTCCCATTGTATATACACCCCTTAAATTATCTAACTATGCACCAACAATGCTTAATACACAAGTTTGAGAAGCTCTAAGAGGTGTTCCGCGCCACTCTGTTGAACTCTAGCTCCGTCAGTGACACTACGCAATCACCAGATGATCGATGATGGCCAGTTAAGGTACATGGTTCACGGCTATGCATAGTGCACACTAATACTATTGCATGCAAATCACCTCGTGTCGTGACGTGCTCAAGCTGTGCATCAGGTGCTGACCCTCGTGACGTCCTTCCAACAACTCCACCATATCAAACCAGTTGAAAACACACCGCCGTCAGTCTCTAGGCCGCGTTCCCCAGCATGAGTTACAATTGTCCGATCTTACATGAGCTTTCCATCCATGAAGAAGAAAGGAAACCACCGCTGGAAGTCAAGTGACCAATGATCACGATATCACAATCTCTCTACTCCTAGCTACCAGGAGGCCAGGATGGCGTCGGACTTGCTCCGCATCTCCGTCTCCATCTTCTTCAGCAAAGATGGCCTCTTCCCGGCGGTGGTTGGTCGCCGAACAGGTACAGCGGTGGCCTGATCACCCTGTGACGGTCTGGCGGAACAGCTGATGGTGACGGTCGAAGAGCCGGCGGATGCGGCGGTGGCGGTGGCAAGGGCAGCCTCGGGCAGTGGCATGGCCTTGACGTTTTTCCTGGGGACGCGCACGGCGCCCGACGGGTCGGTGCTCGGGTGCTTGTAGTGGGTATACGCGACGCCGAGGTATCCGTCCTCCTCTTGCGTGGCCGAGACGACGGCGGCGCCGAGCCAGAGCACCAGGCGCACGCTCACATGCGCGCCCTTGCTGAAGCTGATGGACGAACTATTGTTGTCGGGCTGCGCGGCGGCATGGCGCGGGCGGGAGATGGCAAACGGCGACGGCCGCTCGTGGGTCGTGGCCCAGTCGGGTGTCGCCGTCAGCGTGGCGTGCAGGCCGCGGCGCGGGCGAATACAATGCTGCAGAGCAAAGCGGCGGCGGGGACGGCTTCTTGGCGATCCCTCCTGCCGGAGCGAGGGCCGCCGTCATCCGGCTGGTTTCCAGCTTGCACCGGAGCCTGCGCATGGCGGCGGACTGCACCATCATGGACGGCATCAAGGAACCAGGATCTGAGCTCTCAAGGAAGGGAACAATCGAGTGAAAGAGGGAGAAAACTGGATCGAGAACTGGACGGGGGCAGGGGCGTCGACGAAGGTTATTGCCCGAAATCTATGTGACCATGTTCGAGTCGAAGTCGGCATCGTGTTCCGGGTCGGAATCCGAGGCGCGTTCGGACGATCGCTCCGCTCCTAACCGCCGAAGCGCCGATCCTTGTACTCGTGGGCTCTCTTGGGCTGCATTTGGCGTACCATGTCTGGCCAGGGAAAAAAATTAAGGATCGTCATCCCGGTTTTTCGTGCTGGTTCCACAGTTAGATTCTTCTTAATTTTCTTGCTAGTCATTTCAATAGATGGACGATGCAAAGAAGAAATCATCGGACCTGACTTTACTAGCTGCAACCCTGGTGTTTTCCCCTTATGCAGAAATACTACAGGATTTTTACTTGCTGCTTGTGTGCTCTGCATTGGCATTCTACGTATTCATATTCCCGTTCTCAGTGAGAAGAATTGGAGCCAAGTTGGACTCTTCCGGTGAGGGATTTTTCAGTAGGCTGATAGCTTTGCCTGAAACATTCGCTCTTGCTGTACTCAGCTTGATGGCTACTATCTGTTACCTTGCGTACCTTCTAGCCTTCAATGCATTCCTTGTAGGAACAAGGTACATTTACATACAGCCTCCCTGTATAGTTGCTACATTGAATTGTACAACTGGTACTGATTGTACCATCTTTTTGAACTGAACCGATGGCTTGAATCACTTGGTTGATGGTTCATTTGGTTTTAAAACCACCAGGTCCCTCGTCTTAACATGCAGTCGTACAAATAAGTCATATGTGAAGCATTCCACTTCGCCGTAGCATGGTTTCAATACGATTTCTGATTCAACAGTAAGACTAGTGGTGGATATCATCCAGCATTTGTTACCTTACCCATAATCTGCATTCATATAGGATGTAACAATCAAACTAGCGCTCACATTAAAATACAAATGCGATTTACGCAGCGAATGGGCACCGGACAATGTGTTGATCGAAGTATTCCTGTTTAAGGAAGTTTTCAAGCGATTGAACCGTGGTACTTGATCGAGACTACATTTGAGAGTAAATTGCGTCTGTGGTCTAATAAATTAGCTTATAAGGTGGGTGTGATTTAGTTATCAAACTTGATAATGGGTCAATTAGGTCTCGCAATTTGCTATGGAGATGCAAATAAAGTCAAAAGTGGTGGCAGTTGCCTGCACTGCACAATTCAAGAAAAATAGTTGAGACATGTGAAACATTGGCAGGGACCCTTTTCTGTAATCCCCACGTGGCCCGTTGCCTACGTGATGGTTGTTTTGTGCCCTTATGGCACACAGATATGCTATCGTGTGGAGTTCTCAAGTTGTGTAGCCTGACAAATTGTATAACAATGAGCAATTTTCAAATTATGTGATTAAAGATTTAAACTGCACCGACCTCAAAAGTTGTTGTTGTACTATTAGTGCAATTGGCTGTTGCTTTTCAAATGAATGAGTTTTTTTTGCAAAGTAAACGTAAAATGGGTTGAACCTAATGCATGGGAGCCCCAAGAACACACACATTGGTTGTTAATATCTCGTGTGTCTTATTCTTATTGAAATAAACATAAAAATGACATCATACAGATGAAAGCACTTTAATATATGAAACCAGTAGTGGAATCATAGATAATGGCTAAAATGTTGCCAAATGCCAACCATTCAATGTCACTTTATGTGCCCCAATAATTACCTACAAGGAACATATGGCTATATGGATCCATAAGGTTAGTGCCATACTAGCCATGCCATAATCCACAAGGAGCATGATAGATAAAATGAAAAAACCTACTAGAGAGAATGGTTTACTCAAGCTTGATCTAGGCTTTAGTTATAATAAATTATTTTTCAATCTGTATATAATTAAAATATAAGAAAACTATAAAGGACGAAAACCACAACATATATGTGTTAAACACGTCAACCCTTCAAAACTAAATACACAAAAAAAAAAAACTAGTAACAACAAAAGCAATTTAATAAAAAGAATGTGTATAGTGTTTCTTCCTATTGTTCTCGTAAAAAAATAAAAAATGCAGTAATACAAATATTTCCTTAGTTTTCATATTATTCCTCTTGTAATCATGTAGTTTCACCGTCTCGATAAAATTTTAAGACCTGGTGACCATATCTCCCCGTTTGTAATTTATGTACTCAAATAATGTGACCTTAATTAATACTATAACATGTACAAAAATGAAATCTTATTCTTGTATCAATATGAATAATATATGATTTATAAAAATGTATTACCTCAGCATCATGTATAGAGATCATCAATGATGTCACATGAGTTGATTTCGGCTACATTTCAATAATTCGAACGGTTCAATCTTAACATTTATGATAGACTTGTGGATACAATACTCTTTTCTTATTAAAATAATATCTTTGATTTTTCTTCATTGTGAAATTTCAAAATTTGTTACACTAACATTCAACTTAAAAAAAATGTGAGTTCTCTCTCTTTCGGTGCCTTTTCAATTAGACTCTTACATATTTTTCTTCAATTTGTGAACTGATCAAGCTAGCATTCTTGTTTATACCCCACTTGGATGTAGATATTGGAGGCTTTGGAATTGAATTGGGTTCAATACCAAATCAGCCTAGGCATTGAAATGAGCTCAATGCCAATTGCGATTGTTTGGATGTAGATGGAATTGAGGGCTAGAATTCAACTCAGGGGCTGAATCCGGCGATGGAACTTAACGACACGATGGAATTTTTGTGTTCTTGTTAGACCATTGCGTAGCAAATTTCATCTAGTTTTTTAGCAAATTTTTTTGAATTTTGAATTCGAAAACCGACAATCCCTGATGAAGACGCTCCAATGCCACTGAATTCAGAGGGTCGGGCCTTTGAATTATGGACAGGGCAACTCAGTTATGTTTCAATGCCATGGAATTGGGCCTCCAATGCCAATTCCGAATTCCGACGACATCCAAACACTGGAATTGGCTGAGCCCAATACCAATTCCCAATTCCAGCTCTCAATTCCAACATCCAAACGCTACATTAGGGATATCTTTTTTTGCCCCAACAATGTTATCGGAAATTCAATCAGGTCCTAAGAATATGCAAACCGGTCATGCGACAAGCATGCTGGGCGAAATAATACTCAAGAAAACTACAATAGTAGAAAATCTTGTACATGGAATTCTTCCTTCTTTTCTGAAACATTCAAAAGCTTCGTGTGATACAAAGATTTTACACTAGGCAATCACCAGATGATGATGGCCAGATAAGGTGCATAGTTCACGGCTATGCATACAATTACATGCCAATAACATCGTGACGTGCTCAAGCTGTGCATCGATCAGGTGCTGGCTTCGTGCATTGCGTTCCTTCCAACAAATCCACAATATCAAGCGTCTTCCATCCATGGAGAAGAAAGAAATGCCACTGGAAGTCAAAAATGACCAGTGATCACGATAACACAATCTCTCTACTCCTAGCTACCAGGAGGCCAGGATGGCATCGGACTTTCTCCGCATCTCCTTCTCCATCTTCCTCAGCAACGATGGGCTCTTCCCGGCGGTAGTTGGCCGCCGAGCAGGTACGGCGGTGGCCTCACCCTGTGGCGGGCTGGCGGGGTGGCTGATGGTGACGGTGGAAGAGGTGGCGGACGCGGTGGCAATGGCAGCCTCGAGCAGTGGCATGTCCTTGACGTCTTTCCTTGCGACGCGCACGGCGCCCGACGGGTCACAAACCGGGTGCTTGTAGTGGGTGTACGCGACGCCGAGGTAGCCGTCATCCGCCTCCTCCGCGGCAGAGACAACGACGGCGCCGAGCCAGAGCACCAGGCGTTGCCCCGTGCGCAGCGTCGCCACCGGCGTGCGCACGCGCACCTGCGCGCCCTTCCTGAAGCTGTTGGACGAGTTCTTGACGTCGGCTGGCTCTGCCGGCACGGCGGCATGGCGCGGGCCGGAGATGGCGAAAGGCGACGGCCGCGCGTGGCCCAGCCGGGTGTCACCGTCGGCATGGCGTGCAGACCATGGCGAGGGCGAAGGCGAATACGATGGAGCAGAGCAAAGCGGTGGCGGAGACGGCTTCTTGGAGATCCCTCCTGCCGGAGCGAGGGCCGCCCTCATCCGGCTGGTCTCGAGCTCGCGCCGGAGCCTGCGCATGGCGTCGGACTGCACCATCATGGTCGGCATCGTGCCCACCAAGGGCAAGGAACCAGGATCTGAGGCAGAATCGAGTGAAAAAGAGGAGAACAACTGGATCAAGAACTGGAGGGGGGGCAGGGGATTCGGCCTGAGTTATACCCGGAAATCCAAGTTTGAGTCGAAATCGTCCTGCTCCAGCCTCCAGGTCGGAATCCGAGGCGCGTCCGGACTCCGGACGATCGAGTTCACACTTCCAGACCGCTGATCCGTGTAGTCTGCCGTATTCATGGGCTCTAGTGGGCTTCCGCGAATTATGCAGTTGGGCCGAGCCAATTCTTAACTGACGCAAGCAGTTCCCCATTTGCCGCATAACTTCCATGCATCCAGTTTCTCTCTTCCCTCCCGATTCCAAAAAGAAGAGAGAGAGAAGAACAACGAACTCACACCATGAACCGAATGGCCATGGCGCACTCCGTAGAGCAACGGAATCAAGAAGGTAGCCAGCGAGCGAGGCCACCGTACCCTGGACAAGTTTGCGGCAATCTTGGATTCCTGACGCCATCTTGCTTCAGCCGCTGCTCCTTGGCACGGTGGCTTGGGTGACGATGCTGTGTGTGGCGTTACCTGCTGATGCTGTGGCGTTACCTGCTGGACTCAGTCTCCATTTACCGTCAGGGATGTTGGCCGTTGTCGTGCCACAGGGCCATGGAAACGATGGCAGCGGATGTGCTTGACGTGGTTGGTGCAGTGCATGTCAGCGGGGCGCTGTGAACAACGCGATTTTGTCAGAGGAGCGCGCGTGAGACGTTGTTAGAGCAAGCAACGCTGGGTGGAAATGACCGTCAGCTCAACCTGCAAACAGATGTGGTGGAGAGAGAAAGTTGTGCTTGTCGCTCCTGCCCGCGACTGTCTGGGCACGCTCGCCAAGGCTTTCACTCACGTGCTCTTGTACTACACCACGGTTCACTTTAAGCAATTCACTATCAGTCGCTAAAAGCGCTTTTACCGACCTTCAGTCAGTTGGTAAAAACCTTTACCGACCTATAGGATTTGTCGGTATAACTGCCTCCGGTAAAACTTTTACCAACCGACCAGCTTTTACCGACCCACGTCGGTCGTTGATTCTATAGAAATACCGACACATGGTTTGATGCTGCTTCTTACAATTATCGGCTCATAGTCAGTCGCCAACATTAGTTTTGTTTTAAAGAAATAATTATTTCTTTAACCTGATCTCCAGGTTAAAGAAACAACTACACGCGAATTCACAGCTAATTATTTACCATGCACCATGAATCGTGAATGCAATACAAAGCTCATTGAAGTTGCTCAAAAGATCAAATCCATATTCACTTTCACATAATGCTCTTACAGAATTGGACCTTGCGTTACCAATTTGCCACATGCTTTAGTAATCAGTAAACCTAACAGAAGCTCAATACAAGATTCTATTAAAAAACTATCACAGTATACGAATCACAGTAGACTTGTCTTTGCACACCCATCAAGTTCTTGTACACCAGACATTACCATCAGTAGAGTTCCCCAATTGAAAAAGCTGCACAATATAGAGCTGTGAGGATCAATTTCAAGTTGATAGGATATGGCTGTGTATAATTATTTATAAGTCCAGCACTTTCTACAACATAATATTATCAAGCAATCAGTGCAGTTTTTGAGCCTGCCAGCAAAGAGTGTCATAAGTATGTAAAAACAAAGTATACTAGAGGTCTTAATTTGTCATTTCTAAAGTCTGATTGAATATATAATAAGACTAAGCTATAACAGCTGCAATTCCAAGTATTGATTGGTTGGAAAAAGAAATAGGAAGACTACAGGTACATATATACTAGTACAGAACAAAGTCATATATGACCAAAACTTGCTATAATTAACTCAGAATAGCAACCGAAGCTTAGTGAGAGAGAGGAGGATAAAGGTGGGGCTGGTTACAGATAAAATACTATTTTCAAGAGGCAAAGTTGAGACAAAGCGTTTTGTGGGGAAGTCGGTAAAGTCGTCTCGTTTTGAGTTGGTCGGTCGATTCGACCATCAGCTTTGGCCTTGCTCTTACAGAATGCACTGATGCAGCAGGCCGGGGTCAGGTCTCTGGTGAGCGCTGCTGCACTCCTTTGTTGTCTTCTTCTTTTGTTGTAGTTGTTATCTTATTTCTTTTTGTTGATTTTGTGGATTTTACAGCACTAGACTGATGAATTCTATCTAACTGGGGTTTGTATGCTGCTGTTCCTGTTCCAAGCCGAGTTGTGTGCGTATACCTCGGGTCAACGATCGATCGAGTTAGCCAATCCTTTGGATGCATGAGTTGACCAAGATCACTCTTCCTAGTTAGCATACGTGATGATTTGCTAGCCAGTTGTCCGATTGTCATGAATTTGCTCTTGGTGGTCACGTGGTGGATCCATGAAAATTTTCATGGGTGTGCAAAACCCACATAAATGCAAACTAGTTCAATTTATGAAAACATGTGCAATAATAAATTCTCATGGGTTTGATCGGGATATGGTCTAGAAAATGGTTATTAAAGTACATTTTCATGTAGCCCTCATTCATGGGGTGGTTCATGTAATTTTTAATAAATAGAATCACAGTGACTTTTAAGCATAAGAGAGAAACAATCCAAAATCAAGAAAAAAAGAAATAAAAAATGTAGAATTATTTAAATTAGTCAGGAAAATATTATTGCTATTTGTTGGGTAAAACTTCCAGTGGTATGGATTAATTTCATCAATACAATGCTTGACATTAAATGCATGGATGTTATCATGGTTAACTTTTGTGAATACAACTCCATAGGAAATCAAGGCTAGTAGCACAGATGAAGTCAACACTAAAATAAATCACCATGTTTTCTCACAACGGATGAAAATTGCCATATTAATTACAGAGAAGAAAAGAAAGGGAATTATCAAACACTTCATTATGAAAAAAAAAGTCCAAAAAGATCTCCACAAATTTTAAAAATTACCCACCTTGTTGTTAGAAAATTAGTGTGAAATACTTGAATAAGCATATAAATTACAAAGTACCACTATTCTATAAAAATCTACCAGAAATAATAGTGACAAAAAATAATGATTATAAGGGAAAAAAATGATGAATCGAATATAATGCAGCACTGTATTTTGATTGTTGATACTAGTCGCGCCAATGTAGATAAGACTGCTCTATCATGATTGTATAATATGTTATCTGAATGTTTTGAACTTGACAAGTGGGAACACTCTAATGGCCATGCAAAAAAAAAAGATCAAGATAATAGGGTGAATACTCCATGTTATATGACTGTTATAGTAATGATGAATAAAGTAAGCTGATGTACAGAATTGATGATCATTAAAAAAGAGCCACACAGATCTCAATTAATAGGCAGTGATGTAATATTGATTTCAGCTAAGCGGGTCCATAACACGGACGAAGCTCCATGGATTTCTAAATAATCAATAGTTGACGCCTCGATTGTCATATTGTATGATATAAATGATAATTAACTTATAATAGTTCATGTAATAAAACGTGTTTGTCTCATCAACACTGGTATGTGGTGTCACACTAACTTACCAACATTAATTTATTGTAAGTTCCAAGTTAAGAAAAGGTTTGCATTTAAACTCTATATGTTATGCGGGGTGATATGTGGCTTAAGGGCCAGGCAACGACTGAGTGGGTGAGCATACTAATGCAAGAGCTACTGTGGTTGCAATGACTACAAACACCGTTTTGAGTTATGCCGACTTACAAAAGGGTGAAAAGGATCCAGGGCAACCCGCCAGACCGTATTTTAAGAAGATTCCAGAGTAGCATACGAGGGCATGGTGCATGAAGACTCCACCAACAAGAACTTATGGTGCAGCGGACAAATCGTCTGAATGTTAAAGAAAATGCAATAATTAGTCGTCTCCAAGCAAGTTGGAGGGCTAAGACCCATTTGTGGCTTTGACTAGTTGAGAAGAGAAAAAAAAGGAGAAAATCAAAAATCCCTGGCTCGGCTGTAAACTAAAATCAAACCAAAAACAATGAAGCCTAGAAAATTGATTTTGTTGATTTTCCAAAAATTCAAATAAGATATTAGCTAAGATTCGAATTGGGATTTGAATTAGGAATTCAAAGTGCAAATCTTAAGACACTGAATTTTAGTAAATCATAGCATTGGATTTAAGAGAACACTTTGTACTCTTTCTATTTTTAATTTGTTATCATTAGGACAAGAATTTTCATTCAAAAATGAAATGGAGTTTTTGTCCTAACGACAATAATTTAAGGATAGAGGGAGTACAACTTAACTCTAATTTATTAAAAGAGTAAAGTGTACAGTTGGTCCTTAAACTTGTCTAGTTGTGTTATTTAGGTCTCTCTACTTAGAAAATACTAATTTAACATCCCTAAATTTGTCCTGCTGTGACACTTAGGTCCCTCTACTTATATTTACATCCCTAAGTTTGTCTTACCGTGCCACTTAGGTCCAACTAGGCTCAAACCAAACTGATGTGGCACATCTAATATGGAATTATGATGCATGCAATTGTTGTTGGTACCAAGGTTTGCAAAACCGACGGTAACCGGTCCGGCTCGGTTAGTAAAACCGATCAGTATTCGCCGAAAACCGACATATATATATAGCAAATTCGAAAACCAATCGGTTTTACCGGTTTACCAACTCGGTTTTGTCCGTTTTGGTTTTTCCCGAATTACAATCCTTGGTTGGTACCAAATAAAGGGTAGTTCTTTTGTTGATATCCCCTTAAATCTTTTAGCGTTTTGAATGTTCACAAGCTTGACATATACTTTTGTGGTGGGCGATATACTTCTTCCTTTTAGAGGTGTTTAAATTACTCAGTATGATAGTTGAGGGTTGATTTTTGGACTACGGCAAAAGTTGTGTGGGCAAATATGGATTTATTCTCCTTTGAAAAGAAATAAGTTATGTTGCCAATTGCAGCATGTGTGTGCAACTAGTAACCAATACAATTTCACGCAGCGCTTTCCGTCAATTTTGTCACACCGAGTCGGTTTGAATTAATCTAGTTGGACACAATCGGATAAGTTTAGGGATGCTAAAATAAGTAAAGGGATCTAAATGATACATCAGAACAAGTTTAAAGACGCTAAATCAGCATTTTCTAAGTAGAGTGACCTAAGTGGGACAGCCGGACAAGTTGAATGACAGCTATGTACTTCACTCTTACTAAAATATTCTTGGAACTTTTGGGATCTTACATTAACTTGATTCATGCTAAGAGTTCGAATGGAGACAATTGTATTTAAGACATGGACGTCAGAATTCGTGGTTGCCGAAGTGTTGCTCCCCTGCCAAGAGGGGTGGTTTTTTTTTGTATTGATCAGTAAAACAATGCAATGCGATCGATATGAGGCGCGTAGAGATCTCAACTTTCGATTGTACGTATACACAAACATGCTATATAAAAGTTTCAATAACGCATCTTATACATAGCTCAGCCGCATCTTATACATAGCTCAGCCGCTTTCGCGTAAACACAACCTCTTTCTTACTCGTGCATGTTGATTCTTAGGGATGAAAACGGTCGAAAATGATCGGGAAATATCTTAAACCACATTCACTCGTATATTATTCTCTCGGAGTCGGAATTGAAAACGGTAACATCGGAAAGGTTACGTCATCGGAAATAACGGAAACATCGAAAACGAAATAATCTGAGCGGAAACATATCGATATCGGTCAGAAAACGACAGTTCACATCGGACAAGGGCATTGCCAATTAAGCGGCGAGCCAATGTTACAGACGAGGAGGAGACAAACAAGCGATACATTTTCCTATGTGTATAGTGTAATCTTTAAGTACCATGTATGTTTACATTCGCAACCAGTGATAGTCTACACACAAATATACGATCTACATGCATAGATAATAACAAAAAGTATGAACATGATACTTGAACGAAACTATGAAATGGTCAAATACTCGAATGTATCGAATGGAATGCTTCTAATAATCAATCCCACGCATATATGCATAGTTATGATCGGATAAATAGGGAAATTTTGGTTGTGATTTTCGGTAAATATGATAATATGATAAAACGGTCGGAAAAATGCCCAAATCATTTTTGAACCAGATTCCATATTTGTCACTCCAAATACCGTCCAATTTCCATAAATTTTTGAATAAATCGGAAATGATCGGGAAAAATATAAAAACGGCGTCGGTAGTTTCGGAAAATTACCATACCGTTTTCATCCCTATTGATTCTACTGGCTGCAGCCTGCAGACACGAAAATCTGCAAAGTAGCAGAGGTAGTAGTTGTTGTTATTTAATCTCGATAGCTGATGAGTATTATGAGCATGCATAGTAAGTTAGTAACCATAGTTAACTGACAGAAACATATATAGTTACATCTTCAACATATATATTTCTTCTCTGCTTGTTTATATAATAATGTTGTTGGGATCCAATGAGTAAAGTGCATCCCAGGTCCTTAAACTATTTTATGGTTCTCATCTAGGTCCATAAACTTTTAAAATGAAGATTTAGATCCTTAAACTATTCATATGTTCTCATTTGGGTTCATAAACTATTAAAATGAAGATTTGAGTCTCTAATCTTGTTTAGTGGCTAAGTAGCTATCTAAAATGCGGCTTCCACACGAATTATGATGACATGACGTGTCAGCTTGGTAATTGTGCGGGTTTGGCGGGAGATTTGATACTGCTACACAAATCTGGTGGTTTGAAAGGTACAAAAAAAGCAACATCTTATACCTTCCGAATACCAGCTAATATCGACCGCTTTGACGGGTTCGATATTAGAAATTTTTCAAGGCGCGACTAGATGAAGATTGCGACATGGGGGCGATGGCTAAGGACAACATTAGACGATGGCGTTGAGCAACTCGATCTATAAGGATGATCGGTGAAGAAGCATTTTGGCGGAGGCGGTGGGTTCGTGGCTGCTCAGCGGTGGTTCTGGAGCTGATGGCGACAACATGGAGCATCGGTACAAAATCTTGGTTGGGATTTTATGGACCTATATGAGCACTTTGAAATAGTTTAGGGATCTGAATCTTCGTTTTGAAAGTTTATGGACCCAGATGAAAGCAATGAAATAGTTTAAGGACCCAAATCTTCGTTTCAAAAGTTTATGGACCTAGATGAGAACCCTAGAATAGTTTAAGGACCTATAGTGCACTTTACTCATACATTTATATATGAAAAATTACGGCGGCAAGAGAATTACTCCAAACTGTGTGCAAGTTCAGGATGGAAGAGATATGAAGACTGATCATGCGAGAAGCTCATCGGGGGCGACAAAACGACATTCAAGAAAACTACAAGTAGTAGCTTACATTTGTGAGGTTTTCTTGTTTATCTTTTTTGTGAACACGCAAAATCTTCCCATGACAAGCCTTATGGAACAAGTACAAAGTTTTACTCAACGCCATATCCAGATGATGACTAGAGAAGGTACATAGTTCATACATGAAACTGCAACTATACAACCTCGTTTACGACCCAAAGGGGGCAGTAAATCACAGGAGCAGAGACCAGAGATCAAGCTACTGATGTGCCCCGGCTGTGCATATGTGTCAAGCATGGCGAAACCACCCCGTGCAGCGTTCCCAGCCATTTACATGAGCTTTCCATCCATGAAGAAGAAAGGAACACCGCTCAAAGGTGATCGGTTGACCTGTCATGACAACATCACAATCACTAATCCGAAGTTCCAAATTACTACCAGGATGCCAGGATGGCATCGGACCTGCTCCGCATCTCCTTCTCCATCTTCTTCAGCAACGAAGGCTTCTTCCCGGCGACGGTCGGCCGTGGAGTGGCCTTCCCCTGCGACGGGCGGGCAGAGTGGCTGACGATGGTAACAGTCGAAGAGGCGGCGGACGCTGCGGCTGGTGGCGGCAATTGCTGCGGCTGGTGGCGGCAGCATATCCTTGACGTCTTTCTTGGGGACGCGCACGGCGCCCGACAGGTCGCTGCACGGGTGCTTGTAGTGCGTGTACGAGACGCCGAGGTAGCCGTCCTCCTCCTCCGCGGCAGAGACGACGACGGCGCCGAGCCAGAGCACCAGGCGCTGCCCCGTGCTCAGCGTCCCCACCGGAGTGCGCACGCGCACCTGCTCTCCCTTGCTGAATCCACCGGCGTGCGCGGCGGCATGGCACGGGTGGGAGACGACAAACGGCGACGGCGGCGCGTGGTCCAGTCCGTCGGCGCAGCGTGCCGGTCGCGGCGCGGACGAAGCCGTTGGCGCGGGGAAAAGCCGCGTCGGTGACAGTTTCTTGGTGATCCCTCTCGCCGGCGCGAGGGCCGCCCTCATCCGGCTGGTCTCTAGCTCGCGGCGGAGCCTGCGCATGGCGGCGGACTGCACCGTCATGGTCGGCATCGCGCGTGTGCCCGGCTGCCGATCGAGGAACCTGGATCTGAGCTCGAATCGACCGAAAGGAAGAGAGCAGCAACTGGATCGAGGCGAGGGCAGGGGCGTCGAGTTATTGCTCGAAATCCAAGTTTGAGTCGAAGTCGGCGTCGAGCTCCGACGCGCTTTCGGGCGATGGAGTTCACGGAGGGGCGAAATTTTGGTCACGCGCCCATCGCTCCGCCGATCCTTCGTTCGACCGCATTCGTGGGCTTTTTTGGGCTGCGGCTATCGTCCACCAGGCACTAGTGCAGCCCATGGGCCGAATGAGGCTTCGAGCGAAGCACGCGACTGGCCCAAGCAAATTTATAACCGCTCTCTCTATCACTCGGGCAGGCGGTTCCCTCTTTTCAGAGAACCAATTGCCAACTCGGATCCCGTCAAAAAAAAAATTGCCAATTCGGAGAGCCAATTCACAACCGCCCCCATCATCATCCAGTTTATCCCTTCCCTTCAGATTCCAGAAGAACAGAGAGAGAGCGACAACACGAACTCAGACCAAGAACCAACTGGTCACGCGCACTACTCTCCATGGATCCAGATCGACAGATTGAAGAAAGTCACCAGCGAGGCCACCGTGGGAGCACTAGAACCGACAAAAATGTAAGGATCATCACCCTTTGTGTACTGGCTATCGCCTTGTGGTGATTCCCCAAATGAATTGAAATCGAAGCATGTTAGATGTATCGTGAAGATAGTGGTTACAGTTAGTGCAATGGACATTGCAGGAGTTTTGTGATGTCCCTGTGATCTGCGGCAATCATGGACTCCTCATGCCATCCTGCTTCAGCCGCTGCTCTTCAGGGCCGCCGCCACCGTCACCAAGGGTGTCCCATGTCGGGCCAGAGGGAAATGTAAGGATCATCACCCCGATTTTTCGTGCTGGGTTCACAGTTAGATTCTTCTTAATTTTCTTGCTATTCATTTCAATGGATGGATATGCAGGAGTTAATTTTTTTTAATTTTCACAACAGATTGTTGAGGAAACCCAGTCACAAGAGGACAAAGACGACAGCCAAGAGTCTGGAAAGGACACCCCACAATCAGAACTCAAACATCGCTTCTCTCAAGATGATACAATTCAATCTTCTGAAAAAGCAGAACCACAAGAGGAAACTGTTCAATCTTCTAAACAAGAACTTGGTAACCAGTACAGTCATACATACAGCCGCAACGAGGTAATAGTACTAATCCTAGTCCTTGCATTCACCAGAATTACTTAAATAAATGCTTCCTAACCCACTTTTCTCTGATTTAGCCTTCTGGCGACTTCCGCATTATTGTGGACCAACTTTTAGATTTACAAGAAAGCACGCGTTTGTTCAAAAATGATATAATGCAGATATTACTATCAATCGAAAATGTTTGCATCAAGAATAGGCAAGACATTACCTTCCCATAATTACATATAGTACATGTTGACCAGGATTTAAAGGACACCTGGAACAAATTCAGAAGGTCCAAACAGCTCATCAGAGCACCAAGAAAGGTCAAAATATTTCAGAGATCCAGCAGTAGCAGCCAACACAATACGACAGACAAGTTCAAATGCAACATAGAAGCAAAGAAAGAAGACTCCAGATCACAAGGTGCTTACTGTTTTCAAGTTTGTAACTATGTCAAATTTCATACAGGAGCCCACACTAACCTATCAAGCATTGTTGCATTGGTAACATTTTGATTCCATACTTGTTAACATACTATAAAGAAGTAACAATATGAAACATTTATAGGATGGCTGGCAACATGGGTATGCTGAAGCCTCAAATTTGTCATCTGCGAAGAAGACTGATGATACATCCATTGGGAAACAGGTTAAACAATCACAAAAAAGGGTTTCTAAGCCTACAAATCAAAAGCATAATATTGGGCATGATTTGGGAAAAAAGGAGTCAGAATGCACTGGGCTATCTTTACTAGATGAAGTAACTGTTGAGTATATTCAGAAGTCCAATGCAGACAAGCTGTTGGCAAATATAGAAGGCATTAATTTAAGCTGCAAAGATCTGACTCCATTAGTTGTTCCAGATCAAGCTCCTCCAGAAGCTAAATGGTTGGAAGGCCAAGTAAGCATTTCTATTCCACTCATTCTTTCCTTAAGCTTCACAAATAATTTTGAATGTGTTTGTGCATAACAGGCCATAGATGCATATACAACACTCATAAGTGACAGACAAAGTCGCAAGGCAAGAAAACATGGTACTGCCTTGCTTGAGAAAGAAGTAAATTGTCAGATCTGGAAAACGAATTTTTTAAGTAAAGGCAAGGACAGAATGAAGTATCGTCGATCACCTCAAACTGAGGCAGGAAGATACTTACAACATGACATGGTAAAATTTCTCAATGCTATATAGTATTTTGAAAGTACCTATACTAAAAAAAGTTCAATATTTCAGGTATTCCTACCTTTAAATCGCAATAAAAATCATTGGTATGTTGCTGTTTTGAACGTAAAGGAGACAAAAATTCAAATTCTAGATTCAATGGCCATGCAAAAGGAGCTCTATGCTAAAGAAAAGAATCTCACAAGTGTTGTAAGTTTGTTAACTTGAAACTCGACTTTTCAAATATATTACAGTACATACTCAACTGTAACTAACAAATGTTTTGCACGCAACTCAGCTTAAAGGTATGGAAATGTTCATGACCCAAGCCAAAGTAGATGGGGGGAAACAAACCATCTGGCACAACCGGAGAGTCAGCTCATGGCCACTGTGTGTGATGAAAGTTCCTAAACAATCAGACAGGTAAACAACTTATCATGAACTCTTCAATTACATCATCTCCTGAATTTCCTTTTAATACATTTTGACTCATCAACATGCATTGTGCAGTTGGTCCTGTGGCCCCTCTATATTGAAGTTTATGGAGCACTGAAATGGACATGAACTATCTAAAGAGTACTACAAAACAATATCAGTATGTTTGTGACAGGTTTTTATTCTCCTTATGTCCGCTATTTTGCATAATTTTAACCATGCCATTCGCTTTAAACTGTAGGAACCTGTTAACATTTTTCAAAGGAAGGTAGCAGCAGAGATAATTAACTCTTCTCTAAATACTGTGCTTGAAGTCCAAGAAGATGTGAGACGCATACATTCAGAGGCCACAAACCGTGCACTTTCTACTGATACAAAGGCACCATGAGGACCACGGCAACAACAAATACATTTTTCATGTGCCCTATCATTAGTTTCAGCAGATACTTGAAACTAAAATTCAGTTCCATGTACTACCTATGTATGGTACTTGATACCAAAATTCAGTTCAATGTGCTACCTATGTATGGCACTATCAAAATCCAGTTCCATGTGCTACCTATGTTAATCGAGCTCTCTTATGACCATTTGAAGCTGTCTTTTACTAGAAATCCTTCTGCTATGTATGCTCTTGAGTGTATGCAGAATACATGCATGTGCTATACCTCTGTTAATCGGCTCTCCACGGTAACTCCAACGCAGAGCCTGCCGTAGCAGCAAAATAAGGAATCAAAGCCGCGTGCTCACCAGAACGGTATCTGCACTAGCATAACCGTAAATCCACCGCAGAGCCGTCTCAGCTACCCGCATCGAGCCGCCACCGCCTCATGGCAGCAGGCCAGATCGAGCCGCTGCCGTAGGTCGCGCATCTTCGCTGTCGTAGCTGGCCGGATCTAGCCACGACGGCGAGGCTGTGCTAGGCGACGACGAGGTCGCTGCGCGGGTGCTTGTAGTGGTTGTAACTTGTAAGTAACGACGCCGAGGTAGCCGTCCTCCTCCGCGGCGGAGATGACGACGGCGCTCGGCCACAACACCAGGCGCCGTCCCGTGCTCAGAATGGACGCGGGCAGGCCTGGAGATGGGCTTTCGTGGGCTTTCTTGGGTTGTGGTTGTTGTCCCAACCAAGCACCAGCACAGCCCATGGGCTGAGTGAGGCTTCGTGTGAAGCACGCAACTGGTCCAAGCCAATTCATAACCGCGCTCTCTGCCCCGCGCGCCAGCGGTTGCTCACTTGCAATTGCCTCCGCTAAACTTCCATCGCCACCATCATACGCACAGTTTCTCTCGTCCCTCCAGATCCAGAAGAAAATAGAGAGGGAGAGGAGAACACCATCAAGAACCGAGAGACTGGCCATGGCGCACGCCATCTCCATCGATCCAGAGCGACATGTTGAAGGCCGTCACCATCGAGGCCACCGTGGGAGCACCGGAACCGAAAGGCCTACCGGTTCTTCTTCCTCCTCTGCAACGTGCAATCCGGTCAGGGGCGTTGCTGCCACCCTTGACCCGGGACAAGTTTGCGGCAACCCTGGATTCCTGATGCAATCCTGCTTCGGCCACTCCTCCTCTGCACCGCCGCCGCCGCTTTCGCCGCCACCGCCCCCAAAGGTGTACCATGTCTGGCCAGGGAAAAATGTAAGCATCATCATCCCCGAGTAGCATTACATCCTATCTATCGCCTTGTCGTTTTTCTGCGAGTCATTTAGAGGAATTTTGCGTATAATTGAAATCGAAGCGTGTTAGATGTATGGTGAACAGTTGCATCTTACTTCGTTGTAGCGGTTTCAATTCGTGAAATGGGTACTTTCACCTTCTGTAATGTTAATGGTTGATGTTGCAGGTGTTTTTCTTGGATGGCCGTGTGATCTTCGGGCCTGACCCTAAAGGACTCATCCTGACAGCCATGGCAGTTATTTTTTCTGAATGGGTTTTCTTGGCCTACATCGTCGATCGAGCATCGACGCATCCGAGTCTGATCTCTGCGTTCTCCCTGATCCTTGCGGCAACTGTCAGTATCACAACAATGCAATCACAATTCTAGTTGTTATATACTAGTATAGCACCATGAAAGATATAGATGAGTAATGCTAGCACTGCCATTTTTTTTTCAATACAGGTGATTGCTAGTTTGCTACTGACGGCGACGAGAGACCCTGGAATCATAGCAAGGAACCAGGTTTCACCGTTAGAAGAAGCCAGAACTGCGGCAAGCACTCCGAGTCGCTTTGTCATCGTGAATGGTGTCGAAATGAGGATGAGGTTTTGCCGAGTCTGCAAGATCTTTCGCCCTCCGAGAAGCTCTCACTGCGCCGTCTGCGATAACTGCGTCGACAAGTTTGATCACCACAGCAGCTGGATAAGCCAATGCATAGGACTGGTATGATAGATAACAATAACTTCTCGTCTCTTTGAACGACTTCAAACAAATGGCCGGAAAGAAAGTAACCGTTGCTGTTTTTACCTTACTTTTTCAGAGAAACTACAGGATCTACTTGGTGCTTGTGTGCTCTGCATTTGCATTCTACGCATTCATATTCACGTTTTCAGTGAGAAGAATTAGTGCCGGTTCAGCTTTGCCTGAAACATTCGTTTTTGCCACACTCAGCTTCATGACTACTTGTTTCCTTGCGGGCCTTCTAGGCTTCAATGCATTCCTTGTAGCCAAGAACAAGGTACGTGTACATACAACCTGTATCTCTTTGCATTGCTGTAACATTGTGCATCATTTACTCATGGGCTCCCCCTGAATTGAATATCAGAGGGTTAATGATTCAGAGAAAAGTAGAACTGTCAGTGATAGTTGTTTGTCGCTTTATATTTGCTATGATATGATTACATCGAATTCAACCACTGGTAGTGTAGCATCGCCCTTTTTCAGTTGTAACAAACGGAATGAATCACCCTGAATTTTGTGCAGACAAACAATGAGTGGCACAAAGGACGGAACCACACATCGCCCAATCCTTACGATGAGGGAACCATGGGAAACATCAGGGAGTGCCTGTTCGAGAAGCTGCCGCCTCCTAGAGTTGATTTCAGAGCTGTGGCCGAGCCAAACCTGTGATCGGCGGCGGGAACGACGACCAGATGTCCCTCTCCTCCAAGTGAATGCAAAATGCTAGTGTAGGAGCTGATTAATGACACGAACATTGGACTACTTCTCTGTTGACTGTAAAAATGGCTGCAACTTTCCCTAGTATGATTACTTACTTACTGTAATTTAAGATACGATTGATGATGTTTCGATGATACTCCTACTTAATAACAGATTGGTCTTTTCTATTGAAGCTGCAAAGTTCTGAAATGACGGAGTACTGACTGACGATTCCATAGCTCTCTACCCTATATGCAGGAACAAGACAACCGAAACTTGTGCCGATAAGCGTGTACTGAAAAGTGTTGGTGCTAGTACTACACGTGTACCCCGTGCTCCAGATAGCACCACTGCTCGATCTCAAATCAACCGTCACTCGATCGTCCTGCCCAGGCTGAATACAGACAGCCTGTACGCCGTAGTGCTTCTCCCTCCCCTGCCTCCGTTCTCGATCACATTTCGCTTGCTTCCCACAGACAGGCATCTGAGTTCTGAGGCGTGCATGGGAGCAGGCGAATCTGAATCTGTACGTGGCCTCGCACTGCCTGCCGCGCGCCCAATCCACGGCCTCCGCATCCCTCGTCTTGTCACCTTATCCATCCATCCAGCTCTGTACTCGTCCTGCGTCGCCAGCTGTTGTTATCCTGTTATTTTGCTTTAGTATCTGCTTGGCTACTTTACGATATTCATCCACAAGGAGGTGTTGCCATGGTTATGTGCAATTTGATGCGTTTCCAACTTTCCAATATTGGAGCAACGCTTCCATACCACTTCAAGTATGCAATTGCATTCTCCTTTTATTCCAAAGTGTAAAGGTTCATCCACCAACCAACCCACTTAAAAACTGAAGCCGTTTAAGAGATTATGGGCAAATGACACACACAAACATGGCTCCAGAATCATACCGAAATGGATAGGGTAGTATCTCCCTTGATGCCGGGAATTATTACTATTAATTTGAGGCATATTCAGCATGCATGCCGGCAGTATGGGAAAATTCAACATACGTGCATGAACTGAAATTTGAGACATATAGGGCATGTTTGGACTGGACCAGGAGAAACTTGAGCATCTGGAGTTATCGTTGCTTGCTTGACTCAGGGAGGTTGTGCCAAGCAGCATCAAAACATGCCCATATATGCTTATGGTACTATTTAGAGTCTAATGCACCAACCAAAAACACTAAGGATTTAGTTGTTTGAGGGAACGTGGGTAATATTCCCTCCACCTAGAAATTTAAGGATTTATGAGTTTGGTCAAATTCAAACATTTTCATCTTTGTTTTGTTTGTTATTAAGAAAAAATTAGTAAAGATCGGTAACGTAAACATAATCAGCCTGATCGTTTGTGCTTGTTGCAGCTGTGGCTGCAGCTGCACACAATATTTTCCTCTCACACCGCTGCAGCCACAGCAGCAGCAAGCTGTAACGATCAGGCTAAATGTTACTAGATTCATCGTGAAACCAACTACCATACATGCGGATTTAAAATAATTTATTTTGTAGATACTATTGGCCAAAGGTAACATAGTTCAACTTTGATAACACACAGACAAATCCTTACATTTATGAGTGAGTATAAACAACCATGAAAAAAGAAATGTATGCTAGAACTTTGTTTGTCTTTTATATTACATTGTTGTGTGATGATGTTGCGTGAAGTTAATTTTGCGAAGTTTTACCTTATTTTTACTGCTAATTAAACAAGCTTCACATCAATAATGCGGAAGGTTGGCTGAACTAGATGCGGATTTCCTTGTGATGGTTATGAACTATGGATCTTATGATTACTACCCAAACCATTCATTTCCCTGCCAATCCTCCAATATGACGTTGGCACATGCCGAACTCCCGATGGATGCACACTAACCAAATAAGGTGACGTTGTACGATCCCGCAGCAACAAAGCATTCAAGTGATGGCGAAGGTGAAACCACCCGTGGGTCTGCTGGTCGGTGCGCGGCCGCTGCAATCTTGTCCCCGTGTGCCCCGTCGCCAGTGACAAATATACGTGCCGGCCAGTGCCAAGCCGCACTCCCAACTCCAGTGCCAAGTGCAAGAAACCTCTCTCCATCTCTCTCGTTCTTTCCTGCCTCCTCAGAGCAGCTTAGTGAGTGATCTGATCCATGGCCGGAGTGCAGGAAGAGGAGTTCGACGAGGGAGAGGTGTGGGACGTGCTCCAGGAGGATCAGGTCAGCACGGAGTCACCGGCGCCGCTCGTCGCCACGCCTCCCAGGAATAGGAGGGGCAAGAAGGCCGCCGTGTCCACGGTCGTCGCCGACGATGGTGCGAGGAGGAGCAACAAGGCGAGGCCGTCGGCGCCGGTGGCCATCCCGGCCGGCAGCGGCTCGTCGCTGCGGCGGCGCGGCGACGAGCAGGACGACGAGGACGGAGACGAGATGCTGCCGCCGCACGAGTGGCTGGCGAGGAAGATGGAGAGGATGGGCGGCGTGTCGGCGCCGGCGTCGCCGCCGGAGGTGTGCGGCGGGAGGAGCAAGGGGAGGGAGATGAGGAAGGTCAGGGACGCCGTGCTCCCCAAGACCGCCTTCTCCGAGCAGTAGCTGGCAGCTAGAAGATCATCAAGCATGCTCATTTCTCAAGGTAGACGAACAAGAGATGCAATGCAGTAGCAGCAATGAGTGCTGCAAGCTTGTGAGTGTACAAGTTCATCGGTACTAGCTAGCAGTAGTGGTAGGAGTAGAAAAGTCTGCATCGTCTTATCGGTAGCATTATTAGGTGTAAGCATCGATCGATCATCATGCGGTTTGATGTAACATTTTGGTGGATGTGCTGGCTAACTAGGTATATAGTCGCTACCTAGAGCTTTCCTTTTGGTTGCATCATGTAATGAGGAGTCTGTGTGTATGATGACGTGTGTACCGTGTAACCGCATGACGTGTGTTACGGACTTGAGGCAGCATCACCTGCATGTGCATGCGTCCATTTGTCGATCTCTGCATGTGTAATGTAGTACTCATCTGATCTGATCTTATCCAGTCCTTACAATGCCTTCCGCTCTTTATTCTTTTAGCTTGGATCTTTCTGTTGAGAGAGTGCGCGCATATGACTTCACAGCTTTCAGATAGCTCTGTCTTATCTTTTGGAGGGAACTTCAGTTTGCAGTTTGCATTTTTCCTTTTTTGTTTCTGTCTTTCGATCTGGATTACAGGTCGCTTTCAAGTGTCAATGTTTTTCAGGTGTTTGAAACAGTTACATTTCAGCTGCTGTCATTTGGATCAAATATAACATTGAGAATACCACCAGAATATTTTCATTTCATTTCTTTGTCTTTCGAAAAAATATATTTTCATTTCCTTGAAAGCAAGTTACACATAAGACCTAGCAACTGACTCCTGTTTTCAGGAGACGGGCGTTTACAATCGAAGCGAACAGAGGGAAATGCAAGTCATACTCCTCTGAGCATGTTGTCGATGATCATCATATTGTGGCCCTTCTCGCCGGTTTTGCACCAGACAAAATATAATAAAACAATATTGGTATTTAAATGTCGTTGTATGACCCATTTTTTATGCCATCACCACAATGGTTAACGTTCATCGTCTGCTTCGTATTCTGAATATCAATCTATCACTCATAATCGGCAGTCGATTACCATGCTGGATCTTTGACAGGAAGGAAGGAGTAAGTTTTCCCTTCACACCATGTCACATCATTTAGAAACAAGTCCAATGAATTTTAGGTGGTTTTGTATTTTCCCTTAAGCATTTGAAACGGCAAACCCTTCCTTTCCAAACGCAAACGCCGGCAGTGATGACAATAGTAAACTTGGTGAAAAGAAAAATATAATTCGAGGAACTTTTTTTTTTTTTTTGAGGGAGGAACCTTTTTTTTTTTTTGAGAATTTTTGAGGGAGGAGGAACTGATTGAGGCAGACACAACGGGCCGCCACATCTGAACATGAATGTGTCACGAGGCCTGGCTGCTGTTGGGCCATAATCCATATCTCAAGGCCCACGATCGTCATCCTGGGTACAAACGACTCCGGTTCCAAGACTAGAAGGTTTTCCAAAGATTTCCATACGGTTTACGAGATTGATCATGTTTGTCTCGTTCCAGAAAATCGAAGAACACGAAATCGAATTCCTGGTAAGCGTCTAGGTGTTATGAAGCACGTACAATTTGAAGCGTCTAGGTGTTATGAAGCGTCTAGGTGCCTATGATTCGGTGTTGGTTTCAATAAGAAAAGAATGGAGTTCAATCTTTTAAAAAAACTTTTCTAGGGGATGCGAGGGGATTGTGAAACCTAGTATTCGTGAATAAACACATAATTTAGCAATCTCTACTACTTAAAAAGTCTGAAGGAGATCGTCGACTCAAATTTTCGTTGTTCGTCCTGCCGAGATTTCTGGAGTTCAACTCGAATTCGTCTGTGTGAGGTCGTCCGCTTGAGTCCGTGAATTTCTTTTGACTGAGTTCAATTCGAGTTCGGATTTCTTCATTTTCGTGACATTTAGAGATTTCTTGATGGGGAACGAAGGTGAAGACGATTTCGAATCCATTTTGCTCATTCCATGGCATTGGAGGGCTTTAATCTTATGGAGCCGCCGGCTCCAGCCGCCTTTAATGGAGTTTGGTGTCTGGATTGCTTCTGGACGAAGGTGGAAGACAACAGAAGGGCTAGGCTGGGCCGAGATTAGTAGCGATGCCAGGATGGGCCATATTGACCATATTGGGCCAGAATTGGGAGATAAGTGACCTCCATCGCTGCCTCGGGCCTTTGCTAAACTTCTCCACCGCCTGCCTGTTGCAATCACGCTCCTGTCCTTGCCTTTCCCCAATGTGATGGTTGCCATTTTTTTTCACGTAAAAATGGTTCAATGCCAGTAACGATCGATCTTTCATGATGATGCAAAGCACATGATTGCCAACTGATCCTGTGCATGAATTTAGGGGGCCTTTGGAACGCGGGATTTTTTCCCGTTCCTGCGTTTTTCCTGTGAACAGTCAACTGATTCCTGTGAAATTCCTGTGAAAATCCTGCGTTCCAAAGGGGGCCTTATATTGTGAACTGCTGACAGGAATAGGTTAATCTTAACATAAAACCGAATTGCATTAACGTGTTGAAGAGGTGCTAGCTTTGAACTCGCCTTCACATGAAGCAGCAGTAGTATTTGTGTGAAGAACAACTAGAAGCCACTAAACTAATACTCTGCTCTGGAAAGGAAAGAAGGATCTCTGGTCCCTGACTCTGGCGGCAAGGAGAAATTCGACAAAACTGGACGTTTGTTCTTCTCTGTTTTGGTCAATTTGATTTCATAAGTTTTTAGTACTCAAATCAAATTTGTCTTAATAAATATGATATGCATGCTTAATCCGGTGAGCATTTTGTGCAAATTTATTTCCCCGTTGCAACGCACGGGCAAACTGCTAGTCAACTACGAAGACATGTTGTATGACGATAATGGTGGGGGTCATGCTAATCCTAAGCCGATATAAGAAATTCAAAGTTGAATCCCCAACGTACAAAAACACAAAACGAAACAACCACTGCATTTGGATGACATTTGCAGCGTACAGTACAACAATACAACTCGTGTATTTTATCTTTTCCTTTTTAATAAAGAAAAGGAGTTCTTTTTGTAATACAGCCAAAACTCCGGGGCCCTGCGGATAAAATCCCCTCAAGAAAGCCCCAATAAATAACGGCGACACGGCACCACCCAAACCCTACCGCGAGTTCTCCCCTTCTGGTTGCTTCCGCCGATCGACTTCTCCCCTCGATTTCTCCCACCCCTCGGCCCGATCGACCCCCGCCCGGCGGCGGCCTTCAATCGGTGAGCCCCTCGACCTCTTTCCCCCAATAGAGCCGCCGCAATTCGGGAGAATTTTGGAGTTTTCTGTCCTGCGTTGTTCGTCAGTTTGGTTCGTTGATGATGTTTGATTGGATCGATTCGATCTGACTTTCCTGATCGATCGTGTGTCCAGGTCCACTTTGATGGCGAAGCTAAGTCCCTTCAAGATGGAGCATCCCCTAGGTTGGTTTGATCCTTCTACCTTCACTTGTGCGCTATTAAATTTGTTTGTTCCGGAATTTGGATTCAGCTCTGTGCTACAGAGTTGATCGTGTGATAGATTAGGTTCGACATGCGATGGATGGTGTTAGATTAGATTGAATTGCGTAGAGTTGAATTTCTTGTCAGGAAAGGGTAGTAATAATAATCAACTAATCGTTGCAGAGACGTCCTTTCACTGAAATACGTGTGATGCTTCTGTGTGTGGTGGTGAGTTGACCTATAGATTCAGCTTTAACCAATATCAATGAAGTTTATGTTATTTACTCACTTTGTAGATAGGTGTTGACTTTAAGAACTACTTGGATTGATGGTTTTGAAATTTGTGCAATGTTCAGTTGTGTGGTTGATAGTTCTTTATGTTGGAATTTGGATATAATTATGCTGTTTCTATATGCAAAGAAATCTATGTTGAGGTGTATGCTGTAATTTACTGGTAGGATAAGGGATCATTG
This sequence comes from Eragrostis curvula, assembly GCA_007726485.1. Classification (NCBI taxonomy): domain Eukaryota; kingdom Viridiplantae; phylum Streptophyta; class Magnoliopsida; order Poales; family Poaceae; genus Eragrostis; species Eragrostis curvula. The sequence continues at coordinate 16,927,960 of CM017442.1, forward strand.
TTTCATTTTAAATTTAGTTGCGAGGTGCATCCTAAATATACTGGCATCGCAAATATCCTTCAAGTAGATTTACTGTAGGCCACTTTGTTATATTATGTCAATTGTTTAAATTGAGCCCTGACACTGAAGAAGCTATGTTAAATGATGTATTGTGGCTGCTTCCTGCTGTAGGAAACCTTTCATGATCTTATGCTTTACCAGTTGTGGCAGGTCCATACGTGATGATTAATAATTGTAGAATTATCCTTTTCTTTTAGTATATGTAGTTACTTTGTATATACTTGGGGTCCTTTTATTGTGCTACAGGAATTGGGCAATGAAATAATTCATTAATTTTGCAGCTAACTGTGGTAGCCATAGAAAAATTATAGCTGTGATTTATTGCTACAGTAGTGGATTTGGGGATATGAACAATGTTCCTAATAATAAGGCTGTTCTTTAGTACATGTGTTACTTTATGATGTTTTAATTTTTGTTAGTGCGTGCTTGGCTAGTTTGCACATCATTTGAATGTCTGTCACTGTGTACAACAATCTGCACCTATAATGTTCGGACGAGAAATAGGCTAAGTGGCTACAAGTGCACTTGAAGTATTCTTAACTTTATTTGTCATGGACTTTATTTGTTTGCTACTTTTTTTGCTAATAACTTGTAATTCTGATTTATTTATTAATTTTTACAGAGAAGAGGCAAGATGAATCTGCCAGGATCAGGGAGAAGTACCCTGACAGAATTCCGGTGAGATTTCTTTAGCTGTGTTTTTTTTTTTTCCTTTCTTCTTTGTGAATGCAAGCAATTAATTATTTCTGTGATTAATTATTTCAGGTGATTGTTGAGAAAGCTGGCAAGAGTGATGTCCCAGAGATAGACAAGAAGAAGTAAGAATTTTCCTGGATATCTCATATACTTGGCTGTCTACTGCCCTTTTCCAGTGGTGTCCGTATTCCCTCCTTTCTCAAATTGCTTACATTTGGACAAATGGTTTAGTTTAAAATTGTACCATATCACTTGTCCTAACTCTCAGTTTAAGAATAGGTAGAGGGAGTACTGCCCTTTTCCAGAATTCCGTCCATTTAATTGGGTGACATTTGAACAAATGGTTGAGTTCAAAATTGCAATATATCTCTTGTCCTAACGACCTCGGATGCTGGATCCTTGAATGTATCTGTGGCAGCTGTTGTTTGCCTGTTTCGATTATGTTAGCTGTAATTTTAACTCCTTTTGGTTATGCAGGTACCTTGTTCCTGCTGACCTCACTGTAGGCCAGTTTGTCTATGTGGTGAGGAAGAGGATCAAGCTTAGCCCAGAGAAAGCTATCTTCATCTTTGTGAAGAGCACCTTGCCACCTACTGGTACTCACAAGATTCCTCCCAATATGTTTCCTTGTTGCCATGCTTCCCGTCTGTTTGTGTTCTCAATCCTCACTTTTTTTGCAGCCTCTCTAATGTCTGCGATCTACGAGGAGAACAAGGACGAGGACGGCTTCCTCTACATGACTTACAGTGGCGAGAACACGTTTGGGTCCGCATAATGCGGTTGCCCTCCACCACTGTAAATAAAACGAGCATGATCAGGCTGCCGTCTTAAGCCTTGTACATACAACCTCGTCTCCAGTATGCTGCCGAAGTGTTTCCATGGCTTAGTGTGTCCTTAGGTTTTAAGTTTCTGGAATTCCAAGGTCAAGCGACCCGTAAAACTATGTCCATTTGAGTTGATACATTTACGTAATTCAACTATTTGTGCCTCGGGTCTCTGGTGGTTGGCATTATCTGTTTTCCATTCTTGATTGCATTTGTTTGTGTTCCCTGTGATCATTCTTAATTGCAACTGACGGTTCATTCTTTGTTTAGTACCGTTCCTGTTAGAGGGTGAACAACAGTTTATCTGTCGTTTATGTGGGTGAACATATGGCGCTGCCTCCGCAGATTTTGTGGTTTACCGGTTACTATTACTGAATTTAGTGCGACGTATATTCGTTTCTAGTTTGGCCTCTTATAGAAACTGAATAAGAAAAATGATTCGATTTCGTCGCAGCCTGGTTCAGTCATTTCTATCAGAGATGTTAGTGGCACGGCGTCCCATTGAAACTCTCGTTCGTTGGTTCAGTTGCATAATTGCACTTTCGGTGAGCACGCGGCAGGCTCCAACACCATTATGCGTGATGATACTGGTAAGCGCAATGATTGTGGTTTTTGCAATCAGCCGGCACTGTCATCCTTTATACGCTGATTTCTCCGCGCATAGATGAATGATACAACGACAAACATTTTAGTATGGAGCATGATTTATTGCAGTAACATTTAGGTGTAAGCTTGAATGACAATATGAAACAATATATGTAACTGGGGAAAAAAATATGAAACAATATATACAAAATTGAAATCTCTGATGGCAGCCAAATTATAAGTTACAATGTTGGCGATGGAAATAGAGATTGTTGGTTGATCTGTTTGAGATAGTTTAGCGCCAAGCAACTGTAATAAGTATGAAAGTATACAAATATATATATTCCAAATGAAGAGAAATAGCTTTACTATCTGAAGCACCTTTGCTTGTCTTTAACATCCATAAGTATCCAACTTCCGTGCTGAATTTCAATAGGGGCGTGATCCCTGAGGAACCAATGGCAATATAGAGATTGGGCTTGTTTAGCTCCAGGCAATTGTGATAAGCATGAAAATACAGAAATATAAAATAAATAGGCCGAAGGAAGGAAAATAGCTGGAGTGTGAAAAACTATCTGAAGCACCCTGTGTTACAATCCATACACATTTTACTTCTGTTATTAACCTCATGAGCAGTAAAGTTCTTACAAATTTTTATGAACTAAAATGACCCTGATAAAATTTGGGGGTAGTATAAGTTAAATAATTCAGTTTGCTCAAAAAGAAAGACTGCTACCTAAATTTCAAAGCAACCAACATCACACGTACACTGAACCTTGAATTTAGGTGCACTGTGTTACCTGCATGAATGACGAAGAACAGGGCTCTGTCTATCTAATTCTTCAAATATTGAAGGTGTAGACCGCTAGAACGATGCAACTATATGCTCTGCAAATGGAACCAAATTGAGAAAGTCACAAAATTTGTCTCAGATGAAAGGGAAGGAAAGTGACTCAGACACTAACTGAGATGGTTACCTGTAATCAGACTTGAGTTGACTACCTTGCAGAGAAGATTGAATTGTTAATTAGCACATAATAGTTGTATTGCGGCAAGCTTAATTTTTTACAGATGACAAAGTAGCAACCGCCAATGGACACGTGGCCCAAAGAAAGAAATAATCCATCATCTCGCCCTAGCCAAATGAATCAACATTGACGATGGGCAGCGTACCACAAATGCAGAAGCATGCAGGAAGCAAAATCAAGTCGATCAACAATATGCAGAAGGGACATTCCAACGAACAATAGCTATACGGTGGAGGGTTGGCACCAAGAGCAGTAGATGAATGGCTGCACCTTGAGAAACAACTGAGAGCGGCTGCAATTGGGAGTGTCAGGTTGGTAGATTTCCAGCAGCAATGACGGAGAAGGTGGTGGTACTGCTGGCAGATTTGGGAGGAGTATCTGAACGGGAGAGAGATTGGAAGAGGAATTGCTCCATCGATGATGTTGGTCTCTTGATTGCTTAGTCGTAGGAGTTTCTTAAGCCCTCCTTCGGCAGTTTCTCGTAGCGTAGCCTACGCACATTAATTTGTGGGCGTTTCTGCTGTCCCATTCAGCACAAATTAAAGAAAATAAAGGGAGCGGTGAAGAGGGAAGAGAGTTTTTCTGGAACGTAGACATCTACATAGGGAAGGGATGAGATAGATGGTCAAGATGCGCTGCGCACCATGATCCGACACACCGAAATTTTTGGATGACGTGGAAGCATGAGGATTCAGCTTTATAGCAATTAAGGATTGCTAGTGGGTTGCTTCTATATAGGTTATATAGATGAGCTGTGATCTGTGGTTACCACGAGTGAATTTATTCTGCACCGTTCGATCCACCACACACGAAAGAGTACACTACTACGGTTGCACTCACACGGAAGAGTACGAGGATTTAATGTAACCAAAGTATCAAGCCTCTCTCTGAAGATATCCTACAAGTGCAGGGCCTCTGCAATGTTGAAGCTTGAAGACGAGTTGTGATTTCTCAAGCCCAAAGGAGTGCTCATTACAGCTGCTTAGCTGGAACATTAGGTCGCTGCCAGATAAACCAAACGAACCAAACGGGCAGGCCTGGGTAGGGTGCGGTCACGTACTCGTACAGCTCCTAGATGGGCATGGATAATTGCAGCTGGCCAGGCACAAGGGGGACCTCCTCCACATCTCGTCGAAAATTAACAATGGCCATGGGCACGGCAGGCCATGCCTCCTCTTTTCTTTCAGGAAACAGTGACACTCGTTAGTGCTCCGCGATCTTCTGCGCAGACCACATCGCTGCTCGCTTAGCAGGGCGTGATGAGGACGACCGCAGAGGAGTGGTACCGGTACGAGAGCGAAATTGCAAGATACAGCGCTGACGCGGAAGAAACGATCCTGGGTGTGCGGTGCCGTGCGGTGGGGAATGCACAGGAACGGCCCCTGGCCTCGTGCAACGTCCGGCTCCACCCCCGATGCAATATGCCTCTGTTTTTCGTGTTTTCTCTTCTCAGGCTGACTTCAACAAGCATATGCAAAGCCATTTATGCATTACAAAACATACTGTGCATTGTTGAAATGCTCTCCAACAGAGGAGGCATACAGGCATGCGAGGGGAGCTAAAACTACATTCCCTCTCTCCTCTAATGCATATGCGAGCGCGTTGCCGGGGCGGGGTGGCGCGAGGGGCTGCAGCGGGGAGCAGGGGATGGGCGCGAGGCAGGGGAGCAGGGGATGAACGCGCGCAGGCAAGAGGCGAGGCGCAGGCACGCGCGGCGGCGTGGCCGAGCAGGGTGGAGCGGGGAGGGCGAGCGGCGGCGGCGCTAGTTGAGGGCGAGGGCATGGACGCGCGGAGGAGGTGGGCGTGTCGCGGGTGGAGCGGTGGACGCGGCCACGGAGGCGGGCGCGGAGACGGGGGGGCGCGCGGCGGCGGCTGGCGCGGCGGCGAATCCAGGGCAGTCCGCCGGGCTCGGGTCCACGTCCTCCTCCTCGTCGGCGAACAAGCAGTGGAGCTCGATTAATTAGGCAGCATTAGGCCACTAGCTCATCTCCACCAAATCAAAGAGGATTGAAATCAAATCAAAGTATCGTCCTTCAAATCGAAGAGGATTGAAATCAAATCAAAGTACGGCAGCCGTCGCTGAGCTCGAGGAAGGCGAAGGAGCCTTTCCCCGGCTCCCGGCCCGTCCGGACCCAGCCGCGTACCACGACGGGCTCCCCCCCGCGCGGCGCGCCCGCGGCGAGGACGTCGCTGACGCCGTTCAGAGCGCGCAGCGGCGCCGGCGAGCCGGCCGCGGCCGCCACGAGCTGTATTACGAGCCCACGCGCTTGAGAACTCCATTGACTTTGCTTTTCTGGAAGAAGAAACAGAACGGAGACATTGATTCAGAAATTCAGAAACACCTTGTGTTTGCACGGCATGGCTGCAGCGTCGCGTATGGCGCGGCGACGGCCACACGCGTGGCTGACTGGTTGTGCTGTTGCGGCGGCAGGAACTCAAGTCGACGTCCCACGCGCCCGCATCTGCGGCCCGACGTCCCTAGCGGCAACGCGACGCGGCTGCAGAAGCACCCGTTTGCCGCCCATTTGCGGTGGCTGTCCCAGTAGAGGCGTCGGCAGTGGCGACTCCAGGCGACGGCATCGTCCGAGCGACGCTCGCACGGCGCCTGCACGGCGTGGCCCGCAGCGACGCCTTCATGCGTGCCCCCAGGCGGTGGCGCTCGCACGGCCCTCCATCGGCGAAGAAGCAGCTGCAGCAGGCGGCGGCGGGGAGGGAGGCGGGGACGCGGCCTGCTGCAGGGCCTTGGCGGGACGGGGAAGGAGGTGGGGACGCGGCCTGCACCATCCGCCACGACGGCCACGGCGCGCGGCGGCAGCAGCTCAGCTCGCGGCGCGGGCGGAGGCGAGGAGAGCGCGGTACGGGGCGGACGCGAGCGCGGCGGAGGAGCGTCGGCGCTGGCGGCGTGGCGCGCCTGGACGCGCACTTCTCCGGCATCCTCGTGGCTCCGCGTCCCGGCTCCCGAGCCGCGCGGCGCGCGCGGGCGCGTGCCTCAGAGCTGCAGCATCAGGCGCCGCCGAGGCCCCTGGAGCTGGACTGCTGCGGAGGGGCGGCGACGGCGCGCGGGGCCAGCGGCGGCATGGGTTTTTGGCGCGCGGGGGTAGGCAGCGCTCCCGCGCTGGCGATGCGGGCGGAGTAGGTGGGATGGGGAAGAATTGCAATGGCTCTGTTGGAGATGGCGCGACGGGGAAGGAATGCAAAGCACTGTACACGCGATGCAACGGGGGGATTGGCTCTGGAAAAATGGCTATTATTGTTGGAGTCAGTCTCATTCGTCATTTTACTTAAAGTAAATTTAACGAACCTACAACTATTTGCACTTTTATATCACAAACCTATAATTTTAAAGTGCATTTGACAAAACTACAACTATTTTAGCCTTTAGTAACACAAACTTATAATTTTTAAAGTGCATTTGACAAAACTACAACTATTTTAGCCTTTAGTAACACAAACCTATAATTTTTGTAGCTTGGTCTCACCTGTCATTCACACAAGTACCACATCGCTTGGTCCCACTTGTCAATCACTCATATGCCATAATAGTTGTAGTTTTTTGTTACTAGAGTCAAAATAGTTGTAGTTTTGTGAAATAGACTTCAAAAATTGTAGTTTTATTATACAAAGGTGCAAATAATTGTAGTTTTCTGAAATTTACTCTCTTTTTTTTTGCGTACGGAAACGCGGTTTCTCCCTACGTCCCAATTTATTTGTTATATATCCTAGGAGTGTTTAAAATGTCTAGATTTATATAATGTTCATTGAAGTTAGACAGACAGATTATTCAGGTTTAGAAAATATTCAATGAACATGAGGATGACAAGTAATTTGGGACAAAGAGAGTATTCTTTTTCCCTGATGAAAACATCATCGTAGTTATGACAAAATATGGTAAGAAACAATTGGTTCCAACGATGCTTATTTGCACTCTTCTAATTCATTCATAAAATTTATTATAATGTCATAGTGTCTACATATAACTTGCCATATACGTTGATAATGGGTCAAGTTTCAATAGACTTCACAATGTCAAGTTCGTGATAGCACTCAACCCTAAAAAACCGCTCTCTTCCACCTCACAATTTTCATTCACTACGAAGCCAACCCTAACTCCTTACGACCTTCTTTAACCCACCACTTCCTCATTTTCTTTTTAATTGATGTTCTCAAGTTCTAAGGTAACTTTGTCTATCGATGCTTCTAATAAATGCAGTTGTTCCCATCTCCTCCTTTGTCACCCCCAAAGACCACATCGCTGTGCCGCTCGCCATCATAGTGGGCACAACACACCATGCAATTTGTTTCTTTGAAAATTTGGTGATTTTCTATATCTAGAAGGTCTCGATCTAGCCCAAACCTCACAACTCGTCATCAATAATGTCTAGGCAATAACGCTAGGAACGCAACCTTCCCAAGGATGGCGCTGCTGAGGCTTAGCCCTTCTTCCCTGGCAGGTACTCAATACATCTAGTCATCTTACCTACCTGTTCATTTTTGGACAGAAAATATGATCCCTCTTACTTGATGAAGGTGTTTTGTTCCCTGCGAAATGAATTGGATATGTCTAGGCGTGAGCGTGACCGACTTGAGAGCGAGAACCAGATGCTCCAAGCTCGCCTTGCGCAGAAAGAACGGAAGCTACCCTGGGCCTGCCAGATCACCAAGGATCTCAACGAGGAATTGATGGATGCCCTTGTTAAAATAGAGGAACGTGATGCCCATGTCGCATCGCTCAAGAAGCGGAACACCAAGCTTGAGAACGTGGTCCACAACTTAGCAGCATTTGTGCAGGAGGCGATGGAGGAGGATGCCATGCGCGGAGATTCCTTATGGATTCCAATGATCTGAATGGTTGCTACTTATTACTTGGTAAGAAGCTTCCTCATATTTAATCTACACTCATATTATTTTGTCTTTGTTTCACACTGAGGCTTGGGGTTATTCACTGTAAAGGTCTATGTTCAATTTCTTACATCTCCAGCTTGATGTCTGAGGGTTACATGAAGCTGTGAAGAGCTAAAATGCAACAAGATTTAAAACTTCTTATGTGTATCGATAATTTGTGCAACCGTGTAAAAAGACGCTTCACTTACATTGTTTTGATTGCTATAGGAGAAAGCCAGGCTTCACCAATTCCAGTTCACCATGGACGAGAGAGGATGCATGATGCAAGAGATTACCTGACCTCTCCTGATGGGGCATATTTGCAATTATGTTTTATCTCTTTAATTAGTATGTCAAAGATATTTGTTGGTTTAATATCATGTTGTTCTTGGTTTGAACATTGTAATTACTCTTCTTCTGGACATGGTATGTTGACCTGGATATCGTGAGCTTGCACCTGTACAGTTGTGTGAAACAGCTCTCGATCCAATGGACCCTTTAATGGTAAAACTTCTAGTATGCACCTCTAGGTTTGCCATGCATCTTGTTTAATTTTGGGTTTGAACTTGTTTGGTTGCGTGATTTGGATTGCGTATTACCTTGCCTGTTGCCCGGAATGGCTCCCATTTACTATGAGCATAAATGTTAGGTTTGAGTATGACTCCAAATCTTGATACAGCATTGGTTGTGTCAGATACCTATTTTTAGGTATCCACGGGTTAATAGCTAAACCCAGATTATTAGACTAATACGAAGCTAATCCGAGACCTGGCGTTGAACAAGGGGAAGGTTCGTACCACCTCCGACCCTTGCTAGCTGGTCAGGAAACTTTCTGTCTCGCAAGGCGGAAATGGAAAGAGGGGGCGGGCCGCACTCGACCTCCACTCGCCAAGCAGCGCCACGCGGCGCATCGACCAACCTCCGGAGGGTCAAGTGGGCATGCTTTTACCCATCCCGCAACGTAAGCCGCCGCCTCCGCACGTCCCACAGGGACGTTTGACAACGGTCAAGCGGCGGTGCACGCGGTAATAGTATTGACCTGTGTTGAACAGGGTCGAAACATATGTCGAACATGGATCAACAGGACTCAGACACGACCGCCTTGACTTGACAGCCGGCGACGTCATCGTCCTTGCCCGGGCGAGGAGGCTGCGGGGAAGGAGGCGGCCGTCCCTGCTCACGCACGATCACTCCTCTCTTCGTTTCTTTTCTTTTTCTTCTTTCCTCCGTTGTAACCCGTCTCGCCTTGACCAGATAAAATTAGTGGATGACGGGCCACAGCATGAGGGCCGAAGCTATCACTTTTGCACACACACTTCACTCGTTCTAGCAACGCACACACACTCGAACACTTAGAGACCTAGGAACTCCTCCCTCTCTTGTCGTGTTTGTAACCCCTACTACAAGCAATCCAAACCGAACCACACACTGGATGTAGGGCATTTTTGCCCGAACCAGTATAATCCAGCGTCTCAATCTCTAACAACCGAAACCAACCAAGCGCGTAGTCTAAATTTACTCGTCGGCCGGTTTCACAACGCCGACAAGTTGATCTAGTGCGCACTGATTGTTTTCTTCTGATGAGGCAGCTCAGCTATATATGCGTTATGAAATGCAGTTATCACTGAACTTCGAACTACTAGCAAAGGTCTTGCTCTATCCGCACATTCTACTGCTGAACTATCAACTTTAATTATTACTAGCTGCTTGCTATCACTGTGAATTAGGATAGCTTCACTATAGTTTTCACTGATCCTGCACATCGGCTTGGTTTGGGCAGCTTCCCGCTTCACAGAATTTGGAAAACAGAATAATTAAAAAAAAACGATTCAGGGATTCATCTGTTTCTTAGGATCTACATTGTTCCTGAATTTGCCCCTTGTGCCGTGCTGTTTCTCATGGTCTCATGGATCATCTGCTCCTAACCTCCTGAAGATAAGTCCGTACATGCTTTTCCAAAAAAAAAAAAAAAAAAAAAAAAAAAACACTGCTTATGCTCTAAGGAGAAAGGAGCCGGGAGCTGCTTCACTGCTGAATTTGACTCATGACTAGGGGCCATGGCCATAAACCAGCTGCCAGCGGGTATACCAAGAGTACTGGGTGTAGTATTGATGCTGCCACGCTGGTGGAGTAGCAATGACATTACCATTTTTGCGTGCGCACGAGAGACTGGAATCCCGTCGCGTGGGTAAAATCATTGCTGCAATGAGGCTTTTGCCTTAGATTTTTGCGGGTAAAAACTATGTTTATTCCTTTTGTAGAGTGTCTTTGCTCATTTGCTACATCTGGTCCTCTGATCTGCTCCCGTGTCGGCGAGTTCGTGACCGCTGTAAATACGAACGGGGAGCGAGTGTGTAAGAGCAACTCCAACAGTTCCTTAAAACTCATGCATCAAATTCAGCTTTAGAGGAAGCATCAAATTGTGTGTAAGAGCAACTCCAACAGTTCCTTAAAACTCATGCATCAAATTCAGCTTTAGGGGAAGCATCAAATTCATTTCTAAAATTTGATGCATGAGTGCTCCAGCAGTTCCCCTAAAACCCAGTCCCCTTTCTGTGGACCCCACCCTACCACCTCACCTTCTCTTCCTTCCCCTTCCTCTCTCCTCTCTGAGTCATCATCGAGCACTTGGTGCCCAGCAGCTCGCGAGCTCCCGGCGTAGCAGGTCGTCTCCGTCAAGGATGCGGGCGACGCTGCAGCGGACGCCGCCGGCGTTCAGGCGCCATGCCGCCTCTCCGAGAACCCCGTCACTGCCTTCCACTGCCTCGACGACCTCGGATTCCTTGCTGATGCACGCGTCGTCGCGGCTCCCGAAGCAACAGGTCAGGCATGCGACGGTGGGGCTCAGGGACGTCGAAGGTGGCGCGCGCGGCGGCCCCCATGGGTGGTGGCGCGGATTCGGGCGCGAGCTCGTGCGACGTGGTGCACGGCGAGGGTTGCACGCCGCCACTCGCTACCACGACCCTGCTCCATGGGCGCCGCTAGTGCGCCATGGTCGTGCCGCGGGGCCTCCATGGGCGCGCTGCCATGGCGAGCAAGAAGACGAGGAGGTGGCGCGCGGGCGTGTACTGCTGCGTGGAGGAGGGCGTGACGCTGCCACAGCCATGTGGGGCCTGGCGGAGGGTGGGCTCAGGCCGGTGGGGGTGGATCTGCGCGCACGCCGGCGACAAGCTGCTCACGGCGAGCTCCATGGACGGCGAGCTCACGCCGAGGACGCCTCCATGGCCACCGGGCTCTAAAATCGACCCAAATCGAGGCGGTGGGCCATGACGCGTCGATTACGGGGCTCGGGGGACGGCGGGCGACGGCGCTCCGGCGGCGGCGGCGCTGGCGGGACGAGGAGGCGGGAGCGGCGCGCGCGACCGGGAGGGAGCAGGAAGGGGGAAACTGTTTCGCGCCTGTGTGGCAGTTGGAGTAGGGGAGAGGAGAGCGATACCCTCTATTTAGGGGATGGAGGGAAAGATTTGATGTATGAAGTAAAAGAGGTGATAGGATAGGGGAACTGTTGGAGCATGTTTTTTTACCCTTCCATGCATCAAATGATAGTTTTTTTCTTTAGGGGATGGGAAAGGAGAACGGCTGGAGTTGCTCCAATCACAGGACACATCGCCATGCAGTGGTCCGAACGGGGAGCGAGATGCAGCGTCCCCGTCACAAGTGGATTCCCCCTTTCTCTGCAACAGACCGGCGTGTGGGCCCCGCAACAACAGGAGCAGGGCCAAAGCCCAAAGCTGTACTAAACCGAGTTCGTGAGTTCATTCGTTCATCCTAAGCTGGAGGATTCCAAGGTGGAAAAGAAAAAGAAAAAGGAAAAGCAAAGCGATCTCTGCTGCTCCAAATCCAGCCGCCTCGCATCCCAATTAAAGGAGATCCCATGGAGCATCAGATCGAGTTCGTTCACAGGCCGGATCACAGGCGAGTGTCAAAGAAGAATCAAAGAAAACGGTGCAGCAAGATACTTGTACGCACCAAAAAGGGAAAGGCAAAAGCGACCGGCCAAGAAAGAAGAGCGCTTCACGGTTCCTGCATGAGCCACCTCCATCTACCGTCGTTCCACGTTCTCCTCATCTATCCAGCGTGTGCATGGCAAATATGGCCACATACTATGTTGTATCGGAAAAATAATTTCTGTATGTGTGCTAGTGTAGTCATTACCAATTAATTTAGCGCAGGTACTTTTGTGGAAAGTATGCTAAATACTGCATTGGTACCCCATGGGTCCCTGCCTGATGTATCTTGAGCGAACAAGTGTTTTTCTGCAAGTTGTGAGATTTTTCTCCCAAATGTTGTAATCATACTGTTTTAGCCTTATCACATGTTAGACTGTTAGTAGAGACATCAAGTGACAAGTTTTTTTTCTCAGAAAAAAAGTGACGAGCTTTTGTATAGATATATTATTCTTCATAATGCTGTTTGGTATAGTAATTTGCTTAAGATAATGAAGATAATATTAAGCTAATTCCCGCTCAATGAAAAAGAAGAAGAAAAAGAGAGGTGTACAAAAAAGTAAAAGGAGTAAGCATGCAGTTGCTGACCAGAATCAGGAGAGGGAAAAAAAATACCTAGGAGACGCAAGGCATAGAGAAAGTGAAGATGGGTACAGAAGATCCAGCCCACCCCAGCCCGGTCCAGCCCCTGGGCCAAAAAGCTTGATTTGTCGCACTACTCAGCACACCTCTCTCGTTGGTGCCTTGAGGTACTAGTACTACTTTTTGGTATTTTGACTCCTTTTACGTTGTCCTGGCGTTTCATGTTTATCCTTGTCTAGCAATCATCTCGAACAAAACAAGGGTGTGGTTGACTCACACGTCACGCTGCTAGAGCTTCATCGATGTCACCTTCACGTATCCATGTCAACCTTTTTCTCAACTTTTGTTAGGACCCGTTGAAAAGTTTAGAGGAGCAATGTCATATACAGAGGGAGCAGGGTTTTTTTTTTTTTTGAAATCCTGCAAAAACTTTTGCTCCAAAATTCAAATATTTTGAGTAACCATAGCCCATAGATTTTTTTTTCTAGGATTATCTTTCTTCAATCGCAAACTTGTATGATAATGCAACACGAAAAGGACAAAGCAAACTGTAGAGCCTATGCACATAACAATTTCGATCTCCTACAGTTTCATATATATGTATATCCATAGAAAAAGAATAAAAAAGTATTTTTATGGATATGCATATCAATGAAATTGTAGGAGATATTATTCTAAAAGCCAATATTCTAATCTGTCGTTCGATTCTGGGGAATTTTCTTTTGCCCACATGCGTACTTCCTTCTATCTCCAACCATACTATTCTCATTACTAAATAAAATTAGATGGCACACAGAGTCGGTTTACGACTTAAATGTTGCATGCAAATTCTTGCGCTATATAGTTTTTTTTTTTTGTGAGAATGCACTATCATTATTTGGTCATGCAAGCAAGACGTGTCTTCTTCCTTCCTTTGTGCTGACTGAATGGGTGCATGAAACTAGAAGGAAAACTATTTAGTGAATTAAGAAATTAATAGATTTGCATGCTGTATTTTTGTGGGGCTATATATGTTTTTGCAAGAAGGGCTATATATGTACATGCAGTGAGCTATTCAATCAACATGATTTAGAAGTTGAAGTTGTATTCGCCCTGATCTTGTTTTGATGAAGCGTGATCAAATAAAATAGGAGAGAGTAGAAAAGCTACAACTGTTGATACTTAAATGTCCAAATCAAACATAAAAGAAAATTGGTACAAATTCTTAAGTGAGGAGATGCCATGAAACATTTTAGTAAAACAATTCCTTTCTATCAACTATTAAGATATTCAATAAATCAAATTCAAGCTAAGGTTCTACAAATACAAATGCCCATGATGATACGCATACATTTACGGGCGCATATTTATTTGAAAAACGGCAAAGAGTTTGCAAGAAAATTTTCAGTGTACGACAACTAGCACCATTTTGGGTCGTTGCACATTTACACCGGTATTTTACCATTTTTTTTAATCACCGATATTTTATCGAGTGAAAACCAATAATTTCCAGACGTCTCGGATCGGCCCGGTCCAGCCCGGCCCATCCCCAGTCCACCTCCACCATGTCTTCCTTTCTTCTTCCCCACCTCAGCAACGGCCGCACACTTCCCCAATCCGCACTACCCCGCCGCACTATACAGAGCTCTGCAGCCGATTTCTGTGCCCAAGAAACAGCAAAAATCCCAAGTGCGGTCCCAAGAACTCTCGCTCCGGACTAGGCAATGCCGGTCCAGGACCCCTCCTCCTCACCCTCCGCCGGTGGCGGCGGCGGCGCGCGGCCCAAGCGCACGTCGTCGGCGCCGATCCGGCCGGCCGACTACGCGCACAGCCCGGCGCACCACTGCGTCGCGCTGCGGGACGCTGCAGGGCTGGCGGCCATCCTCGCGGGCCTCCCGCCGCTCGCGCACCCGTCCCGCGTCCTCACCGCCGCCGACGCCACCCGCGAGGCCCGCCTCGCGGCGTCCGTCTCCGCGGCGCTCGACCGCCGCGACGTGCCGGGGGGAGACACCGCGCTCCACCTCGCGGTCCGGCTCAGGCTCCCGTCCCTCGCCTCCGCGCTCGCCGCCGCCGGCGCGGACCCCACGCTCCAGAACCACGCCGGGTGGACCCCGCTCCAGGAGGCGCTCTGCCTCGGGTGCAAGGACATCGCCGCCTGCCTCCTCCGCGCCCACCGCCTCGCCGCCTGGGCCAAGCTCCGGCGCCGGGCGCCCGCGCTCTCCGCCGCGCTCCGCCGGGTCCAGGATTTCTACCTCGAGGTTGACTTCCACTTCGAGAGCTCCGTCGTGCCGCTCCTCTCGCGCGCCGCGCCCTCCGACACCTACCGCATTTGGAAGCGCGGCGCGGACCTGCGGGCGGACACCACGCTTGCCGGATTCGACGGCCTCCGCATCCGCCGCGCCGACCACTCCTTCCTCTTCTTCGGTGAGGAGGCCAACGCCGGTGGCCGCCGGCTCCCCCCGGGCTCGCTGCTCGTGCTCCACCGCGGCCGGCGCGAGGTGCACGACGCGTTCGCGGCGGCGGCGGCCGCCGGCGACGAGGATGCGGCCACATCCGACGCGGCTGCCTATCGGCCGGGGCTGAACATCAGCTCCGCGAGGCTGGTGCCAAGAACCACATGGTTGCGGAAGGAGAAGACGGAGAACGTCGGGGAGTGGAAGGCGCGGGTGTTCGACGTCCACAATGTCGTCTTCTCCTTCCGCACCCTCAAGGCTGCGAGCGCCGGGCGTAAAGATTTCACTTTTGAGTTCGTCGGAGAGGAGGAAGAGGACGACGACGAGTTCCTGCCGCTGGAGATTCGGGACGACGACGAGGACGGCGACTTCTTGGTCGCGGACATCCCGCCACCGACGGCGCGCCGCAGCTGCTATGTGCCTGGCAGGCGAAGCGTTGCTGGGCCGCCCTCACACATGGGGACTCCTCAGAGGCGGAGGAACAGCGTGGACGTGCCGCGACGGCTGCCGGCGTGCGCGTCGGTGGGGCGTGGTGAGGACGGCATTTTTGGCCGGCACGCAGGCTCCACGGGGGGAGCCAAGTGGAAGGAGGAGGAAACGGTGAAGACGCTGCGGCCGGCGGTGTGGCTCACAGAAGACTTCCCGCTGACCGTCGACGAATTCCTGCCGCTGCTGGACATCCTGGCAAGTCGTGTCCGCGCCGTGCGCCGCCTCCGTGAGCTGCTCACCACCAAGTTCCCACCAGGGACGTTCCCAGTGAAGGTAACATTGCTCATTTTTCTCTGCACACTTAATAAGAAAACAAATTTGCATAAATTTCACCATTCTAAGTTTCACTGGTTGCCCAATTCTCTGAGAACTCTGAAAGCTTTGGGAATTCGGGAAGTGTTTGGGTCAGATCTTTGTAATGGTAATGCACTAGGCACTAGCACAAATTATGAGCTAACAACCACGCAGAGTTTCCCTGAATCATCTGCTTCATTCAGTATACAACTGCTTGCATGTCCCTGCATTTTGGTCAGTCAGTTTTATGCCTAGTGATTTTCAGTTGCAACAATGGGGACTGTTACCTGTGATAGTGGCAATGATATTGCAAGTTCAAGCAAAATTGTGGTGTACTGTGCTGCAACATGTGAAGAATTATAGTAGTTTCAACGGTTCTTCAATGTGACAGAAGCATTGAGGGGGAAATTAAAGGGAATTTACTCAGTGCAGGTGCTCATCTGCATAGTGCATACGTACTAGTACAGACAAGGAAAGAGGTGACTTCCTGATTTGATGAATGCTATGGAGGCTTTAGGATAAATGAAAGCTGGTAGGAATTACTATCTCGCGGTGCTAGAAAGTAGAAACTGGTGCGATATACAGCAAACAGCTTGGGGGAGCCCTTTAAGGTTCTCCATGGTTCACAGAAATGGTTTTCATTGGAGTGCGCGGCGCACACCATTGCTTGCTGAAATATACACCTTAGTAGTACTATTCTTGGAACTAGTTTGGTGCATGTGACTCGATTGACTACTCCCTGATGCCGTCCATTTTTGCCATTTGTGCAGGTTGCGATCCCTGTTGTTCCGACCGTGAGGGTGGTGATCACTTTCACCAAGTTTGTTCCTCTTATTGAGCCGGAGGAGTTCTTCACACCGATGTCAAGCCCCAGCCTTCTTGCGAGCCCAGGGCCAGGAAGCATCATGGCTAAGCCCGACACCCACAAGAGCTCCTATCTGAAGTGGAGCTCGAAGAATTCCAGATCAAAAAACGTGAATCTGTCACAGGTTGCAGACAACACTGATCCCTTCAAAATCCCGAGCGACTACAGCTGGGTGAACAGCCTTGGGTCCAAGAGCCAAGACAAGAAATCATCCAAGTCTAAGAAGGGCAAAGGCAAAGAGACCTAAACACTGATCCAGTGATATCGGTTTAGTGCAATCCATGTAAAAGCCATCACCCAGAATCTGTAATTACTGCTTCAGCTGTCTCAGATATCTAGAATAGGGCGTATTCGTGATGAAAAGAGAACAATTTAGCTGCCAGCGATAGGAACTAGAGAGTGTTAAACTAGGGTCTGCCATTTGCCTTTCACTTATGTTCCTCTTTTCACTGATTGTCCAGCAATGGGTTCTAAAACTGTGTACTACCAAAATGCTAGAATTTCTCTGTTACTTTC
This sequence comes from Eragrostis curvula, assembly GCA_007726485.1. NCBI lineage: Eukaryota > Viridiplantae > Streptophyta > Magnoliopsida > Poales > Poaceae > Eragrostis > Eragrostis curvula. The sequence goes on from CM017442.1 coordinate 16,945,159, forward strand.
ATAACTGCTGCACATACATTGTCTGCTGTATCTTTCTGGATTCTGCAAAAACTTTCTGAATGGAAGAACAACTGAACAAGGCATATGGCAGTTGAAACGTTTGGAAGATATGTGAACTCTTTCAAACTGAAAAGTCTCTATTGCTCTGCTTCTTGAGATGGAATTCCTTGTGCATCTCAAAGTACAAGCATGCATGAGATTTGACCATGAAAGCAAGGAAATGGATTGCATGTTGCTGGGATCGATGAATCGATGGTTCCTTTTCTTGTGCTGGCTTATGATGGCAGTGCTACTGCTACTGGCTACTGCTGCGCCTGCTAAAGATGTTTGCATGCAATCCCTGTGTTTCGTGTCTGCACTTTGCAGGGCAGAATCATCGGCCTACATGCAGGCTTTACCGTGCATGGTTGAGCACAAACATTCCTTCCTCCCTGTGTGAGAATGGCACTGAAAATTGCGATAGTGCGGCTGAAAGCCTGGAACTTCTACTGAGCACGGACCATTCAACATAATTTTTTTTCTTTGAGAGGGTACATTCAGTAGAAATTGGTGGTTACTAATTTTGAGCAGGCGGGCAGTGGAAAACTTTGTTTTGTAGCGAAAAAAATAGTAGCTTGTGTGGTCCTTGGGAAATAAACAAACCAATTAAATTACCCTGACTTCCTTTTTGTTTTCTTTATAAACACTTCCTTTATTTTTATTTGTCACTTTTGACCGCGATATATGATTACAGAGGAAGTAATATTGGTAATCTTACTGACCAAAACACTAGTAGTACTCTTGAGTGCAGGATCAACTGGCAAAGCTTGGTTTCACAACTTGAGGTGAGAACGTGGAGTCATCTAGAAAATGGGAAAATTTTATATTGGGCCTTCCGTATGCACTCCCTCTGTTTTCGTTATATAAGATGTTATACATAAAACATTATAGAGGGATATTATTTATAAGCAACTTGAGGCTTGGAGATAGGAATTTTCTATTCTCAGAAAAGCATACTACAACGGTAGCATATATCTCCAAGGAACCATTGGCAGTTTTGTGGCTCATTACTATATTTGCAAACAACTAAGGGGGTGTTCGTTTTCAGGGTTCTAAATTTTAGAGAGGTCACATCAAAAAGAATTTTATTATTTAGAAATATTAAATAAAATTTAATTACAAAACTAATCGTAGAACCCTGAGTCTAATTCGCGAGACGAATATAATGAGGGTAATTAAGCCATGATTAGATGATGGTTACTGTAGCATCACTGTAACAAAACATAGATTAATTAGGCCTATTAGATTCGTCTCAAAATGAACATTTATCTGTCAAAAAGGTTTTGTCATTAAATTTTATTTAATGCTCCTAAATGACAAGATTCTTTTTTATTTTAGAGGTCTAAAATTTAGAGAGGTGGAAACGAGGAGGCCTTAAAGTACAAAGACGACTGATATAGGATCCAAAATTGGTGTCGTCACCAGTGGCATATCCAAAGGCTTCCCTAGAACGCAGTATTTAGATATTTTATGCAGTACAGGCCCACCAGTAAGTGACTCATATCAGAGAGAAACACTCAATTTTCACACTTCCAATGCAAAGACAGCTAGTACTGACTGGATCACATCCACTGGATATCATAGACCACTCCGGTCAACTGGACAAGTCTTGTTGGAGCTTTGCACAAGAATTCAGCATCTCAGCCAGGATCGGTTCCTCTTTTGGACCTCAGGGCACGTCCGTCTTTTTGAAGTACCTCATGGTACGCGGAAAAAAAGGATGATGCGATGTTTTCGCAGGCTGCTCGTCGTGAGAGGTTTCTTCGTGGCGCACGATAAACTTTCGGTCCCTTGCGTGCAACGCAGCAAGAGGTGATGCCTCGCCTGCCCCATCGGTTCAGTGTGATGAATATACAAGACACAGGCAGGTACAAGGACGGGTCAGTCCAGTTTGCCTCTTTTTTTTTTTCTCCCTCCACTTGAGATTTTACTGCTTGACCATCACAGTTACTACAAAATATAGGCTATCCTTCATAGTACGTGTGAGTATGTGACTAGCTGGATGAACGGAAGACTTGCACCGTACCTGCTCCACAGTGTCAATCGGCTTCTACTGCTTAACTCGTTGCTAAAAGTGTTCATGTAATTTCTCGCTCGATTCTATTTTTAGGATGTCAGGAGGGGATGTCCCTATCTATTTTTTATTTAAAAAATAACTATGTACATGCATAATGCTGAACGATGCAGTTGAGAAAAGACACAAGAAAATGTAGTGCTGAATAAACATGTACTCTCTCTCTCTCTCTCTCTCTCTCTCTCTCTCTCTCTCTCTCTCTCTCTCTCTCCATGCAGTGACCAGGAATATCATTACTCAAATGTATCTTCTTTCTTTCTTTTCTTTTTTTTTGAGCACAAAATGTATCTTCTTTCTGATTGTGCGAGGCACGAATGAGCTGACCCCTGTAAAGCAAGAAGAGAAATGTGATGCCGGCCCATAATGTTATATGGGCTATGGGCTAAAACAACTTCAACAATCGGCTCAAGACGAAGCCAGCCCAATCGCCCCAAAATTCAAACCATCCCGCTCGTGTCCAAATCACGCAGGCTCCTCCAAAAACTGCCATAATCAACCTAGTCAAAACGAAATCTCCCTCACTAAACCTCACAGTCGGTCCCACCCGTCGGCCTCACCGAACCAGCACGACGCGTCCCTCGCGGCCCCACGACCCCACTCCTTCCCCCATTTTTTATACCCGGCTAAACCCGTCGCCTCCCCACCTCCCCACCTCTCCAACGTCTCTCTAGCTCAAATCGCCTTCGCAATCGCAATCCCATTCACACCGAGGCTCTCTCCCCACATCCGGCGATCTAGGGTTTGGCTGGCCGGCTTCCGGCGATGGAGTCGCTCTCTCTCATCGACGTCTCCGGCGAGGACGACCTCTTCCTCGGCCTCGCGTCCCCACCGGCGCTGCCGCAGCCGCCGGATCGCGAACCGCCCCGGGCAGGTGAGTTTAGTGAACCATCCGACTCTCTTTTCTTCGCCATTTCGGATGTTGAGGATGGGATTCTCGGCCGTAGGAGCGCTGGTTGATACCCGTTATGGCTGCGATTTGGGATCTGACGTACCTCTATTTGTAGGTTTTCGGGTGGGCGCGGAGGCGGCTGCGGATTTGCGCCCCGCCGGCGGTTCCCCGGCGGCGGCGGGCCGGGCTGCGGATCCGGACGGCTTGACGGAGGATCAGGTGGGTCCCGAGCGGACGGAGTCCCCGAAGCAGCGGAAGGTCAAGACGGGCGTCAACCTCCGCAAGAGCTTGGCTTGGGATAGTGCCTTTTTCACCAGTGAAGGTTGGCCTCGGTTTTATCCCGATTCTCATATCCGTCAATCGGATATTTCTTTCATGTAATTTTGGCCCCTGTGAAGTACTAAGCTCGAGTGTCCTGATGCATGCATAGGAGCCCAACTTAAATGTCTCCCTTTTTGTTTCGTAATTGTGGATTGCTACTTGTTACAGTAGACTTGCACAAATTCACCGGCAATGGTTGCTTTATCCCGATCAGTGCCCATGTGTTGGATAGTGAAACATCTCCTCGCTGCAATTGTCGTCTTTTGTGATATACTTGTATTGTCCTGACATATACCTAGAACTAGTCCTGACTCTTGATTCTTCGCATTTCCAATAAAAAAATGTTCATGTCGCTTATTATAGTAGAAAAAGAAATGCATTTTCTGATACAGATAGATAATGCCTCATTTATTGATCTGAGCAGGTGTTTTGGATACCGAGGAACTGGCCATCGTAAACAGTACCTTCCGCAAGACGCAGGGTTCCAGGCTGCCTGGAATCACAGAGGAAAGTAGAAGATCAGGGGAATCAACAACTTCTACTCTGGAAAGCGAAAGTTGGGCGATGGAAAGTATTGAGACCGAGCTGTTTGATAATGTCCGTGCTTCCATCCAGAGGTCACTTGGAAAACCCAGTAAAGTTACAGGTGGGCCTCCAGCTAGCTCAAAACCACCCAAGGCAACGGCAAACGCTACTCGTGTTGCAGGTAACAAGTCTCAAATGTTGACGTCATGTACTATGTATGCTCTGGAACTGTCACTCTGGTGAACGTTGCCTGCTGCTTTAAACTGATATGATCATTTTATTGCTCCTTCCAGCTAGAAAGGCTGTTGACCGGATGCCGCAAATGAAGGTATGTTAACCATTTGATCAGTGATTTAGCCCTTAATTTCTGTTGTTAGTGATCATCAGTAGCCAACATTTTCTGATCATCAGATAAGGGCCCCTGCTTCAACAAACCATGGAGTTGGTAGCAAGCAAAGGCCCCAAGTCACCTCGAAAGAGCCTACAGCTGCAAGAGTGGTATGCCTTGTGCTTGTAATTCCTCAGTAATTATGAGAGTTTCTGTAGTTTAACCATTCACCCATAATTGGAGATTTGTTTCAAAATTTATCATAAAACTAATAATGATGCAGCTTATAATATTTCCTGATTTAGAGACCGACTGAAATCCGTGTGAGTAGGACCACCCGGGCTTTATCGTGTCCTGTACTCTTGTCAAAGAACCAAAATGTTACCTTTAAAAAATTGAATTTATGTACATGCACATGGAATCAAAATCCCGAGAACTAAGATTGTCTCTTGTTCTTGCTCACAAGTTTTAGTATTTGTTCACTAAGTTTCCTATAATGGAACTTAACAGAAGTAAATTATTAATAACATAAATCAGTATAGTTTTGTGGCGTTTCACTGGATAAAGTTATGTTCTATTCGCTTCCTTTAGATGTTCCTTTTGTGTAATATTTACTTTTTAAAGTATGAAATATTTTCTTTTTCTTGAGAAGACTTTGCCTGAAGCTGGAGAAGCAAAACCATCCTCAAAACCTCCAAGGGCCCTGCCAAGAGTTGCTACAATGAGGTCATCCACTAATACATCTATCACGTCAGCAATTTCAGACAAAAGAAGCAGCACTGGTGCGTTAGTTGACATGCATTATTTGTTCTGCCATAATGTTAATACAGCAAGACTAATATGTATTTCCTCATGTATTTCCTCTTGCAGGAGGTGTAGTCAAGAAACAGGCTGTTGGTAAATCTGCCAATACTTCAGCTGGTGTGCGACCTGGTGGGGTGATGAAATCCAGTTCAGTATCCAAATCGAGTGGCTTTACTTCAGCAGCAACTAAGACAGATACAAATACTAAATCAGCAGCACTGAACAACACGAATAGGACTGCTCAGAGGATCCCTATTCGTTCATCATCAAGATCTGATTGCAGCAAAACTAACCCAACAAGATTGTCAGGAAACAAGATCCCAGCTAGGGTTCACAGTGGGCATGCATCGCCGAGCATTTCACCTAACAGTTCTATAGACAGCATGAGTTCTGTGATTTCTGGGGCATCAACAGCTTCCACTGTAGGGAAGACAAGCCATACATCCGAAAGCTTGAATGCACCGTCTCCTGCATTGTCCCCCTCCCTTAGAAATAGCAATGACCACCTTCTAACCACAAAGCTTAGGCCTTCTAATGTTACAGAGGGACAGTCTTCAGGAACATCAGTATCAGGTGATAGTTTGATTGCTACTGCAGGCACAACCAACCTAGGAAAAATTTCTAAGCCAACAGGGCTGCGAAGGCCTATGCCCAACATAGGATTTTTTGGTGCTGTAAGTACATTTACTTTTATGCTCTTTTGTGGAAAATAATATTAAGGTCCTTAACTGATGGTCATCTAACAATCTTGATGTGTATGTCTTCAGGAGAAAGCGATCGATCAAAACAGTGGTGCACAGATGCAAGTGCAGTCAACGAAGATCCAGCGGTTGTTACCTGCCACACCAAAATCTAAACTGTCTTCTGCTCAGATCATGAACACATCATCATCTTCCTTTGGTCAACAAGAATCTAAATTCTCGGCACCATCTGAGCAAAGCGGTGCCTCTAAGAGTAAGGCGGCAAAGGTGTTGTCTAGTAATGTTGCACAAATGGAAGTAGTGCCTTTTCAGGTGGCTAAACCTGAAGCGTGCACTCACCAGACTGCCTCTGTTGTGGCCGAACCTGAAGCTGTATGTGCATTTTTGTTTCATGTCTTTCCCTTGAAATAATGCAAATGTCTTTCAATGATGTTCTAACAATTTTTCGTGTATCTCTGCAGGAGAAAACCTTTGTCCAAACCCCTAGTGCACAGGTGCAACTTCAACCCTTGGAGATCCAGTGTCCGCTACCTGCCACACCAAACTCTCAGCGATCTTCTACTCAGACCAAGATTCCTGCATCATCACCGATTAGTCAACAAGAATCAAAAGCAACATCAGTGCCTGATGAAATATTTGCTTCCACTAGAGAGGCGGTGATGGTGGTGTCTCTTGAAGTTGCAGAAATGGATATCATTGCTTCCACAAGTGAGACGGTAAAGGTGGTTGAACCTGAATCGCACTCGCACGAGACTGGCCCTGTTGTGGCTGAACATGAAGATGTAGGATCAGTTTACTTGTATTTTATTTCTAATGAAATTGTCCTTTCTTGAGATGCTTCTAACAATCTTGCTGTATATGCCTTCAGGAGAAATCAATTGACCAAAATATTGGTGGACAGGTGCAAGAGCAGCCCATGAAGATCCAGCTTTCTCTGCCTGGCACAACGAAGTCTGAGTTACCATCTACCTTGGATCAACAGGAATCAAGACCTACAGCAGCACCTCATGAGGAAAGCAGTGCATTGAAAGGCAAAATAGAGCAGGTGCCTCTCAACGTTGCAAAAGCAGAACCTTTTGAAGTGTCCGATCTCAAGGTTGAGGAAACGGAAGCAGTCAAGGTTGTCGAACATGAAGTGGTGACCACCACAGAAGCATCAAAGGAGAACATTCCGGCTCAGCACCAGAATATCCAAGCTAATGATGATGCAAGTGCATTATCAGTTGATCTGCTGATTCAGAAGCTGTCTTCTGTTTCCATGGGGCCAGCCAAGGTTGTCGAACATGAACTGCTGACCACCACAGAAGCTATCCAAGCTAATGATGATGCAAGTGCATTATCAGTTGATCTGTTGATTCAGAAGATGTCTTCTGTTTCCATGGGGCCAGTCAAGGTTGCCGGACATGAAGTGGTGACCACCACAGAAGCGTCAAAGGAGAACATTCCGACTCTGCACCAGAATATCCAAGCTAATGATGGTGCAAGCGCATTATCAGTTGATCTGTTGATTCAGAAGATGTCTTCTGTTTCCTTGGGGTCAGCCCCTGACATGACGTCTTGACATGGCAGAGAATGAGGTTCGCGTGTATGGTGCTGGCTGTTCTGCTTACATCCTTGTTATCGGAAAGCAACCACAACAGATTCTTCTGTTCCCTTCTCTGGCTTTTTTTTTTTTTTTTTGGAGAGCTTTGCAAGTGTAAAATCCTTTTGCACAGGGTATGGTAAAACTGCATGATTGTATTGTACGCATAACGCTAAGACCCTGGTGTGATCTGTTGCAGATTTACAACAAAAGCATATATGGTTTCTGGTTTGTTTGCTTGAATCTGCAAAGCATTGGTATAGTTGTTCTTGAACATTGAATTACTCCCTCCGTCTTTTATTTGTTGATGTTTCAGACAAGATACATGAACTAAAAATGAACTAGTGATCCTTGTCCTAACGACTACAAAAGAAAAACGGAGGGAGTAGTAAGTACATGGATGTAGTGGATGCTTTCTGAAACAATGTTTGTGTTCCTCGTGATATTTCCTTCTGTCATGGATTCGCTAAAAATAATAGTAAATCAAATCTAATGCTAACGGTTCAGGACAAAGTGAAAATATGCAATATCCCAAATTCGCTGGCTGACAAAGTGAAAATATGCAATATCTCAATTGTGGGATGCTATGCTAGGAGCCACAGGAGCCAGCCTGTCTGAAATCCTGATCCTGAAAGCGGTCTCGTTATCAGGATCCGCCGCCACGGTTGTCTTCACGATAGGCTGGGCCGCGCGGCAGGTTGCGCGCTATCGTGACACAGACTTTCCGATTCTGAAAGGCAAAATACCGTTGAAAGGAACCTGCAGGCTCAAAAGAATCGGCCCACGAAGAATAGACCACCACCCATCGGCATGACGGCATCGCCCTGAGTTGGCCACCATTTCAACTGGCTTCCTTATTTATGTCTCGTTTTCACCGAGTATTCAGTATCTGCAGGTAAGAGCATCTCCAAGAGATTAGGTATTTTATTAGCTAAATTTGAAGATTTGACTCCTTTGTAAAAATAGAAAACATCCTAAAACTACGGGGTAATCCAAGAGACTAGCAAAACCTGATGGCTATATTCAAAATAAAGTCCACGTCTGCTATCTGGTTGGTTTCCGATTCTTTTTTTTCTTGTGCCGACTCCGCCGCCGCATGGTCAAGTCGCGAGGCCGCGTGAGGCGAGACGCCGCCTGTCGATCGTGACGCTGACCTGCACGTGCACGCGGACACCTTCTGCGACGCCTAGACGATCCGCTACGCTACGACCTTCAGCGACACCTGGACGCCCGATTCACAATGGCAGCGTTCGGATAAAGGAAACGAAGGTCAGAACGGCAGCCTTCACACCTGAATTGAGGAAACGAAGGTGCAAAAAGGAAACGAAGGTGCAGTCCATGTGTTCATCGATTGGGATAAGGCCAATGCCTCTGTACTCCACATGATCCATCGTCCGGCCAGAGCACCATGCGAAGGTCCCCGAGGCGAAGGTCCACGGTGCAAGTCCAGGCGGATGTCGCGCGGGCGTGCGGGCGAAGCTCCACCGCGCGTGCGTGCGAAGGTCCTGCAGCACGGGCGGAGGCGGGTGGTCGTGCGTGCGGGAAGGCGGGAGCGAGGGGCGCGCATGCGGGAGGGAGGCGATAGCGAGCGCCGCGCGCTTGGCAAATTTCCCCAGCGGAGACCCCGGGATACCGAGCCAGAAAAAAAAGCAAACTGGAAGGCGATTCTGTTGGATCGATGTTTTTCTCTCCTTTTTCTATTTTTAGCCAGGGACGGGAGTAAAGCGAGTCTGTTGGAGATGCTCTAAATAGCGCTCATGACGTAGTACTAGTTAAGAGGAAAACGTGAATATCAGTTTAGTAGCGCGAGAAATTTGCGGCTTTTACGGATGAGCAGAGTTAGGGTTCAGATGCGTCACATTATGAAAATAAAACTTGTCACCATCTACGTAACTGAAGGTTTGTTTATGAATCTATGATGCATAACTCCATATGCTCTAGGCATCGAAACAGATATATAGATAATTTAAGTTCAAACCAAAGAAGTTGGACAGAGAAGTTCTCCTGATATTGATTTTTATGATAAACGCTAAAAGCCATTGTAGGGACAAACTGAAGCAGTGGATCGATCATGCAGGGACAAACTGATCCAGTAAATCTTCGCCAAGAGAGAGAAACGGCAACATTTTGCATTCAGCATTGCCATCTGAACAGAATGGATTTGGGAACACCCAGATCATGAACAAAAGGATATTTCATCCAGAAGAGGCGATGGCCACTGCTCTACTCTAACAATCTATTCAATGATGAACCATTTACAACATACACTGTGACACTGGCCATTACATAGGGGTGACCCAACCTACGCTACTGAATGAACGATGTCCTAAATTCTGGTGCCAAAATTTCCACCGAAGAAAGCTGTAGTGTGGTCAGAGGAGTGCAAAGTATTTGGTCATGGGTGTACTAGTATGCTACCTACAAATGTGCCACCAAAGCATTTCTCCGAATGCTATTCTGAGCTCTGGTCAAAATGCCAATAGGCATGATTAGATTTTAAGCAGTGTTCATCCATCCATGTTCTGATATATTTTCCCAGCGGTGGCATGGGTTTTTGAGTCACAACGATGGCATTTCACATGTGAATCCCATCCATGCCAATGTCACTGGTCCATGTAAGCGGATGTCCCAATGCTGTGTTCACCCTGTTTTGCACCCGAGCTCTGCATGTCTTTTACATGCTTAATGATTCTGTTGTACATCCTAGTGGTCTCATGTACTTCATCACCCATTCCCAGCTCATAACTGCAATGCAAGGTCTGGCTGTTGTGCTTCCAAATTGATGCCAGAAGACTGTCGAGCTGGTGGTGAACCTGGAGATGGGAACCCAATGTTCAAATCTGGACGGAGTACATCCTTGTTTGGCTTCTGTTGCATTTGGGGAGCAAGCCCTTGCCATTGTGGTTGGCCCTGTGGTCTTGAAAAATCTGTGGGGACCAACTGCGGAAATATCATCAGACCCTTGTTTTGAGTTGGACTTTCTCTAACTACCTGAACAGGTTGCCTAAAGAACTGAGGAACAGCACTTATTTTAGCATCATCAGAAGGACGGACATTTGCAAATGGCATCTTCCAACCAGAATTACTGTCAAGAAAAGTCGGGCTGACAATGGCTGGTTTGTTCTCCGAAGAAGCACCAAATGAGATCCAAGACTGAGACACTGAAGAAGGTGAAATGCTCTGGTTCTCCCTAACAGCTGCTGGAAACGCCGAGAACATGTTCCGGGGAGCCTCGAGTCCTCTGTTTGGTATATTTGCCTGGCCAGGTATTGCAGTTGATCCCACTGATTTTGTATGGTCATTAAAATTCTTTTGTCCACTCACATTCATTGCAAAATTTGAAGCATTTACTGCTTGACTATTAGAAATGAATCCAACACTGGTTGATGGTCTGCTTTTGTTGGATGATCCGACCTTTCCATCACCAGGCCGCCCATGGTACACCCAGGTTGCTTCATTTCTTGGCTGTGGAATTGTAGCTTCTTGTGGCTGGAAGAAGGGCTTAGGCTGCCCGTTAGAGGAAGGCCTATCATGCACATCAGAAGAAGCACCTTTTGTACACTCAAGTCGCTGTGGTGCCATTTCAATTGGGATATTGCTTCTCGAGATTGGCTGGGCTCTAACTGATTCTGGTGGTTGGAAAAATGATCTAGGCTGGCCAGCCACTTTGTTCAAGGAAGGAATATCATGCACACCTGAAGAAGCTCCTTTTGAACAATCAGGCCTCTGCGGTTGCATTTCAAGTGGGTGGGCACTGGACAACGAGTTGCATTTTCTCTTTTGCTCACTGGATCGTCTTTTAGCCTTTGCAACATTGCCAGACACTCTATGATTCTCATGCGGCAATAATGCATCAGTGTTCCTGTGTAAGGGCTCAGCAGTAACACCAAATATTCTTGGCTTGAATTCTGGACTTTCAAGTGGACCAGGCACCCCAACTACATTATTGGTAGTGTTTATTCGGCTAAGTAGACTCGGACTCATATCCTTCTTATTGTTCCTTCCTGTTTGTTTGAATCTCTCGTTATCTCTAGGCAGAGAAGCATTCATTTGCACATTTCTCTCGGAGCTTTTCAGATATCTAGATTGATCCACCACAAGAACTGATGGTAAAGGAGGCTCATACTCTCCAACCCAACCACGGCCATACTTTACTTCAGCAGGCAAAGCTTGCCGTATGCGCTCAGAAGCAATTCTCCAGCCTTGAGTGCCAAGTGAACCAGCAAAACGAGCCAGACTTCTTGCATATGCATATTCGTGATCAGCGTGAAGTCCAACCTGAAAGGCATATTTAACCAGTTGAGCCAGCGTACAGAAAAATTAGTAGTTAAAAAACGGAACATACTATGCATTAACATACATTAGTGAGCACTTTTGGTTCAGCAGAAAAAACATCAAAAACAGGGTCAGATTCCAATGAAAGCTGTTCTTCAGATGTATCGTAAGTTTTCCGTCTAGTCTCATCAACCACAATCGACTTGAAGCAAGGCTTGGCTGAAAGACGACGGAAAGACAAGAATGTCATTAGAACTCAACAAGGTGAAGCTGGTACTATCATTTAGCTGTACAGAAGTAATCAACTGAATTATTGAATGACTGAATTCAACTTCTAACTACATCTTATGTCATCCCACCATATGCAGATCAATTAAAGTTTCAAGCAATCAGTTATCTTGATAATCATTATATGCCAAAAGGACCAATGTAATAAAAGCATCTGACATGTTCACAGGAGCCCCATACGTGAAAAAGAACATTGGAACACATCTATATATATAGTGATCAAATAACCTTTCTTGATGTCTAGTTTATAACTGTGATGGGAATATCATGTTTATCCATAACATAAATTTGTCAATCCATCCGTTTTAACATCTTATGCTTTAAAACCGCAACATCATCACTAACAAGGTCTACTAATTAGGTCTTTTACTAATGGATTGCTTCACATGAGGAGATGATTCAGTGGAAAAATACATTACCTGAAATATCGTCAGTCTTCTCAGATCTGATCTCCTCTAATGGCGAGCTGATATCTTTATCCAAAACCCCATTGGTTGCAGTACAACCTGCAGATTCGGTAGCATGAGCCTGTGACATGCTTAAGCCATTAGAACCATCTCCTGCAGAAGCAACGGTTGCACCAGAGACATCCGAACCTTGGTTATTCACACGTACTGGCTCCTTAACAGCCTCATTGCACGAATAACTAACATCATGTTGTCCGTCTCTGCAAATATGCTTCTTAGATGAATCTTGTTGGGAATGGCCATGTTCCTCTCTGTTTTTACCAACGGGCGTCTCAGATAGCCTTTTTGTGGATATAACACCTGAATCTTCTCCATTTGTGCAATTGGAGTTCTCAACTGGCTCCTTGCCAGGTGAGAAATATGGATCTTCTCTTTTTTCGCAAAATGGCTTCTTAATGTGGTTTTTATGGGATGATGAGTCATCTTTTGAACTATGCAAAGTGGGCCTCTTGATTTGATGTTTGTGGAAAGAGGAGCTCTCATCGTTTTCTGAATTTCTGGTAATGACCTTCGTATCTGGCTCTTTTCGAAATGAGGAGCTCAGATCATCCTCCGAATTTCTGGAAACCAATTTCTTAGGTCGCTCTTTGTGGAATGAGGAACTTAAATCTTCCTCTGAATTTCTGGAGATTGGTTTCTTAACTCGCTCTTTGTGGAACAAGGAGTTTTCATCCTGCAATTTCCTGGAGATAGGTTTCTTAACTTGACCTTTGAATCTTATATCTTCTGAAGCTTTTAAATTGGGTCTCCTAACTTCCTCTTTGCGGGACAGGGAACCTACATCGTCATCTGGATACCTCAAACCAAATTTCTTAATTGGTTCTATATTGCAAGAGTTTGGCCTAAATTTCTGTTCGCTCTGTATCTGATTTTCCGTAGGTATGCCCTCATCTCTCAGTTCCTGAAACTTCTTTCTTGCCAACTCTTGTATGGAATGGGCCTGCATAACATAGCTTGAAATGCTCAACAACAGTAGCCAAATGAAGGTATTTGAATAGCACCTTTTTCCCATTGATTGTTTGCATACCTGTCTGAAGTAAATTGTATCAGGTGCATTGTACTGCATTGCGTTGCTGCAAATTAAGAAGATGTCATCCTGCAATTTAAAGAAGCATGTCATGTCAACCATTCAGTTTTTTTGGGCACTGGGGCGCATCAATTGATTGGCATATCAAATACTTGTTCTCAGTAAAAAAGGATAACAAAATTACGAAATTACACCAGGTGTTGCCTTTTCAAGAAAAAGAAATGTAAACAGGAAATCATAGTCCATGTTTTTAGTTCATCATACTTAATCACTCACGCTTTTTTCCAATATTTCATGTTAAGAGTTGAGCTATAATCGTAGGTCAAAAACTCAGCTATGATCATAGGTCAAAAAAACCGAGCTGTTACGCCGTTTTGAATTGGTTATAGGCCCGCCACATCCAGACCGAGTCAGGTTGGACAAGGTGGCAAAGTTTGCAAGGGACCGTTTTTCTCTCTTCTTAATTCAAAGATATGTAGCTCTCCTGCGCATTAGAGAAATAAAATAATGCTGGAATGAAAATGAATGCTTGGATGCAATTGCAGTCAGTTTATCCACCATGGAGGCGTGAGCGCCATTACCATAGGAGTATATTTTGCAGGTTCAAAGTGTTCTTAAAAGGCATTGAGCAAGTTCAAGAAACATTTGACAAAATGATGATACAAGCCAGTAATACTTGTCAAGGAGAGGAAAATCATTCTCTTATTACTGATTTTAGAATGGAACGTCAGAATTAGAAAGGGGAAGTAGTAGCTAATAAAGCTATCTGTGCACTGTTAGACAGTGGGAGCACCCACAGCTTTATCAACCCAGTGGTGATTGATCGGATTAAGTGTAAATTAGTGAAAACTAATCCAATGGTTGTGACTAGCAAATGGTCAAAAAATTGATAGTTGTGCTAAAGGCACAGGGCTATCTATTCTTTCTAATGAGGAAAGCAGAATAGGGCGACTGCCGATATGAGTTCATGTTTAATATGGCATTGGAACTAGGTATCAAAGCAAGTAAGGGTAGGGCAACGTTTCAGGTATTAAAACCATTTTAGTCAAGAGTTCTTCCTGTCTTCTTTTCTTGTTGTTACGTTGGCAAATACTAGGGCTTGGTACTCTCGAGTGGATGGAGTTGATTGAAAGACGGAAGCAAGGCCGCAGGGTCAAGTATAGGGAAGAAATTGCATGGAAGGGCTTGCCCTGCTAATATCAGCCTTGATGCCAACATACTTCCATGAACAGGTTGAAGAGATGCAGAGAAGAGCTGAAATGAATATTCTAACAGCACTAGAGCCTTTTCCACAACATATAATTAATGCTACAGACCGTAGTTTTCAGATGATAGGCTTATATTAATCTTACGGTAGAAACTTGAGCTTGAAAACACTGAAAAGAGAACAATTAAGCAAGATAATGTCAACACATCCGATTTCAGTGCGAGAATAGCACTATATTTCTTCCGTTGTCCTCAGGCCACACTACTAGCCAGAATAAACACGGCATTTGTGTAAAATGGTTGCAGTAAATGAACAAAATGGTGTTTCAGTTTTTGTCCAGAACACACCAATGGCTGCATTTTTTTATGTGATCCCGCATTTCCCTCATTGACAAAAGATCTTGTTTCTGCATTATTTAATGGGGCAATTGTGTTTTTACCCTCACTTTGAACTCTAATTCTGATTTTACCCTTACTTTTTTGACTTTGTGATTTTACCCCTGTTTTTTCAACATGAAGCCAGATCTTACCCTCAGTAGGGGTAAAATCACAATAATTCTATTGCGATTTTACCCCTAGTAGGGGTCAACTCTGGCTTCAGGTTGAAAAAACAGGGGTAAAATCACAAAGTCAAAAAAGTGAGGGTAAAATCACAATTAGAGTTCAAAATGAGGGTAAAAACATAATTGTCCCTTATTTAATCATGAGCAGGCTGGATGGGGTACCAGAGGCAAAAACCAGCTTGGGAGCACAAAGCATGCTAAATTTGGTAAGATTAATCAAGACCCACATAGCAACTGTTATAGCACATTCAACTCAATGGAGTACCTTTTAGCATAGGGAGCTAACTATACAAAAGATTTCTGGAATTTCAATCCACACAAGGCTGTGTCATCTCAGTATAATGGTCAAGTTGGACAACCTCAATGTCAACAAGCTTTTTTTTTTTTTTTTGAACCGAACAGCAGGGGAGCCCCCTACTTAATTTTTATAAATTTTGTAAAAGTTTATGTACAATGTACAATGTCAACAAGCTGCATCAAGCAATTCTTGAAATGTTTTTCTCAGGTGTATTATATTTACTAACAGTGGCAATAACGTAACATCCTAGCTCTACAAACAGCAGCAAAAGACAGGTGCTGCTATATTCCTTGATCGTAAAAGATAATGGCCGACCATGAGCAAACTGGTACGACTAAAAACCATTCAATACTGAGAGAAGCGTTGACCAATGCACCGATATTTGCACCCACATAAAAAATCTTACAGACTATGAATTGCAAAAAGCTTATTGTATTATAAGGTACCTTCCACAAGGTACAATAATACAGATAAATACAAGTATTAGCATTTGCACAGCATTTGGTCTACCAAAAAAGAAGGCTTGCAGATTTCAGTTCACGCACGTCATAGGTTGGAACAGACAAAAAAAGGGCTTTCAACCTTTCTCGTGTGCAGGACCTAGGAATGTGGTTTTGAATGTGATAAATTTGAGATGTTCGAACTTTTTCCCGGCTTCGCGAGTCACGACAAACCTGATGATCTAAGGTGACGCTAACATACCACAGGTTGCTCGCTATGTTGGCAGATGGTTATAGATGGAATTCACTCAAAGACAAAAAAAAAATGGAATGAACTGAAAACTGCCACTCACCCCGACAACATTATCCAAACAACCAACAAATAGCAACACAAACATTCACGGTTGTCATCATGCGTTACTAGCTAAATATACGACAAAAACTAGTAGCCTGACCTCAAACTGCTCGAATGAGCGATATACGTTCCTGGCAAGCTTCCCCTTCACGGTACCGAAATCCATTGGGTGTTCAATCACATCGTGGTAGTCAGGCAACTGCATCATCATCAACATCATCATCAGCACTAACTTTCCCATACTGGAGCAAGCATCGCAACAAACAGAAAAGCGCTCACCTCCTCTGGATCCACTGGCTCTGCAAATACTCCATATGTATCCTTCCTGCAGCGAACAGGAATAAAATAAAAATCGAGCTCATCAAATGTTAAAGCAACAAAACCATTTTGTGTTTTCATCAAAAGGTGTGGAATACACACTTCTGCAGCTTGTCTAGAATCATTTCCAGCGTGTTCCGGTCCGGCAGCGGAGTCGTCCGCGCGGTTCCTGAATCAAACCCAAAAGAAAGAATGGATTTTCCAGTGAAAAGGGCGCTCGAAATCACAATACTGGGCAAGCGGAGGTCGAGCAAACAGCAAGCAAATCGAACCTGGCACCGGGAGCCGCTTCGTCCGCGGCGCGCTCGCGACGTCGCTCCTCCCACCACCAACCTGCACGAAGAGCAGATCTGGCGTTAGCAACCAGCTGCGCGGTGAAGCAAAGACAAGGCTGGCGGCTAATCCGGCGAGATGTTCCACCTCTCGATGACGAGATCTGTCGCCTCGCGGCTCGATCCGGCGCTTCTTGGGCGGCTTGACCTGATCCTCGTCGCCGCTGACGTCCTTCCGCGCCTCCTCCTCCCCGTCGGAGTCATCCGAGTACGGCGGCGGAGGTGGGGCCCGGCGATGTTGCTGGTCCGGAGGAAGCTGGGAGAGCTTGACGACAAGCTTGAGCTTACGCCTTCGTCGGCAGGAGGCCGAGGAAGCCCCACCGCCGTCGCCGGAGTCGGAGCTGGACGGCTCCGGCGACGGCCTCCGCTGACGGGGGCGGGACGGCGACGAGGAGGGCGACGAAGGAAAGGGAAAGAAGTCATCAACGAGCGGGCGAGAGGACGCGGCGGCGGCGCGGCGCGGGCGGAGAGGGCGTCGGGGCGGCGGCGACGGCGAGCGCCGGCGGTGGTTGTTGTGGTTGTGCAGCAGCATCTGGGAGCCACCGCCCCTCCGGCGCACGGGCGGGTGCTTCTCCGGAGAAGGCGACGGAGACGGCGACGGCGACGGCGACCGCGGCATGGCTGCTGCCGTCCGCTTCTTGGCCTCCTTGGGTTTGGTTAGCTTGCCTTCTCTTTCTTGCTCGCCTTTCCTTATTTTTTTTTTCTCTCTCTACGGCTGCTGCTTTTGTTTGTTAATTCCATCGTTTGCGTCTCTGCGTGTCCATCTCTCTCCTCTCTCTCTCTCTCCCTCTTCCACACACTCTCTCTCCCTATCCCTATCTCTTCTCTCTCCTAGCGACTTGCACCAACCACTACGGCTATTAGTATACTTTTGCTCCTCTCTCTCTCTCTCCTCCGGGAGGACGATGGGCTCGGTCTATGGAAGAGTGGAATTATTGCCGCCCACGATACTGCAGGACAGTGAGGCGTATTGAATTTGCAACTTCAACTTCGGTTTGATAACACTAATTAATACTACTACTTAATTAAATATTCAACTTCTTTAATTAAGAAGGAAAACTCAACAAAAAAGTAAATGATAGCTAGTTAAACTATGGATACTTAGTAAAAGTTCAACATCATAGTAAATCATTTTTGGCTTTGCGATGCACGGCCATAAATGGAAGTGAGGCTTCAACATTGAGCTTCGAGTATATCAAATCCTATTCTAGAATGTAACTAACTGTATTATTTATGAATGAAATATTGTATAAACCTAAATATGTAGAATAAATTTCTTATGGTGCTTAAGCTTTGAAATGAAAATGGTGACGTTCTTTTTTGGCATTTTGTCGTTTTCTTTGATTAATTTTGATTATTTGTATCTTCATCAAATGCATGGAAGTAATTTACTACTCCGGTACCTTAGAAAGTCCCATTACGGTAACGAAATATCATATGTCAAAAATAATTACTAATGGTTGAACATTATTGTGATGAAACCTTTCAGAAATAGTTCTATGGAACTTTTAATTTTTATATTTGCATGTTGGCTTTAACTACTTTCAAAATCTAGATGAATGCACCTTGCGAGGAGAATTAACTTTGTTTTCGATGCAAAAAGATATGTAGCCTAGTGGTTACAAGAGCCTCAGTAGTATCTCAGGTTCCGAATTTGACTCTGTGGGAGCGAATTTTTTAGGATTTAACGGCGTTGTGCTTTCAGCGGTAGGGAACGTGGCCGTCTATAGCGAGACGTCAGTGGTAACTTCATCAATATCAAGGATTTGCCGGCTCAGTTTCGAAAATGCTCATAGAGGTAGGGTTTGCGTATATGAGTTCATAAAAGTGAGTGTGCGTGCGTTGTGTACTATGTAATCGAAAAAAAACCTTTGTTTTCGGATTTTTCTTTCTTTTCTCAAGTTAGCTGCAAAAATTACTTTACATAGTAAAAAATGAAGGAACACATGAATATGTTGATGTACACATGGACTTATATACATACTTAGGGCAGGTACAATGATGTTGTCTCATAGGCGGTCTCATACATAACACGTAATCATAAGACGATCTATGAGACCATATATACAATGGATGGTTGTTTTAGTTGTCTCATAAAAATTCCATACTTCCTTTATTTGTGGGTGAAAAAAGGAATATTTATGAGTTGCATGGCAACCACAACTCGTACAATGGTGTGGAAGCCGTCTCATACTCCTAAATTTTAGCGTATGAGGTGGTTGCCTCGCGAAACAACCGTCTCTTTCTCTCACCTCCCTCTCTCTTTTCCATGGCATCAAAAATCCTATGTGGCAATGCATGAGACGGGCTACGAGACCGTCTAGGTGTAGCGTTGTACCTGTCCTTATGGGGACCACATGGGTGCAAATAGCAACCAAATGTCTATGTGTATCGCAAAGACCTGTTAAACTTGGCAAGGAGTCCTATTCACCAATAATCTCCTGCCGTATTGACAAAATATACATTTATCTCCCATCACCTAATAGAAGCAATCTTCTAAATTACCTAATATCGAGATCAACTACCCAACGTATATACTATACCTGTTCTATATACAATTATGTTCCATGATATGTGGAATACATTTGAAAATTACAGTAGAATGGGGCATCATAATATTTTTTATTTATATGCAATTAAAATGTTGAATAAATATTTGTTAGCTAAATTAACACATGAACATGAATGTCTTTCTATGTTAGGATAAGTTTTTGTTTCTCTTTTTCTGCAAGGGACTATGTTAGGGAAAGTTAAACAAAGTCCTATAAAGAATTTGTTACAAATTATGCCTGTTACTCGCTGGACGAAATACATTCACAAACATTTTTTTTTAAACGCACAGACAAACATTTGAGTCACCCGTTTGCCGCCAAAGAAATCTGTGACGGAGATCGGAAGGGGTTTCTGGGTTTTGGTCCATAAGCCAAATCTACATAGGTGCTGGATCGAGTCGCTTTCACATTTTCTCTCTCTTGTTATTTTTTCTCTCAGCTTTCGATCTTTTCTGACAGCAGGACAATTTCTAGTCCTTTTTATATTCGATATAAATCTAATCCCGTCTTTGCCGGGGTCCAGTTTCTCCTTTCCCACATGGCCTGCTAGGGGCACACGCTTTGCTTTACACTAGGAAATTTTTGCATGGTTTCCTCTGATTTTGTAATGCTTTCTTTACTCTTTTGTTGACTAGTGATCACATGATGTCGGTATTCAATTCCAAGTACAGTACCAGGCACTATCTCGCATCAATTTATATGCAACATGCCATTGTTTTTCAATAGACAGGATTTTAAGTTGAATTTGAAGATCAGCAACTTGCAAGTTGTCTTTTAAAACCTAGATCTGTTAAATATAAGTCAGCAGTCTAGCAATCTTAAGGTTAGGCTCAGTAGGCTGATGACGGTAACACTTAATTAATCAAAGTTACTTCTAGTCGTCAGTGGCTACATCAAGTTTAGCTTGGTCAAGAAACATGGTCCTACCCTTTGTCCAATGTTAGATCACCATTTTTACAAAGTCATACACATTCACTATCCCTAAAAGTAAGAGGAAGGTGGTACTTAAATTACAGAAAATGCTTCACGTATGGCCGGGTAGCTGTACGACAAATGTTTTACCGTTAAGGATCCATGCTCCTGATTGGTGATTATCATTCCTGATTTGCGGATTAGCTGGTCGCACGGCCAGGTCGGAAGACCCTGTCGTGTGTACAACAGCGTTCTTAAATTACCTACAGGTAAATGGTTTTGCACGTTCTTTAGAAACTACATTTTGGGTTCACAGATCTCACTCGATGGAGATGGATGCAGAGACAATTCTTAAATTGTGGGAAGCGGTGATCTTTTTTTCAGGTCTCGTATGATGGATGGCATTAGCACGCAGGACCAAGTAGAGTTAGTTGTAGATCCGTATATTCACCATACGTATAGCCATAGATGGCCTCGCTTTGTATGGCTTCTTCCAAATTTGGTTTCTACTAACAATGCTGCTTTATCAGAAAGCTGGTTCTATGATCAGTTGGCTTCTTAGTTTATTTTAGAGAGGGACACAAATTAACTGGCTTCTAAAATGGCTTGCCATGTTTGGTGTCCTTTGAAACCTTTTTTTTTTAAGTGAGTTTTCACATCATAGATGGAGCTGGCAAGTTGAAAACATTGTGAGGATTGAATTAAGTCAAAGGCACAATCCGGTGTTGGTACGTGAATGTAAACGTAAATGGCAATTGGAGAACATTTTGCTAAGATTTTGGAAAAT
Source organism: Eragrostis curvula (assembly GCA_007726485.1). NCBI lineage: Eukaryota > Viridiplantae > Streptophyta > Magnoliopsida > Poales > Poaceae > Eragrostis > Eragrostis curvula. The sequence continues at coordinate 16,966,242 of CM017442.1, forward strand.
AGAAGGACGAGATATAAAGTACTATATTTTAAGTTGAAACAAAAGCCTAAGCTTGGTCTATCTATAAATAAGCAGAGTTTTGCACCCATGTGTTTTACTGATCTCTGTTTGCACAGTTTGAAGAGCAAACTAATGTTGAGCACGTAGGCGGAGTTACTCGCCATAAGTAATTGCGGCCCTGTTGTAAAATCACCTCCATAATGGTTTTCTATTTCCAGGTTTCCTGTGGTTGAATATAAGAACAAACTAAATCATGCGCATGCATGCACCTAACCCAGAACCAAATATACGATGCATTCTGATCAAACACCGCAACAGGGTAGGCCGGGGTGGTTGTGCTAAAGTTATGTAGGAGTACTATTCTGGAGTCATGCACCCCTGTTCAGCTTCTATTCTCATTCTTGGCTACATTGAGGCCTTATGGCAAGGTTGGCCACAGAACTCACCTCATGGCATTAAATGCTTTCTTCCTGGTAGGCAATATTTTCCCATCCCAGCCATCACGAATTTGGCATCGCTTACCATACTTGGCAGCTCGGTTCCTGTAATGTCTGTGCTTTTTGTTCTGTTGTTTCCGTTGCTTCACGTCCAATCCTATGCCACTCGCTGGGTACCAAGCGAATTGTTCGTCAATCAATTTTTCAACTCACCAGAACCGTGCCAGCATACGACTCCAGTAGCCGTTGCCACGATGGAAAATTGCAGCCGCCGCCTGAGAAAGTGTGCCACGACCAGGCACGGTGCATCTGGAGTTGGCCACACATGGAGTGAGTGCCAGTTATACACGTGGAAGTGAAGCTCCACCTTTTGTGTTGTGAAGCTGCAGTTCAAGCCTGTGTTTTTACTTCCACACGCGTTGAAATCAGTGAGCAAACACAGTCGTGTTCGGCGCACGAGGGTCTAAATTTTAGAGGAGTCTAAACTCTAGATAAATTATATTAAATAAAGTTTAATTACAAAACTAACTACAGAACCCTGATTTAAACCCTGATTTACAGATAGGTACATCTTTACGAGACGAATCTAATGAGCCTAATTAATCTATGTTTTGCTACAGTGATGCTACAGTAAATATCGTCTACTTATGCCTTAACTACCCTCATTAAATTCGTCTCGCGATTTAGAGGGGGGATTCTGCAGTTAATTTTATAATTAAACTTTATTTAAGACAAGATTCTTTTTGTTTAGACCTCTCTAAATTTTAGACTCTAAAACGCCGAACACCGCCTAGGTTTTACTGCATCCGTTGGAGCTACGGGCGCGACCGAAACAGGGCCGTATGGTCTCTGCCTCTGGTGGCGAGGTCACCGTCAGGGCGTGTCAGCGTTGGGACCGAGCACCACCTGTCAGGATGGTCGTTGGTTGGTGGCGTTGCTCGCACCGTCGCAACAGGACACGGCCACGGGCGCCCCGCTCTCTTGTCCGAGCTGGTTTTATCTTCTCTTTTTTATTGATGGGAAAACGCCCTACGGAGCTGGTTTTTCTTGTATAGGAATGAAATGGAAGTTCCCTCTTATGTTGATTGCAATCTCACTTTTCATGTGATTGACAATGTGTATGATTCTCCAATCTACAACATCATGTTGATTCTTCATACTACTGATATGACTATGAGATCAGCATTATCCTGCCAGGAAATCACATGCATGCTTGAACCTGCAAAGAGTTAATATGGCCAAGAAAGCTATAAGGGCCTCAGCATAAAGGTAAGCATCGGCCCAAGAGGACTTTATGGAATATGCAGATGCCAAGGAAGCTTATTTTCGTTGTATGGTGAAAATAAGCATAAAGGTGATCCAGCGCTCATTTTGGACGAAGGGACTCGGATCTAACGTCAATCATCATAAGAATAAATCATGAAGCTTCTTCACATTCGCAGGATTAATTGACAGGGAAGTTTTTAAGGATCTAGCTAGTTTGAACTTTGGTTTTTACAGTTGGATCACCACCACTTCAATTCCTCTATGATACAGGACATAGCTTGGGCATTTTCAACGCACCATCAAGAAGTCCTTTCTGGATTTTCATATGGAAAACCTTTTTGATTCACGGTGTGAACACAAAGACGGGTTGCAATAAAGATTTGCAAGCACGTTTTCCTCCAAGGTTTCACATATGTGAGCACAAAAAAGGGGGAAGTGAACTTTCACATATGTGAGCATAAAAGGGGTACTGAACTTTCGGCTATACTTGTATCGTTTAGAGTACGATAATCCCATTTATACTTGCTTTATGAAAAGGAAGCGGTAGTAAACTACTAATTCCTATTACGAAATTGCACTTAATCAATATAGTATCAGACACGAGGCACTCTTTGAGTGTTTTTTTTATACAAAAAAAAAACACTGAATAAAGCTTTGGCCCACTTTTTTTTATAACAAGTTTGCAACTAACTTCTCCTTATCAATCCCAAACTCCAGTTCAGGGTTGCACATAAATCACATTGGAGGAAAAAAAAGGAAATCTTATACCACGGGCCTCTGTTCTGCTTAGCTCGGCCACGAGCATTACCTCACTACCGTAACGAAAACGAGTATTGTAGGGGTCCAAAGAGGCTGCCGTTCTGCTGCGATACCAGTGTCGGACTAGACTCGTGGGCTGAAGCGAGACGCAGCGAGATCAGTCAGTACCACTCGTGCGAAAGAAAGAAACATGCGAGAGAAGAAAAGCAGAGGACCTCGAAAGGACCCTGCCTACTAGCATGATGTTGCCTTCTGGCAAGACGCGGCGGCTCAGGCCGGAAGGAATGGAAGAAATCTGCCGGAAAAGGACGGAGCCCCCCACTCGTCGTACTTAAAAGTAGTCGCCGATCGACCCGGACGGCCAGTGTCCACCGCATCCTCCGGCTGATGCTGATCGTTGCTACTCGTACAGTGAGTGCCACGCCAAAACGTCCTCAGGCCTGACCACATGACATGAACGGATTGCGTTGCGTTGCGGCAGGCTTGACTCACGAGACAGACAAAACGCAGCGAAACGAAGGGCGCGCTCGGCGTTTTAGAGGCTAAAATTTAGAGGGGTCTAAACAAAAAGAATTTTGTTTTAAATAAACTTTAATTACAAAACTAACTGCAGAACCCTCTCTCTAAATCGCGAGACGAATTTAACGAGGATAGTTAAACCGTGATTAGACGATATTTACTGTAGTATCACTGTAGTAAACCATAGATTAATTAGGCTTATTAGATTCGTCTCGTAAAAATATACCCATCTGTACAAAGGTTTTGTCATTAGACTTTATTTAATATTTCTAAATAATAAAATTATCTTTAGAGGTAAATTTTAGAGACTCTAAAACAGACCACCGAACGCGCCCGAAACGTGCAGCTAGAAGCTGACGACGACAAAGGCTGTGTTGTGCATGTGCGCGGCCTCGGGAGCCGGTGTCGGCGGCGGAGCTCCGGCACCGTCGACGCCACGCAGGCAGGAGGAGCTGATGTCGGCCTGCTGCTTCCCATGCATCAGTCTCCCTTTGGCCTGACGCAAGCCGGTAATTACTGTACTTGTTAGCCTCGGATCCTTAGTTAAGCCACGCGACTAGTACAGAGTACTATTACTACTTTCTAGCAAGTATTGACCGCTGTTACACTTCATGTATCAATCGAGGGATCAAGCAGCAGGTTTCCCTTCTTATTGCTGCAGACAAAAAATTCAACACTGATTGCCCGTCATCGGTCATAGTACTAGCTTCAAGTCTCTGCTTCGGATATCGCTCGACGCTCGGTGTTCCGTCCACGCGACACGCAAGAATCTTTCGCGTGTCGCGACTAATAAACGCTGCGACGGATGAGGAGCACGAACGAAGTCCAGGCAAAGGCAGCCGGGGCAGGGGCTGTCGCTGTTGTCCGGCCGGCGTCACGTACGTTAGACCGGTCGAGTTGCTGTCGTCTGCCTGCCTACTTAACTGGTCGCCGCCGTTGCCCGAGCCCGATCGACAGAAACGACTGCTGACTGATGTCGAGTTCACCTGTTCTTGTTGGCCGCCGCACGACTGTTGACGTATAGTACTTTTAGAGCATCTCGATTTCAAAATAAGGTTTTTATTTTTGTTTCTAAGCTAACATGTAAAAATAATGGTTCAAAATTTAGTTTCAACTCCAGCAGTAAAGTAGCCCAAGACCTTTTTTGTAAAAAGTGGTGGGACCCATAAATAAGAGGGAGGATTGGAGGATCTTAGAAATGAAGTCTTGGAGGTGGAATTTGAAAGGGCATGCAAAATAAGAACCTAAGTAAAGTCCCTATTGGAGATGATATTTTGACTCAAGACCATAAATAACATAGTAGAAGTCTAAGTAAAGTCGATGCTCTTGCCAGCCTTTGTACGCAGCTCGATCGCCGTCTTGCGCCGCCGCAGGAGACTAGGAGAGCCACGGCCCCCACATCATGTGGGTATGGAAAAGGAAAGAGAAAAAAACGTAATCGCGCGACTGCTCGCATGGGCTCGCGCGGCCACGGCCACGGATGTGCCGCACCGCGCCCATCCACGGCCCTGGCGTAGTGGCGTGGTCCTCGGATTGGACCAGCCGTGACTGTCGTGTCAATCAGGGTTCGCTCCGATTCGTGACCACTCTCTCTATAGGCTTGTTTATTGCCACTTTCCCGGATTCCAGAGCTCATTTTCGGGTGGTCAAGAGCAGAGTTGATGCGCGCGCGGCCCGTTTGTTGGTCGTTGGGTTGTGGGCGGGGCTGTCTGTGCTAACGATCCACTCTACGACTACTAGGCTGATCTTTCGCGCCTTCGATTCTGAACCTCGAAGAGAGAGAGACAGTTCTCTCTGCCATCGTCAGTCCATCACGGAACACGACAGAGAGGACCTCACGCTCCCTTTTTCGGGAAAGGATGACGAGACAGACCTCCGAACGCAACACGCAGGCCAAAAATTGCCAGAAAAGGACCGGGGGGACATTGCCGATCGACCGGGACAATGCCACACGACGCCGCGTGCGTGCCCAGTCGATCGAGACAGATCGTCTTTCCCGTCCATCGTCTCTCCGCAAAAGCGAATCTTTGTACCACCGTCCCAGCCACAATAAAAATGCTGCTGCTAGTATTATACTATCGCCGAATTGCCATGTGCGTGCGGAGCCGGTCGGTGCTTAGCTAGCTTATCTGGTTGGTCAGGAGCCGCAAAGAAGCTGAGACACGTGCTCTGCATCGGCGCTACGGCTACGGGCTACTACCAGCACGGGCGAGCGCGTGGCCCGCGTCTCCCTTGGGCCTCACGCAATAGCGCGGTGGGTTACTTAATTAGGGGGCCGGTCGGGTGATGAGAGGCTGAGAGAGCCCCCAGCCCCGTCATTAAGCAAGCTGCGCCATTATTATACTGCAGTACAGTACTGGATCAATGGCTTCACTTCTCTGGCTCCCTGTCGCCGCAGACATTGACGGTCCCGTAAGTACGCGGGATTAATCAAACAAACTCAAAAAGATACCAATAAGCTTCCTCAGCTAATCGCGGAGAGCGAGCGAGACGTTGTCCTCTCTGGTGCATCGGCCCTTGGCCGAACGCTCCTCCTTCAATCTGCTCGCCCACGTGAGACGCTTCCGCGTGTCGCGTCGCGCGGCCTGCGACATTCCCGTGATTGGCGATGGGTGTGTATCCGGCGGCTCGTGCCTGTCCCCTTCCGGCCTTCCCTCCCCATCTGGAATGGCCGTCCCGTCCCGTCCAGCGCGCACGAGCAGGATCTACGACGAGCGAGGCCCACGACGGCAGCCTGTCCGTCTCGAGTCGTGGACCAGCTGCCACGGGATTCCAATATCTGCTGCTTGTTGCCTGCCTGCCTACGTACTCCTACCTACGAGCAGGAGCCAGAGCTGCTGCTTCGTTTGGGAACGGAATGTTCAGTCCATGTCGCTACGGCGGACTGCCGCGCCCCTGCTTGATCCCAGAAACAAACATGCGTCATCGTGTTCGTCCTTCCTTCCTCGACCCGGATGCGGTCTGCCGATGGATTCGGTTCAGTCCGTCCGAGCGAGCAGGCGCCTCAACCGCCAGTCGAGAACTCGGGTACAGTAGTGACAGAACATGGAGGAGGTCTAGGATCATAGGGGGTTCGCGCACCGTTGCCGGGGTTCGTTTCGCTGCAGCTGCGGCTGTAGAAAAATAACTACGAACACTGTAGCTGCTGCTGAAAACAGCTGCTGCTGAAGAAATAACTGCGAACACTGTAGCTACTGCAAAGCAGCGAGACGAACAGTAAACAGGCAGCAAACAACACCAGCGCGTGGCTTTCGACGGCTGGTCCACCCCCACCATCCGGGTTCCACTAGACTGCTGCTACTACTGCCCACAAATCACCTGCCGGTGCAGGCCCCAGCTCAACGCGTCACGGTAAGGGATCATTCAATCCAATCCAATCATTAATCCGGCGTCCGGTCCTGTCGCAGAGGCACCATAATCAGTCTCAGCGTCCACGGGTGCACGTCACCCACCCATGCGGGCCATGCACCACCCACCGGCACCAACATGGGGTGCAGGCAAACGCAGCTGTTTGCTCCTGCAGTTTTCACCTCATGCCTTCCTGGAACTGGACTCACGCCGACAAAAGAACAGTCTAACGCACCAAAACGGGTAAACAAGGGAACTTGTTCCACTGGTATATCCAGGATGCCACTAGAGCCTACAGTCACGGTTCAAAAGCATCCTACATTCCTACTAATTTCCTGTCCAACAGCTAACAAAACAGTCTATCAATGCGGACACGCCTTCGCGGTCAAGGTTCCAAGATGACTGCCACTGCTCCTAACCTAAGCTACTCCTGCCAATGTTCACCAGCTGTTAGATCTGGAATAGAAACTTCAGGTCAGCTTCTGTAAGCTTCGACATGGCCTCGGGCGAGTCACCAACCGTGCTGCACAAAAGACCCAGGCCAGCATCAGGTACCATGAAGCGCTGAAAATTACTAAGCGCTACAGGATGGAAAAGAGGTTTTACCCTTCAAACACCAGTTGTTTCTTCTGTTGGAGTTGCAGTATGCGCTCTTCAATAGTGTCCTTAATCACAAACCTCACACTTCTGCAATACCGCCATCAAGGTAAAACGTCAATGAAAAAGGGGATACAATCTAGACAAAATGCCTGATGATATTAGACATTTAGCATAGCAAGGTAAACCTGATTGGCTTGAACTGCCCGATTCGATGGATTCGGTCCTGCGCTTGGCTTTCGACTGCTGGATTCCACCAAGGGTCCATCAAGAAAACCTATCCAGCATGGTAAAATTACAGAAAAGAGGACTGCAGTTTAGGAATTATTACTGCACAAAATAGAAGGAATAAAACATCAAACAGGTGTGCTAAGCTCACATGTGATGCTACAGTTAGGTTCAGAGCTACTCCTCCAGCCTTCAGGCTCATCAGAAAGATCCTGCAATCTGGATCATTGGTGAAGGTATCTATGGCTCTTCCCTTCTCAGTGATGTTCATGGCTCCATTAAGTTGGACACATTTGATGCCAGACTGCAAAATCATCTTCAATATTTCAGTATGGACAAACATGGTTCCGATGAAAGACCGCTAAATGCACTCCAAAACTTTACCTTCTCCAGGGAGAACTGAATCAAATCCAAGAACGATGTGAACTGGCTGAACACAATCCCTTTGGCAGAACCATCATTGTCAACCATGTTTCTTACCTCCTCTCTCTGCATTATGGGGAGAAAAAGGTCATCAGTAACTTCTTTACCCAATTTTACCTATTGGTTATTATACATGAAATTACTTGGGTACACCATTACAACCAATGAACTCGTTTTCAAATGACTCACTGCCAGGAGAAGAAAACCCATTCCAGCACTCAAATTGTTAGATATGTGGTTCACAGCCAGCATAGCAGATCCAACAGAGACAAGTTACATGACAACCAAAATGCACCGCATAGACTTCCAAGACAAAAGTGAGTTCAAGGTTATACGCCCCAAGAACCATGAGCTCCAAATTGTAAATAGACGTAAATATAATACATCCACCATGGGGAGTACCCCCAACAATATATTGCCACAAAACATGCCGAATAACGTACAGTCCCTATGTCCATAAGTATATTTTTGTTTCTTCGTTGAGACATAAATATATATAAGCATGGCAGTATTGACTGCAACAAAGAAATAATACAAAAGTAAGATTTCTGACTTACCAATGCATCAATTTTTGTACTTGTCTTAAAATCTGCAAGGTTCTCTAGTCTGCCTAATATTCCTGAGCGTTTGCGACTCTTGGCACTTCGAGTACCCCTTTCTTTTGAATTTTGCGTAGTTAAGTCCACAGTAAGAGGTTGTGAACATGATGGACATGAAACGTTCCCCAGAGTTGCAGAATAGTCCATCAAACAAGTTTTGCAGAATGTATGATCGCAAGAGGTAACCTTGTAAAGAAAGTCATTGTGTTATAGAATGAAGGCCAGCTTATAATCAGTGGAAACAAAGGCAAAAGTGCTTCACTATATTATATTCTCATTTTTTGAAAGAGGGACATACTAACCACAACATCTTCAGGCATATTATGGCATATACCACACGGGCTTTCCATTTCTTCATTTTTCACTTCTTCATTTTTTGATGCTTCACAAAGTCCTGCTGTCTTAGAATACGCCACAAGGTAGGGATGATCAACAGCCTAGGTGTGACAAGTAACAACATGTCACTTAAACAATTAGGTACAGGTGCAGTTCTATATAAGCAGACTATAATAGCACATGAACAAGGCATATCGGGGAGTGTAAGCCTGGCTAAGGAAATATGTAGAACATGCTGTAAAACTCACCTGTCTCAATCTTGTGAGGAGATCAAAGATATGAGCATAATTGTTCATCAGTGTTCCAGCAGAAACATATCTGCATATAAGTGAAATTCATGAGTTCGACACAAAACAAAAACAAGAAAACCAAAAATGAAGAAAAAAGAACAGAGCATTTGGATTAGCTATTTAATAAATGCAATTCACTAAGACAACAAAAGGCTGAATTTCGAAATGGATTGAGCCAGTGGAAGACCTAAGAGAATTTAAATTCTTTGTAATGACCACTCGCAAAATTAAAACAGCTAAAATCTAAAAGAGTAAGGTTTACTGCTGAAGAAAATTGGTTATCCAACTTTTCAAGGACCATCTCCAGCTAAAACAACATAATGTCTGTTGACAAGATTGTATGCGGAAGGACAGTAGAACTCACGAATCAAACTGTGTGCAGCTTTGGGTGTACAGGGCTTCATAGAATTCCATTTCGTTTTTATCAAATGAGTCCCGCCTCAATGACACCTATCATGTAAAACATAATTTTCTTAAAAATGGTGAGTGACTGGAAAAACAGTGTAATACAATCATTCACGAACATGAAACATATAAAGATTGAATAACTCACCATTTTAGGTGGCATTGCAAGATCTGCAGCACGGCCTATTTTAGTGCGCCTTAACACTATGCCTTTCAAGACTTTCTCCTTTAAAAGAAGCATGGCTCCTCGGCCTTCATCACTTGCTGAACCCCACTGTATTGGCCTCGCTATGTACTGTGAAATACTGGCTCAATCAGCATACTAATGGGACACAAATAATGTGGAAAAGTAATGTGGTGCAGCAAAAGCTTTACTTTATTCCACCAGCAAAAGTGCCTAACAGATGAGTGACCACAGTCACACACTTTCTTCATACTGCAGGAGGATGGAGGTAAGTCAGTCATGTCCTCAATCCAAATGAAGAAATGAGAATACATAATGGGAACAGTACCATATCATAGCCTATGTGATACAACTGCTTGCATTCTTAATCAATTATGTGGTGGTTACCACTTACTGCCATCATCATGTTTCATTAACCGAAAGTTATATTTTCAAAAGTAAACTATGGAATGATTTTTTTATTTTTATTTTTTAACATGGAATGACTTTCATACAGTACTAAAATCTGCACATACCGAGTATCTAGTGTCTCACAGGGACAATCCTTGCAGAAATAGTTCGAGTAGGGGAAGATTTGCAAGAAGCGGATCTGCAAAAACAACAGGTAAGAACTCATAACCTAAAGTTATATAGGCATACATCTGTTTCTTCAAGCTTTAGTACAGACCAGCGAGTAAAGTTCTCCAACACGATTCTGCAACGGTGTTCCACTCAGAGCCCACTTGTATTCCGACTCTAATGCAAAAACAGCTCTTGCAGTATTGCATCGTCTATCTTTTATGAAGTGCGCCTGAACAAAACCATGAAATAATAATCCATTAAAAAAGATTAAGTCGCCATGTTCAATTGTTAAGTAAATAATAACAGATCAAAATAACCCATCAAGCAAAAACACAAGAATAAACAAATGTGATTTTGCTGAAATACAAAGATTACTCTCCAATATCATGATTAGTAACCCCCCAAGAAAAAAGAAAATGGGAGTCCACTTATTTACAAAACCGAATAAGTCCTTCAGATACTAAAAAACGAAAAATAAAATTCGATAGCATCCTCCGAATGGTTATCTCAGAACACAGAATGACAAACAAAGACACTCAATAACCTTATGAAGGGTTACACAACATGCTGTCTTTTCTTCATCGACACTATCTACATGGCATGACACAACTGAAATATAGACTTAAGAGTAGAAGAAACTACAAAAAGCTTGAGATGTGATGCAGTTGGTACACTACAATGTGATGAGGCACTTTGCATAAATTTTGAAACTAACTGGCAATCAAATTATTCGGTTCGATTCTTGGATATATCGCCTCCAAACATTACTATACAGGCCACCCAAACAGAGAAGATAATCGGTTATCATACAAGGTAAAGAACACCATAAAAAAATGAAGCTGCAAGCAGAGTTTAAAAAAGGGTCGATAACTGCCAGTTAGGGCCTTAAAGGGCAATTGAGTCTTATGATCAAACAACAAGCAGTTTAACATTTTTTTGAACATTGGCTCAAAATCCTTCAGTAAGCCAGTAACTCCTAGTCTATCACCTCATACAGTATACTCTCTAAGCACAACTCCTTCATTTTTTTTCCAAAAAAACTCGCAGCATGACTGCATGAGCCTCTTCTGCTGTTTTCAGTGTAAAAAAAAAAACCCAAAACCAAGGATTAGAAGATAATTTTGCCAATACTGTAGATATGATAATTTCGTCCCCAACCTATCATATAAAACTTATATGAAGGTTATCATTTGAGCTTTTCCTGAAATCATATGGTATAAAGCTGCCTTAAGTTTCTACAACTCAACATATATCTAGCACCTTTCGTAACTAAAAAAAAACATATATCTAGCACCGAAGCAACTAAGCAAGTACCACTCCTTCGGAACCAGAGTTTTGGAAACCATTGTTGTACAACTCAAACTTTTCATGAATACATTTCTTCGTTAGATCGCAGTAACATCAACTCATGTTCATCTCCAGCGATGCAGAAAATCAGTAGGATTGTGGAGAAAAGAGCTTCATGACAGTTCGAACTACTAACTATTACTACCTCCAATTTTGTATTGTTGTCATCTAGATAGCAGTGTTAAGCTAATTTTGAACTAAGCGTGCTGTCCAGATGTCAAGAAAAAAAATACAGATGGAGTATCATGTGGCTACCACATATTAAATCAAGGAAAATCAAGAAAAACTAGTTGCAACTACAAACTTAAGTGCAACTGTGTCACCATAAGACTTCCTGTTTGTTCCTAGTGAATAGAAAATAGAGTTTGCACATTTAGATCAGCAAAGGAAATATCATCATAATGGAATGGTTTTCAGTTGCCATTATAAACTATGTTTCAAAAACATTAAAATGCATCATAATAAGCACGGGAATCACCTCATCCAAAATAATCCGCTCCCACCGGACCGAGTGCAGAGGTGACTGACCCTTGGATTGACTGCACAATTCATCACCCAATTCTTCAAAATCATCATTCTCCTCCTCACCCTTCTTACGACCCTTCTTCTTTCCCTTCCCCTTGCTGCTATCCCACTTCTTGCTCTGCTGCTTTGCCTGCTTCTCCGTTCGCACAGCATCAGGTCCACAATAATACTTCAAGTGCACCTTCATCTTGTTGGGGTAAAACAACTTATCGCAATACTGGCACCTAATCTTGGGCGGCATAATGTTCTTCCGGTAATCTGCCTCGATGGTGGAGTAGGTGGTGATAACAAAGTCATAGTCATCAAAATTGATCTTCTGGTCGGTCCTCCTAGGGCCATGGTAGACCAGGTGGCGCACGCTGCCCTTGGCAGTATGCCGCTCAATCTCCTGGGCCCACTGGATGACGGCCACCACGGGGCACACCACCAGCGTGCACCCAACCCGGCGCATCGGGCGGCCAGGCGTCGCCGAGGAGGAGGAGGCGGCGGAGGAGGCCGCCCGCTGGCCTGGAGGCCGGAGCCGGCACGCGGTGAGGACGAGTGAGATGGCCTGGATGGTCTTCCCCATCCCCATCTCGTCGGCGAGGATGCCGCCGCGCGTGACGGAGGCCTCCTGCACCAGCGCCCACGCGAGCCACTCCTTCTGGAACCGCAGCAGCGAGAGCACCACCTCCGGGGCGGGGTCCGCCGTAGGAACGGGACCCGACGCCGCCGCGGGCTCGGGCTCCGCGTCCTCCCCGACAGCACCCGCCGCCATGCGGTCTTCGAGCCACCTGTCGTTGGCCTCCTCCCAAACTTTCCACGGCAGGAGCGGCAGGTTCTCCTCTTCCCTCGCCCTCTTGCTTTTCCTCCCCCTCCTCCAGTTCCGCGACCGATACCTCACCGGCGGGGGCACCGCCACCGGCGGCGGCGGCGGCGGCGCAACCACGCGCACTGGCACGGGCGCGGGTGCGTCCTCCTCATCGGGAGCGAATCCCTCCTCGTCCTCGTCCTCCTCTTCCTCCGCTTGATCCTCCGAATCGGCCACGAAGTCGGAGTCGGAGGTGTTGGCGTCGGAGGAGACAACCTCCTCCTCATCCTCCTCGTCGCGGCGGCGACGGCGGCGGCTGCTGGATCCTGCGAAGGAGGAGAAGGGGGGTTAGGTTTCCGGGTTGGGGTTTACCTTAGCGGGGCTCAGGGTAAGGCAGCGACTCACCGGAAGAGGGCTTCCCGCTCCGGCGAGCCATGATGGCGGGAAGGCGGCGGCGGCGGCGCCTGAGGAGCGGATATGGGGGTTGTTGTTGTTGGGGAATGGGAACTGATTTCTTTTTAATTTAGGAAGGTGAGGGATTTGTGGTGGGGACCTTAGGTTTTAGGGGGAGGCGAATTGGCGGGAATTTGCACGGGAAGGAGCCAGCGCTTCACGGGGGTAGTGTGCTGCGGAAGGAGCCGCCAGTGTCAGGCGTGGAAGGAAACGGAATCCATCGATCCCCCGCCATGTTCATGTGCCCAATGCCCGATTGTTCCGTCAAAGTTACAATTGAGTCTTGGGTAATTCTTCCATGTACTTCAAAAAAAGGGCCAAACCCGTAACCGCATGGTCCTCTCCCAGCTCTTTTGTTTTGATATGAGAAAAAAAAATATTAGTGCAAAGTTTTGAATCGACATAAAAAACGATTTCACAAAAGGCTCAAGTGAGAAAGTTTCAGTTTGAGACAATTTCAATCCAAACAGAAGATGTTAGAAAGCAAGAAACGCCAACTTGTATCAAAAGAGCTCAATCCATTTTGGAGTTTCAACTCTTAGGTTCAAGAAGTTATAACCCCGATCAAAAAGGTTTCTACTCCCAACAAGTTTCTAACTCGGATTGAATAGTTTCATCTCAAATCACCCCCCCCCCCCCCCCCCAAAAAAAAAATCATCTTGAACTCATTGAGTTTTAACTCAAATGCGAAAAAAGGTTTTGCTCGGTTTTCGACAAAATTCATATTAAAAAAAAATAAAATAAGAAAAACTTGAGAGGGTTACCAAATCATTGATGACAACCGGTGGTGGTGGATTCTTTTTCAGCGGTGCCGCGACCCCCTCCTATTCTCGAAAGATGACAAAGCTCCTGGTGCGACTCTCTCCTATGATCCTATCCTCAAAAGATGACAAAGAGATGCGTTGGCCATGGCTCAGTCTCATGCGTCCCTCACGCCCATGCCTCTCGGCTTGCAACTTTTACACGACGGGTGGTGTGATGATGGATTCTTCTTTTAGCAGTGGTGTGACTCCCTCTTATCATCGGAAGACGACAGAGATCATGGCACGACTCTCTCCTACCTTTGGAAGATGACAAAGAGAGGCGCTGGCCATGGCTCACCGTTGAGTCCTCATGCACCACTCACGCCCATGCCTTTTGGCTTGCAGCTTCCACACGGCCGGTGGTGGTGGATTAGTCTTCAGCAGTGGCGTCCCTCCTATCCTCGAAATACGACAAAGCTCCTGTCGCGGCTCTCTCCTACCCTCGGAAGATGACAAAGAGAGACGTTGGTTGTGACTCACTGTTGAGTCTTCATGCGCCACTCACGCCCATGCCTTTTGGCTTGCAGCTTCCACACCGCCGTTGGTGGTGGATTCTTTTTCAGCAGCGGCGCGACCTCCTGCCCTCGTAAGACGACAAAGCTCCTGACACGACTCTCTCCTATCCTCGAAAGAGGACAAAGAGAGACGCTGGTCGTGGCTCACCATTGAGTCCTCATGCGCCACTCACGCCATGCCTTTTGGCCTGTAGCTTCCACACGGCCGGTGGTGGTGTCTTCTTCAATAACGATGCGACTCCCTCCTACCCTCGGAAGACAACAAAGCTCCTGACGCGACTCTCTCTTATCCTTGGAAGAGGACAAAAAGAGATGCTGGTCGTGGCTCACCATTGAGTCCTCATGCGCCACTCGCGTCCATGCCTCTCGGCTTGCAGCTTCCAGACACGAAAAAGTGATGGCAGAGCTTTATGCGAGGAAGTTCTAGGAAATTGTTAACTCTCCTGCAGCTCTATGGCGGCGAGCACTATAAATGGCCACAAATGGCTTGGTGGAGGGAGGCGGACTAAATCGACAGATGAAGATGGGGAAATAAATGTTTTCCTATTTGGTAAGTGGGAGGGAAAAAAGCCTTTTTAATCGAAAAGAGGAAAGTGTATGTACGCCAAAAAAACCTATTTGGTAAGGCTACTTTCAATGAAAGATTTCGTTTGTTTTCTCTATAGACGCCACATAAACAATAAATCACTTATTTAATCGCATCGCATGGAACTAGTTTTGAAGGAGCCACTCCCACTCTCGTTAATTAGAGTGAGTAGCACGAGGAGTTCATTGTATCTGTCAGAGCGATCGCCGTTTCATTTGGATCCACTAGGAGTTACGCGAGAAGTTTATTTATAGAAGAAAGAACTCAGTATACAGATCCACTTGGCTTTGGCCCCTTTTTTCAAATAATTGGTCCGCGTAAGCAGGAGGAGTTCACTGTTAGTTTCGTAGAACAAGGAGGAAGCAAGAGAATGCAGGACGGCAAATCTCGACGTTTGTGGCCGGCCTCTGTAGCCAAATTCGAGTTTCAGACAAGCTAGCTCTCGGAGCAAGCAACATGCCATTTGCCAAACCCTTGTCGCTGCGCGCCAACAGCAACGACAAATGAGTCTGATCACTCGCCGTCGTTGGAGCAGCGTCGAGGTTCCCCGTTCCCATGACCCGCTCCATTTTTGCACCGTGGGTGCAAAACTAGTTACAGACAATAAATAGGTAGCTGGTCGACAATACAGTACGATCTAATTCCATGCATTTACAACATGATATCCTGATCCATCATCGTGTGTGTCGGTACTTTGCTTCCCCCGTGCATGCATGTGCAAGCATTCGCGGACCTGACCACCATTTATCCCGGTCGTCCAATCAATTTTTAGCGAACCCAACATAACAAAAAAAAAAAAAAAACCTGACGAACTCAAAAGAACACGAAGAAGATCGTCATATATGCCACTCCAGCAGGAATACACACGAGGAAAAAAAATCAGCAGTATTATTAACCATCCGACTTTTTGCATCAACTATTACATCTGTTCGACACTTCGACACCGACAACGTAAATAAAGCTCTTTTGAGCACAAACTACAGGACTAGGTACACAAAACAGTGAGGTTTATGAGCGAAATCAACAACAAAGCACGTAGAAATGACGAGCGCGCATCCAGCACGCATGCATGCATTCCGAAGTCTCGACTCTCGGCGACTCAACGTCCGCCGCCGCCAGCAGCACCACCGGCACCGGCACCACCTCCCGCACCAGCGCCCATTCCGACGCCCACGCCGACGCCAACACCGATGCCGAAGCCGCCACCGCCGCCCAACCCGCCACCGTGTCCAAGGCCGCCGCCTAGTCCGCCGCCGTGCCCGAGGCCTCCTCCGGCACCGCCGCCTAGCCCGCCACCGGCGCCTCCGCCGCCACCGAGCCCACCTCCGCCTCCGCCACCTAGACCGCCGCCGCCGCCGAGACCGCCGCCATGGCCTGCTCCTCCACCAGCCCCGCCACCGAAACCGCCGCCGGCGCCCGCGCCACCGCCCATGCCGCCGCCTCCACCACCGCCCATGCCGCCGCCGCCGCCACCACCAAGGCCGCCGCCTCCGCCGGCTCCACCACCGACGCCACCGCCTGCGCCGCCACCGAACCCGCCTCCAGCGCCACCGCCGAGCCCGCCGCCTCCACCACCGCCCATGCCACCGCCGCCGCCACCGCCAAGCCCGCCACCTCCACCGGCTCCTCCTCCAACACCACCACCCGCGCCGAAGCCTCCACCTTTGCCGCCGCCGAGCCCACCGCCTCCTCCGCCACCCATACCGCCGCCGCCTCCACCGCCAAGGCCGCCACCGGCGCCGGCTCCACCACCGACGCCGCCGCCCGCACCGAATCCTCCACCTACGCCAGCACCTCCTCCGAGTCCGCCACCTCCACCACCGCCCATTCCACCGCCGCCTCCGCCACCAAGCCCGCCTCCACCACCAGCTCCGCCGCCGACACCACCACCGGCGCCAAAACCGCCACCTTTCCCGCCACCTCCTCCTAGTCCACCGCCGCCGCCTCCTCCAAAGCCGCCGCCGCCTCCACCACCGAGCCCGCCTCCCGCACCAGCTCCTCCTCCGGCACCACCACCAAATCCGCCTCCGGCACCACCGCCGGCGCCGCCTCCGAGGCCACCACCTCCTCCACCACCTAAACCGCCGCCGCCTCCACCTCCTAGCCCACCACCTCCACCGAGCCCACCGCCAGCTCCACCACCGAGCCCACCGCCGCCACCAGCTCCACCTCCGCCGCCAAAGCCGCCACTGCCTCCAAAGTCACCACCGCCGCCGCGGCAGCGTCCGAAGCGGCAGTCACGACCATACGGCCCACGTCCATACCGCGGGCCGCGTCCGTAACCTCTCGGTCCACGACCAAATCCAGGGCCGCGGCCGTACCGACCGGAGCCGTAGCGCGGGTCGTAGTCGTCGTCGAACTCGGCGCTAACAGAGAACGCCAAGCAGAGGAAGGCGACGAGGAGGAGAGCGCAGACTGCAGGCTTCTTGAGGTGGGCGGCCATTGCCATTTCGGCAATGGGCGCAGAGACTGATCAAGAGCTTTTCTTGAACTCGGTGGGCTTTCTTGCCTGGTTTGAAGTGGAGGGCTCGGAACGTGTTTATATAGGGAGTGAGCGCTGAGGAGTGAGGCGATGGAGTGATGAAGTCCACTGCTGTGTCAACGCTGCTACTCACTTGCTTGTGCGTTGCCGCGTTTCGGACAGGTGAGAGGTAGGGAGAGCATTTAAGCGTTGCATGGTGCTCTGTGTGGTTTTGTTTCCCCACCTTTGATGGAAAATGTTCTTGCTTCTTAATATTTCTTCCTGCGTAACAGTAGCCTAGCACTGTACCACCAGTATAGAATAGTGTTATGGTGGTTCAGCAATCAGTAGTTCAACACAGAGTGGGGTGACATTATCAGAAAACTTTCCAACTTTGGTTAAGTGCGTAATCAGAGCTTGTTAATAGGATTCAGGAGCTAATTAACCACCAGACCGAGTGGGAAAGTCAGGTGTGGTTCTCAGCAATTCTCATCGTTCTAGTCTTGTACATCGATCGATGCTATGCTCCACAAAAGTTTCAGTAAATCACAAGTTCAGAAAAGAGATGCTATGCTATCTGCTGCCCTGCTTCGTCTCTGATCTCTATACATACACAGATTCATCTCTTCTTGCTTCTCCACTTGATTGATGTGGCGGTATATTGGAATTGTTTACAGATGATCAATGGAGCTTTTGTGTCCTGCCGTGCATCTGTGCATGTGCACACGATTCCTTTGCTGTGAAACTTTTGTGCAAGCATGGGGAAGGAAAAGATTGGGAGATAAGCGGTGAAGCAAACACACATCTATGCGTACGCGATTGGGACGCGCGTGCCATGATGTGTTTGCGCGGTTGGGCAGGCTGTGCGTGTGCGTGCCCGGCGATTGGCCAACAACATGCATTGAAGCCGGCCAATGAGGGTCCAGCGTTGACGAAGTCGACACGCATGCATGCACGTGAACAGTGGAGGCCATGCAAGTCGCATGCAGATGCGTGGGTCACCCGCTGGCTCACTCTCGAGTCTAGTCGAGTGCAGCGGCCGGGAAGGAACACATGGGTTTGCGAGGAAACAGCGGCGCTCGATCAGTCGCCGGCCGGTGGCAGCTGCGAGCATTTAGTGAAGGCGATCGAGCGGCATTGATGGCGAGACACTCCGATCCGCCACGGCCGGCCCGGCTGGTCCGTCCCGTCGACGACCGCCATTGATGCAAGAGTGGGGGCACACCTTATCTGCCAACCAGGCCGCAGAGCTGAACAAGCGGGAGCAGTCAACGGCGGTTGACTTTCGACGCAGCCGCCGACGCTTTGCCTAGCTACTTGCAACCGTGTTCGGGAAAATGAGACTCCCGTTTAGCTAGAGCAACCCCAGTAAGCTTGAGTATGTAGCATGGTCATTTAGCAGACACAGATGCATGTGTGGCATCACTACTGGAAACTCGTTTTTTGGTGACCGTCCCACTGATTTTGTGACTGCTATGTATGGCTGTCATAAAGATTTTTTTTCGTGATAAGCAAGGTGGCCCGGTCACCAAAGCTATTTTTTTGTGACATGTTTAAGGTTCCTATCACGAAAAGTTACGAGATTTTTTTTTGAAATAAGTAACTTGTGTTTTAGTGATGGTTTGAGAACAAGATGTCACGTAAACATTCTTGTTTGTTAATGCCATTAACAGGGGATGATCTATGGTGACTGTTGCCTGGTCACCAAAGCACTGGCCGGCCCATTTGGCAAGGCCAGCCCACAAGCGCATCAACCGGGTCCTTCCTTCTGATTTCCATCTCGTTGGAAAAGAAAAAAAAAAAACCTGTTGTCTCCAAACTCCAGAGCGGCCAAGCCATGGAGCTCACGCCGCTGCTCCCATGGTGACCCACTCGCCGCCAGCAACCGCTCCCGCCCGTCGACAAGCCAGACTCCGCCACCACCTCGTCCCTCTCATCCCTCTCCTCTCATCTCCGCCTGCCGCTGCTGCTCGAGCCTGCTGCGCCCGACGCGGACACATGCATGGCTCCTAAAATACATGCAACTAGTATGTCTGCCCCCGCATTTACGTGGCTTGAATTGTTAAACTATTTGAATTATTTTCACAGTATTTCAAGAGTTTAAACATACTATGTTATTTATTTTTTACAGTATTTCAAACATAGCTTCAATTGATTTGAGAAATTTCTCACCGAGTCTGTCAATTTGAGTGTGTGATGATTTTTTTCTGTCACTCTACTAAATACTTACAGATTATGTCAATCATAACACATGTGCATGCTTTATTGAACTGAGCAAACCAAATCGAATTGATGCCTTTCTATGCAATTTTAATAGTACAGAACTCCCACCATTTTTTGTAATTTTTTTGTCGCACCCCCTCTGCTTATTATGATTCTTCCATCAACATTCTTTTCTCTTGGACATGCTTTTTTTTTCAAATTTATTTTAAGAATATAGGACACATAACGTGATTCACTGCAATTTATGTCTCAACTAAATTATATTTGTGCCAAGCAAGGCTTTGAACCTATTTAAAGAGGAATTATATTTGATCTTCATATGATTTTTAATTTTTAATTTTGACATATGCTCAATTGTGTTTGAAATGATAAAATAGACATCTATTTACTAATTATTATTATTTTTGATTTAGCTATTTTTTAATTCCTATTACTAATTTATCCGGATAAATTAGTAATAGGAATTAAGGATATTTTAAGGTATTTTTGTATTGTTATTGGCGTGGTGAGTAACTGAGAAATATGTATGAAGCATATTTTGCTTATTTTCTATTATTCCGAATTTATTTATTTTTTGGGCTCATAATGGCATTGTGGGTAATTTAGAAATAGTGTGAATGAATTTTTTCCTAGTTTTTATAATTCCAAATTTATCTACTATTTTTTAAGCTCATAATGGCATGGTGGGTAATTTAGAATTAGGTGTGAAGGGTATTTTAGCCTTTTTTTATTATTTAGCTATTTTTTGACTCATAGTGGCATTGTGGGTAATTTAGAAATAGGTGCGAGGGGTATTTTTTGGCTCTTTTTTATTATTTCGAATTTAGCTATTTTATAATAATTTATAGGGGGTTTTGTGACTAATTGTTTATTAATGGCAGTGGTGGGTAATTTTCTGTTCTTATTTTCTAGTATTTTAGAGCGAAACGTGGTGGCTCCTTTTTCTCGGCTCATTTAAGCCAACTTAGCCCATCAACAGACCACCAACATATTTTCAAACAACAGTTTCAATATTTTTGTAAACTCGCGTCAACAGAGTCAACATTATGCCGAAAAAATATTGACATAGGACATCTAAAATCTTGACGTAGTGCAAACAAAATGTTGGCATGGTACATTCCAAAATGTTGGTGAAAATTTTGAAATTCAAAAAACTATTCATATTAGATCTCACTTTGTAGAATCAATTTGTAAGGAACACGCAGGTTCAAATGAATTCGAGAATAGACTTTCGGTTTAGAAAAAATCATTTAAAGTTTGGAAAACGTTTCCATTTCTCCCTCCTCCAACCCGCCCTAATCAAAACGTACCACATGTCGAGAGATCTGGTTCTTCCTACTTCCACAACTGTTGTTGTACGAATCTCAAATATTGATATATCATATATTAATTTTAAGCCGTAGCGCGACCTACAGCCAAAGAGAATCTCAGTGTGGCCTATCATTAATCAACGGACGCAATGCAAATAATATTCTAAAAGGCCTGGCTAATCAGGCCCAAAGGGCAGAGAGCAGCCCGATGGGAGTTGTGGCCCAACACTCAGTGTTATTGGATCTTTCACAAGTTATCGCCCATTATACTTGACATTTAGATTAATTTTTTTTTGAAAAAGTCCATTTTACTCCCCTGGCCTATCATCCTTCAAATTCTACTTATAGAATGAGAAACAAAAGATACAAACTTCAATAGGGTGTACGCTGCACCAAATGAAACTGTTTGAGGGAGTAAAGTGAGCCATCATTTTGTTTAGGGGTGAAACAAACAAAGTGAATTGTTCGAGGGAGTAAAATGGACTTTTTCTAAAAAAAAAATTATACTTGACATTTTTAAATATAAGATTCAAAATTTCCTAAAATCTAGCTCAACAGCTTCAAAACACTACTTGAATATTCCTAAGAAAAAAAAACTACTTTAATATTCCTAAGAAAAAAAACACTACTTCATCAATTTCAAATATGTTGACATACGACAAGATTTTTTTTGAAATAATACATTCAAATTTATGATTTTATGGAAATTTTAAAAGTAAAAATATATACCTTGAGACCATACATTATGGGAAAATATATACAACATTTGATAATAACTAGTTCAATATATTTAATATATTATTTAAACTTTCTTCTATCAAAAAAGAAAAATGTAGAATTTTTGTAAAATTCAAATGTATGAAAATTATATCCATGAGGGATCAAACATTAAAGATAACTAGATTCAAAATTTGATAACAATTTGTCTAACATATCTGAAAATATGTTTTTAACATATTACATCCCCTTATTATAAAAACAACCCAATCAACGCCAACTCCATTGATGGGAGAGACAAGAAACTTTGAAAGAATCGCAAATTCTACTGTCTAGAATCACAAGTGAAATTTTGATACAATATATGAAAACCTTACCTGGGCGTCATCAATCAGTAAAGTAGTTAGTTGCCCTAGCAAGTGTGCTGCCTCATCGCTCGACCTGGGCATTATTGTTGGCTATTCTACTGCAGTTGCGAACTTGCCAGTCCTATACAGGCTGGTGCCCTTGATCTCATACATGGAAAACATCACATTGGCCAATGCTACGCATGCATCATATCAGACCTGCAACTCAATATCCACTCCCAGCAGGTACATGCCTAGAGGTGTTTGTCGAGCTAGCTTGGCTTGGCTTTTTTGTGCTAATGTTATAGCTCGGCTCGATTCTATGCTCACGAGCTAACTCTTTATGGCTCAACGAGCCAAGTGGCAAACAAATTATTTTTCTATTAGTTTTTTTGAAGGGAATAATCAGTGCAATATATGCATACAAAATAAAACTCATGTTGCACCAAAGATTAATAATGGTAGAAATAACCATAGCATTATTTTTCTTTCTAGTATTAGTTAGATTTGTCCAAAATAGTATTTGTCGTTGCCATTAAATAGGCATCTCTAGATTACATACGCCTCGAGCTAAAAAAGCTTGACTCGTTTAAATTGAAATGAGCCGAGTTTGTTCCGAGCTGAGTTAACTCATGAGTTACGAGTTTTAGTGCCACACCTTTACATGCCCATCATCTTTGCCTAAATCCTGGAAAGTGGGAACTGGCAACGACCCTAGCTAACTTCAGCTGGGCAAGTGCTGTCTACAAAATCGTAGTCAAAATCAGTTATGATTCTTTGGATTATTTCTACATACTTTGTATACGTTGTTAAAATCAATTGAACGATTAATAAGTGAATGATTACCAGCGCATCAGCGCCTCTAAGGACACCTGCACAGCTTGTTCATAAAAAAAGAGAATATATGCCTGATCGACGTGCGAGGTCCTCCAGTCCAGTTAGCTAACAGTCTGCAACAAACCATACAAATATATACAGCTTAATGATAGCTAGCTGGTCATGGGGCGACTTCGTAAATTAAAATGCAGCCGCGTGAAGCAGATGGTCATTTTTCACCTCGCGTGCCATAAGCTGGGGGGCTACAATGACGCAAATTTTCTCCAACAAGATTTAGTAATAAGATTTCTTACTAATATTTTTTCATCTAAACTGTGGTTGGCTTTCGTAGCGTCTTTCACTTGATTATGGCAGTGCTGCAAACTTTTGTAATATTCGGCTCTAGCTTTGATTGAAGATTTGAAGTCCCGAGCCTTCCCATTATCCAAAAAAAGATTGTCGTTGTTCAATTTAGTTTCCCTATACACAACAGCCATCGATGGGTGCAATGAAAAGTTTTGTGAGTATTCTAATTAAACAACTTAGGTTTCTCTGAATTATGCTTTGTATACATTGCTACAATCAACGCAGTGATTAAGTTCAGTATTACATGATCACCAACATATAAGCGCTTCCAAGCACTCGTGCACAGCATGCTCGCAAAAATATGCCTGATCGACGTGCGTGTCTGTCCAGTAAGCTTTTAGCCCGCAACAAACTATACACATTTATCCAGCTTAACGCATACTGGTGAAGGGACGACTTTGTAACTTAAACAAACCCACGCGAACCAGATGATCATTTTTCAATATAAGCTCCACGCGTGGTGCTTCCCTATATATAGCAGCCCTCACGGCACCGCAAGAACCATCAACTCAAACACCACATATACCAACCAGTCAACCACCTAAGCAGCTCCGGCAAAGCAATCGGGGTCGACCCAACAGTTTGTGATGGCAGCCACGGCTAGGAACACCATCCTGATCCTGGTTCTTGTCGGCGTTGTCGTGCAGCTGTGCTTCGTCGTGCCTTTCACGGCGGCAGCCGGTAGAGTGTTGCCTGACGGGGCACCGTGCACTGTAAAAGGCGGTCTTGGAGGCGAAGCGAAGCCCCCGCTCGAGGGCGGCGGGCATGTGGGCTGCGGGAATACACCAATCGGCAGTGCCGGGGCAGGACCCGGCCTAGGGCTGGACGAAAAACTCGTGGCTCGTTAGCTCGGCTCGGCTCGGTCTCAGCTCGGCTCGACTCGGCTCGGCTCGATGAATTTTTTAGACGAGCCGAGCTTATTTTTCAGCTCGTTTACATAACGAGCCGAGCTCGAGCTAGCTCGCGAGCGGCTCGTGAGCGGCTCGAGTTTTGGGGCTCAAGGTCCAACAACGTAAAAATGCCTAACAGCCCTACCTCAAATGCGTTGGCCCAACACACAAGTTTACCTAGATATGGGTTATTGGCTACTTGTCTCACGAATCACCATAGTTGGCTTTTGGATGGTTGCTTCTCACGAATTTGTATTGCAAACGCAAAAACTTGTGGTTGTTGGCGGCGGTAGGGTTAGGTACACCATACATATATCTTATACGGCGGCAGCGACGGCGCTGGAACCTACTCGGACCACCTCACCATCGTCCGCATCCGAGCATCATCGTATATAGCTTTTTCTTGAACTTGATAGACTGCAAGCATAAAGAATATTTAGTTAAGCTAGTTTCTAATTGATTTTTTGTTCCAAGCTCGCGAGCTGAAACGAGCCAGCTCGAGCTCATTTTAAGCCCGAGCCGAGCTGGGTTTCTAGCTCGTTATGCTAACGAGCCGAGCCGAGCCGAGCTAGCTCGTTAGGATAACGAGCTGGACCGAGCCGAGCCGAGCCAAGCCGAGCTGGCTCGTTAGTCCAGCCCTAACCCGGCCCCAACGGGGAGCAACAAGGTGGCGGGACAGTTGGTGGCCAAACCGTAACCTTACCACTGGTAAAACATCCCTGATGCGGACATCAGCACTGGTCACTATTGGTTTGTTGATTTGTCAGTGAAATTGCTGTGGATCTCCATTATACTTTCATATACACCTGCCTGCACGGTCATTTGTTTGGCTGGCATGCTGCGTGCATTTGTGTGTTTGTGATTGCGTGCAATAAGTTTGGCAGGTCCCTTGCCATTCGTTGGTTTGTACAATGTTTGAGGTCGGTCAAGACATATCTATATGTACTCAGTTTTTTTCTTTGTTACTCAATTTGATTTGTTTAATTATTCTTAGTGAACCTGTTGGCATCACTGTGTAATCTATATATGTTGAGAATATATATACATGTGTTTTTCTACCCCTTAGGACAGTGCCCAATTTATTTTTATACTTTAATGTTTGGCAGTCACTATCAAGCCATAGAAATGACTCTGTTTATCAGAGAAAAAACAGAAATAAAAAATGACCCACCACTATCATTACTAAAATCCATGCAAAATACTCTTACACCAATAAATTACGCATGAGTTCTCTTAAACTAATTATCAAAACAAATTCATATTGTTCTAAATTACTCGCCACTGGCATTATGAAAAATACCCTATATATACTAGTTTAATTATAATTAAAGTACCTGCTACTGTCACTATGACATAAATGGAAGAAATACTCCCAACACATGTTCAAATTATGTCTATCAAGGAGAAATCATAGCAGTCACATAAAGAAGGTTGTTAAGATGGCAAACACAAACTAAAGATAAATCCAAGATGATGGAAAGTTCATTGCGTTCTTGATGCTAGCCAAGCTACTGCATGGGTCACCCCATTTGTTCTATACATCCATTACTGGTTTGTAATTTCCCTTTTTGCGACAGACGTATTTTGCACATGTTCTACATATGGCAACTATGTCTTCTCTTCTGGTTGTATCCGAAAATACTTGTCATTCTAATGATGCAGATTGGATTGTTTCTATCAACACTTGTGTTTTTTTTTTGGTAGGTTGCCCTTAATTAGATTACTTGATTACAACAATGATGAGGTATGATACTTCCTCAATTTCAGAAATTAAGGTAGTTTGACTCAGTGAATCTCCAAGAATACACTTTAATCGGTAAATTGCCTTATATTATTACCCATGACAATATGAGACATGATCACAAGAAAATTCACCCAAATGTGATTCCAATGGTTGTGTCGAGAATATACAAAAAGTGTAAGCTAACTGTTGATTAAATGTAATAGATAAATTAAGTTTGAATCTGAACATGTATGTGGACCAGAAACTTCGAAATGAAGACAGTATTTTGAGATATTTGATCTAGTTGCACACAATACAATTAATCTAGCATTTGTAATTGTGACCACTGGCATTTGGTCATTACTTTACTTCGTTTTGCCATATATTAATTATATCCACGGTTGTATTTGTACTTGTTCTATCTCCAAGATAATTGCAATGATTGGGATATGCACACACGAACTCCTTCATGAACACCCGAGGTTTGCATAAAGAAAAACATTTATATCTTATTGATGTGCAGGCCGATCCAATTATCAACTAAGACTACAACAAACTGTAAGTGTAGCCTGCAAGGCCATCTGTCGATGATATCTTTTGGATAATGAAATTTTATTCTAGCCATTATTACAGCTGAGGAGTCATATATCTGGTTCAAGCTACGCATGTCATATTGTAATCTAACAAGGTCCATGACAAGCAAATGAAAAATTTAAATAAAACATGACATTCTCCAAACTCCAACCATTTTATTGCTACATATTTGTGCATCCCCACTCATGATCTCGATCGAGATCCACCCCCGATTACACAACCTAGCTTATTTTGGCACAACTATTTTGTGACCATTTCACTGATGGATGTGGATCTATTTATAAATCAAACCACCGCACACAGAGTACTCATATATTAACTAAATAATCAAACATATAAATGCCTCTCTGATCGACGTGCAAAGGCCTTTAGTTAGTCTATCTAGTTAAGCCGACAAAAAGAAGGTGTATCTTGCTGTCAAGTCCATGAAGCAGCGTTGACATGGTAATTTGAAGAAGCGTCCATGAGCTTCATACCATCATTTTTATAAAACCTTGCAATGATGACGACCAATTCAGTTATTGTATCTTTACATGTCATATCTCCAAGTTAATTGAAATGATTGGGCTACGCACTCACGAACTCTTCAAGAACACCTGAGGTTTGCATCAAGAAAAAATATTTATGTCTTATTGATGTGCAGGCCCATCCAATTATTAATTAAGACTACAACAAACTGTAAGTGTTGCCTGCAAGGTGATCAGTCGCTGATATTCTTTTACATAATGAAATTTTATCCTAGCCATTATTACAGCTTAAGACACATATCTGGTTCAAACTATGGTATAGTAATTTAACAAGGTCCATGCAAAGCATAGGAAAATTTTAAATAAAACATGATATTCTCCAATCGAGATCAAGATCTGCCCCCACTCATGATTTGGTATGACTACATTTTGTGATAATTTCACAAAATTTTATAATTTTGTCGTTACATATATGTGCATCCCCAGTCATGATCTCGATCGAGATCTGCCCCCGATTACACAGCCCAGCTGATTTTGACATCACTTCACAGATGAATGCAGATCCATTTATAAAATCAAACCGCCGCTCACAGCATGCTCATATATTAAATAAATAATCAAAACATGTAAATGCCTCTCGATCAACGTGCAGGGGCCTTTAGTCTATCTAATTAATCCTACAAAAAATATATATATGACTAGCTGGCAAGGCAATGAAGCAGCGTTGGCATGGTAATTTGGAGAAGCATCCATGAGATTCATACCATCCTTTTAAGTTTTAACCTTGCAATGATGACGCCCAATCAGCTCCATACCCGCCTTTTTTTGAAGCAATCTCCATACCCTCCTTATTCGCCAGTACACATTATCAGCTAGTCCTGGACGTATACCTCAGTCTTCACATATATCAAACTCTTCCGTTAGCTCTTTACTGTATTAGTGCTAGCAGGCAAGCTGCTAGCCGCAGTGATCGGGCCTGAATAGCTTGTGATGGCAACCATGACCAGGAGCACCGCCCTATTCCTCGTTCTGGCATGCGTCGTGGTGCAGCTGTGCTCCGTCTGCATCCTACGGTGGCGGTCGATCGGTAGAGTGCTGTGAGATCTTCCAATGATGGGGGATTGGAACCACCATTATCAAGGGCGTTGAAGCTCACAATGGAGGGTGCCACCCTGACCATGACCATGACATGCAAGGATAAATTATGGCACCAAACAGGGAAGCAAACGATCAAATTTGTCTGTATGTGAATTCGTCATTGGATCAATTTCAAATCATGTGTACACCTGTGCTTGCGTGTAAGCGTGCGACTCTGATTGTGAGAGAAGGTCCGGTAAGTGTGTCCAGCTTGCTGGAGCTAGGTCGCCTGCCTCCCATTGATTGGTTATATGTACTCTGTTACTTTCTTCAGTTCTTGTAAATGGAGTATTAACTATCAATTTGTGTTATCGTCAAAATTAACCTACCAATTGAGCTCACATGCAGTGTGCATATATCAGTGAACTGCAATGTGTTTGAAACTTAGACTGTTTTTTACGTAAAACTTTTGTAGTTGTCGGCTTCTGAACTACCCCCTCCATCCTTAAATTGTTGACGTTCAGACAGGATTTATCAACTTGTAGCTAGTACAAATTGTTTGTCTGAAACGTCAAGAAAATAGAATGGAGGGAGTATAATTAGAAACCGTGACCTAGGTTGGCATATGGCAAGGTCAGAGGGCACGAGATACGACTTGACATGGTTGTTTGGGACAAATTGATTTGCTTATGGCTGGGGAGGTGTTCGTTTCTTTGACAAAAATTTTAGCTCTGTCACATAAAAAATAATATTGCCATTTAGGAGTATTAAATAAAGTATAATTACAAAACTAATTGCAAAACCCTTGGGCTAATTCGCGAGACGAATCTAATGGGGATAAGTAAGCCGTGATTAGAAGATAATTACTGTAGCGTTACTGTAGCAAAACATAGATTAATTAGGCTCATTAAATTCATCTCGTGAATTAGCACCCATCTGTCAAAAAAAAAATTGTAATTAAACTTTATTTAGTACTCTAAAATGGCAAGATTATCTTGCAACGCTGCTATTGTAGTATCACGAGGCAGCGGAGGAAGTGGCAGGGGAGGAGAAGGTGCTTCTTCAAGAAAAAGACCAAAAAAAAAAAGAAGATGAAGAAGAAGAAGAGAAGGTGAAAGTGATGGGACATCAGTGTACAGTGGGACAAGAGAAAAGAGAAAATGGAGAGAGACGGAGGTGAACAACCGGAGCACCTGATAGATAAAAAATAAATAAACAAGGAGTCCGGGCGCTTAAAGGTTGCACTCGAATATTTATATTTTAGTTTATTTTGAAATAGTTAATGAAATGGAGAGGTATTTACAGCTTGAGCTTAATTCTCGCATCTTGTGGATCTCTACATATTGTACAAAGGAATCATCTGGTATTTTCTCTTTTCTTCTTTTCAAACATTGATCATCTGAGAATCAACTACAAAATAGTCCACTCACTCTCATCAAGTGGCCCCGGATCAGATGAAGGGGGGGCCTGTGCCGCCTCTGGAGATTTAGCATTCTTCTTTGAAAATATGGAAACCTTCCTGTCAAGAAGGTTTGAGAAAATTGTGTTCTTTTCCTCAGATGGTTTTCTCTCGTCCTTTGGAGGCGTCTTTTTCTCATCCTTTCCACCGCGCTTCCAAATTGGTGGTCGATCTTTGCCCATAAAGTTGAGCTTGAGCTTAAAGCGATTTTTATTTTCAATAGACTTTTCGTCAGGTTGGTCCATGATCTGAAGAGCTTCTTCTGGGTGGGTCACTATGGCTTCCATCGTCTCGTACACCTGGCATGGCATTCAAAATGTTTACACTATACTACAACTGTCGTAGCATAATAACCAAATGAATAAACAAAAGCAAATACCTTGCAGATTTCATCTAGCTTCTCTTTCGACATGTCATCTTGGTAAACGCCAATTACATAGTCCTTACAATCATAGAACACTTTTGATAGGTTGTTATCTGCTGGTAGAACTGATTCTGCTGCTACGAAGCATACAGAAAGCTGATATTCACAAATTGTAACCAGACAGATGTCAGCAATTGTTGTTTAAGAAAAATAAGATATGGAATTTGAAACATAGCTGAAACCGAGATTAAAAAAAAAACAGACAAGCATTGAACTTACAATGACAGCCAGTAGCTGCTCAAACAATTTTGATGGCTCAATAGCTTCCAAGGCATCAAAGATGCTCTCCCTGCATGGTTACATTGCTCCATTATTATTATTATTATTATTATTTTAGGGCCAATGCTCCATTATAGTTAAACAGTGATGTAGAGATTCAACACAGCAATTCGCCAATATGTTCTACTTACACAGATAAATCTTCATCATATATAGGAGTCTGCTCCACAGCAGGTATAGGTTTTGCAGCCTCCCACAACTCCTTCCACAAGTTTCCTTCTAGACAACCACACCATATCGACTGAAGATATTTAGTAAAGAACATGGTACCGTATGCCCATGAGAGAGGTAGAGATATAGTGTGATCAGTGGTCACCTTTTGTTTGCATTCTATCACTTAATCGACCACGTCTAGAGGAGCCTTCCCCTACTGTGGTAGTGCTTGCAGCACAATCTTCAGACCAATCAGGTGGAGAGTGCCATCTAATGAAGTCTTCCAGGACACATCCCGGATTTGCTGCCTGTTATAAAAAAGGAAATTTCTTGTTTAGGAAGTTTCGTCTAACTGTCTTTTTTCCTTTTTATTGGAGGAGAACACCTTTAACTTGCCTTGAAAGCTTGCATATCCGACAGAAGTTGAGAGCAACCAGCACCAAGACTGAGAAATGATAAAAAAGCATTAGAATTACATGAATAGTAGAAACAATAGATATATGTAAAAGAGCAGTGCACCACGATCATATTTGACCGAGGAACTTGTTGCTAACCAGTTAATATTGAAATGAAAACACTTGCTTGGATCGACATTGGATTACTGCCTTAGATTTAACTTGTGTTGTGCTAGCAGTACAATGGTACATACCTTCCTGTACGTAAGACAAGCTCCTCTGTTTCTTTTATAAGTTCCGCTGTCATGATGGGGCCTTCCTGAGCGTAGATTGCAAACAGATCAGAAATAACAAAACAAAGCATCATAAAACATGAAGTAAGACCGGCAGAAAACACCTAGCACCTTACCTGCAGTATTGGGGAATAGATAGGCTCGCCAGTTTCTAGCAATGTTAAGTTCTCACATAAGCAGTCAGCACCAAGTCGAAGAATGTAATCACCAGTCCTATCTCTTGCATACATTCCGCTGTCAGGAGACTCACCATTTGACCTGGGATTTGAGTTATCCATACTTGCCCCTTTTAGCAAGGAATCTAGCGACTCTTTAGCAGCTTTTCTTCGCTTCTTCCTGGCAATGCAGCAATTTATGACTTGTATCTCCTGATGTAGCAAACAACAATTCAAGTCCGGAGCAGAATCCAGCGGCATTCGGGGCACCGGTTGCCAATCGGACCATAGTTTTTTCAACTGCATGAACAGAAAAATCCAATGTGATGTTTACATTTGGTTTGATTACCCTATCTTATCAAACAGTATATTGCTTGCCTTATTCTCTTAGAAACGATTAGTCACGTGTCATATTTTATTTGCATAAGCTCACCTCAAGAACTACAGATTGCCAAAAGAATGCCATCTTGTGCACAGAACTAATGCAGCCAATGACCTCTGCTAGTTGATGAATAAAACTTCCAGGCGGGGCACCATGGAGATCCTTGGACAGAGATGTTGAATGAAGCAATTCTGGGTTACATTGACTCCCATCAGGTGGAAACTGTTCCTCTGAACGATAATTATGCATCATAATTCAAAATGACAAAGAAAAATTACATCATCAACACATTGAGTGAAATCATACCTAATTTGAATAAGGAGTGCATCAAAGATTGTGTTTCTTCATCTCCAAAAAATTCAGAACTCAATCTTTCCTCCTTTTCACGCCGAACAAGTGATTTAACAACAGATAAGCTCAAGCCTCCCTTCTCTTTGAGCAATTGGTCTCCAGTAGACCTCATATCATTCATTGACTTGAAGTTTTTTCCATTTCTGAAGGAACAAAACAGTTGTACATTTCTCATGTGCAGTAGTTAAAATAATCAAATTAAGTAATGAAGTCAATAAGTCATTCACATAAATAGAAAGTTTGTTTGAAGTTCAAGTGCAAAATGGTGCAGTTGTTTGCAGCCCTAAATGTAATCTAGAAATAAGGTGGACAAATGGCATTCTAACAAAAGGAAATTTAATATGACTTGATAACTGAAATGATGGATACTGTAACTATGCTAACACAAACTTACTCAATGGCAGCTACCAGTTGTTTAATTGTTGACGCTGGAGGAAAAGTCCGCTTTGTTGAAGAAGTTGACTCATGTAACATGCTTGAGCAATCCTCATCCTGAGAGGGTGTCACTTCCAGCACCTGGAAGCACAAATATTTAAGTTCATGAACATGCAGCTGATTTGCATTTATGACATGTAATGTCACATATCGGCAATCTAAGCATTCAACAAAGAGACCATTTTTGTACTCGGAAAAAGAGGGGGGGATGGGTTTTTAGTACATCTTTTCCTTTAGATAATGGAAAACTGTATCGAGCCTTGACCTCACAAAGTTTTTTAGAACATATTAGACAAAGATGTATATTATTCCCTGACTGATCCAACAATGCTACAAAAATGATCTTTGGTCCATACCCTAGAGCTGAAAGCTTCACTCAACTGTACCTAAAAATCAATCAGCATATCACAAGAAAATGATGAGAAGAAGCTCTGTCATCCGCACCAACTAAAGACAAACCATCAGCACTGACAACGCCCAATAAACAAGTCAAAGTAGCTTCAGTCACAATTATGCTACTTTTTTCGAACTGCCACGGTCGTCCGATTCAGTCACAATTATGCTAGGAGCGACTACCAGAACAGAGCAAACAGAGCAACACACGCTAAACAACAGCTCATCCAAAACTGAACTTCAAGTTGTCCAATTCACTGCCTAACACGACGAGCCCACCATTTCGTCCGACAGAGCCTACCATCGACCGATCCTAGCCCGAACACGGGGATGGACACACTCACGCTCGAAGCAGAATCCGATTCGATTATCAGAGCGTCAAGAGCCCGTACCTCATCACGCGGCGAAGGCAGCTTCACTTCCGGCGCGGCGCCCGCGTCGGGCTCCCGATCCAGTGACACCCGCGGGGACGGCGTCCTGCTGCGTCCGCCGGATCCGTCCGCATCTGCACACAACAGCAGTCGGGAGCTCGTCAGATTCGAGTATCGATCGGGCAAGGATGAGAAGTGGATGACCGTCGCAGCGCTGTACCTCGGAGGTCAGCCTTGATGTCAGTGAGCACGCGGGCGGCGGCGGAGTGGATCGCCGAGCGCGCACGCGACACCAGCGACAGCGGCGCCGGCGCCGACGACGAAGAGGAGGGGGCCGCGCCGGCGGGGGCGGGGGAGGCAACTGCTGCATGGCGGGGCCTACCAGGCAGTGACCCGGACAAGGGGAGAGGGAGGAGGCATGGAGAGGAAGGGGAGCGGAATCCAGCAGAAGGATTTTGATTTTTAAAAGCTGGATTTGGTAATGGCAGTGGCGATGGGATCCGTCTGCTTTCTGGGAGAAATTCTTGGGGCCGTTGGATTGCGCTGGCTCTGGCCGTTGGATGGTTGGGCAGTGATGGGGAGGCATGGAAGTGATTGGGCTTTTGAGATGTTTATTATTGCACTATATCTTGCTCGATTTGGTGTGAGTGCCGATGGCCGTTTATATGGTGATGACATTTGGATATCGATACCAGTTTGTTACATTTGTTGAAAGGTTCTCCGGCCATATGCGGATATGTTTTGGGTAATAGACACGTTTCTTGATGCGTCGAGACGTCAAAGTTGCATTGTGTTTATCGCTCGGTACTAGGAACGATAAGGTTTGTCTTTAACAAAAGGTTAAGTAGTACATACGAAAGGATATGGTACCTTGTCTGTAGTAAATTAGATATTTTCGTTTTTCAAGAAAATGACGTTGCT
The DNA here is from genome assembly GCA_007726485.1 of Eragrostis curvula. NCBI lineage: Eukaryota > Viridiplantae > Streptophyta > Magnoliopsida > Poales > Poaceae > Eragrostis > Eragrostis curvula. The sequence continues at coordinate 17,000,215 of CM017442.1, forward strand.
TGGTGTGGCATAGCTTGTTTCGTACTCCTATGTAATTGACTTCTTGTGCTCATTTTTTTTAGTACCATTGTATTTAAATAGCAAGGCTAATAATATGATGTCTCCTTCTAAGGCAATAAATGCCTTTCTAAAGAATAATAAATGTCTTTCAAACAGTACTATAGTAAATGGTTTAGAAAATATAAGATGTTCCTGTACAAAAGATATGTTATAGCTCGTAGAAAAGCTTTTTTAAATTTGTCAAGAGACAGGTTACATGATACTACATGAAAACACATGATTATTTTTTAAGGGGAAGAAAACATATACTTTGAGTTTTTTAATTGAGAATCAGGATGCCCCCGATGGGGGTGCAAAGATAGTATTATCTTTTTTATGTGGCCCTGAAACCCGCTTTGTTAACCAAAGTGATACTATTGTACAATGTATATCTGTAAAACATGTAAATTTAAATGAGAATATGTTTTTCTTTCCAAATACTTAATAGAGAAAATATTGATGGTTCAAATTTGAATTTTGGCCACAATTTGAATTGTTTATTTTGAGAAAACATCAATGGAGATTTTCGCCACCAATAGATGGTGTTTTAGTAATAGAATTGAATTTGTTTAAACTATGGCGTCATTTGTTCTTTTTCTCGAGGTGGGTGATGTAATAATAAACAGTTACATGTATCGATAGACTGAAATGTTGAAATATATTCCCTTTTTTTAAAAAATAAACTGCCATCATGTCATCATTCATCATTGTACCATTTCACCACTTCTGTAAATTCCTCGTTTAATAAGACACGTGAGTACTTAGAAGCTTTCTTCGCTCCTGCAAGGACCTCGTCTCATCTTATCATCAGGTACACCTTTTAGTCAAGCGGGTTGTTACAGGAAATAATTGCAGAACCATGTGGTCTTAGACAATGTCAATCGACGACAAAATTAATTTTAGGGGAAATTCTGAACGATTCTACGCAAAGTGTGCTGTGTCTATCTCAGGGATTGGAGCATTTCAAAACCGCACCCACTGTGCTGCTAAATTTTAAATTTTCCCTGAATTTTGGTAAACTTTGGTACATTTGCTAATGCAGTTTGGCAAGCATGTGCTCAAGGACAAACAGAGACAAATGCCACTAAAATCGACACATGATCCAGCATATACCAGTTTATTAAGAAGTTGAGTAACGTAACAAGATGCTACACGACTGCTTAATGCTTATACCCACCACAAAAAAGCAATTGCCTTGCACAAAGAAATCAAGCAAAACGCAGACACAAATGAACACTACAAGTAAGTATTGCATGGTCTAATCTGGACTATAAATAGCATATGCTTGTGCCTCCAGCTATGTTTCAGACTTTCAGGTCACTCTTCTTCGAGCCTTTCCTTCAGTAAATTCCTGTGCCTACACTCCAGACCGACCTTTGTGCATGTCATCCTCTCATGACAAGCTCTGGTCCACCGTCGCAAGTCACAGCGGCCTGGTTCGGCGACCTGCGGCGCGGCCACAGAGCAGCGCATTCTTGGGGATCGGGAACTCGTCGCGCCACGACGTCGACGGCGTCCACACGCGGAGGTAGAACTGCTGCCCCAGGTACTGCCTCGCCCAGTTCTCCGACCTGACGTTCCACATGCCGACGTTGTCCAGGGGCATGTAGATTGCAGTCCACGCATTCGGGTAAACCTGATGGAGGCAAAGATGTGTCAGTTTCATACCACTTGCCAAAGAAACATCACACGGTTACTGGTTCAAGATACTAGTCCTAAATTTCGTGAAGAAAAGGTCGTCAGGAAAGTGAAATGTGATAGCCCATTAGCCCGTTCAAAGGGGTAGTGCGGTGAATGGACTGCCCACAGCTTCTGAATTTGACACTTTGGCTTTCCTCATTTCCTGATGGAGATGGAACACTACAAAGTGTGGGAAAGTCAAGAATTTATCCCACACGGCGGCTGAATGGGCTTTCTATTTGGATGGCTGAGTGTAGGTGAACCGAATAGTGCGCTGTTGACTTGTCACGAAAGGGTTTTACTGAATCATAGTCAGGTCGCACATGCTGCTCCAAATATCATCGTTTTCGTTTCTACCCAATCTATTAAGGAGCTACTAGTATTTAGCAAATCACAGTTTCAGCTTGGTGAGTGGGAATTTCAGAAGGAAAGCAGGATATCACACCTGAACAGTGTACCGCGATACGCCATCCCTCAAGTTGTAGCCCTGCCTGCTCGCCGGCGACCATTTCCCTCCATCCATACTGCACGCAAATATATGTACCCATTGAGACAACCAAGAGCAAAACGACGCACAAACACATACTGAACATTTCTCATTCTGGAGAGTGATAATGCTGAAATATATTCAGTTAACACAACAGTACGCATTCCTGAAAAGACTGGAAGTGAAGGGGAGAAACAAAGGTCATACCCGACAACCCAGAAGGCGTATCCGTCAATGTGCCACGACTGCACCTCGTTCTCGTCGTTCTGGAACACGATCTCGATGTAGTCCCGGTAGTTGGCCCCCATGACCGACGTCTGGAGGTAGGCGCCGCCGGATCTCGGGTTGTCGGAGATGGTGCCCACGTTGAAGACGCCGGGGATCTTGTAGTAGTCGGCGAGCTTGAGCGGGGTGTCCGGGTTGACGTAGGACACGCCGTTCACCGCGTACCTCTGCTTCCCGTTGATGATCGCCGCCGAGTTGGCCAGCCTGATGGTCCGCTGCACCGGCACCAGCCCGTAGTGGTACGAGCCCTGCGGGTTCGGCCTCGGCCCGCTCGCCGTCAGGTTCCATCTGGTTTGCAAGTAGATACAGCACCACCAAGTGAGTCTTACATACATGTCATGATCACTGAAACAATTAGCCTGAACTTTTCTGTAGAAACTGAAAAACTGAAGCAATGTGACAAACTGAAACACTAATCTGTCTGAACATGTCTGAAGAAACTGAACTATACTGAAGCAATGTGACACAAACTGAAGTATACTGAAACACTAGTAGTACCTGATGGAGCGTGCCTGGTTGAGCGACCAGTCGATCTGGGTGGTGGGGCCACCGGGCAGGGGCCCGGGCGCCTTGCCGGCGGAGTTGGTGTAGTGCAGGACGGCGGTGGAGGAGATGATCTTGCTGGTGAAGCGCGTGGAGACGACGATGGCGTAATCGAAGCCGGGCTGGTCGGCGGTGACTAGCACCGAGTAGGACTGGCCGAGGTGCACGTCCAGGGAGGAGTAGGTGCTCTGCATCGTGTGCGAGCCTTCCACCTCCACCAGCTTCATGGTGTGGCCCTGGAACCGGATGTTCAGCGAGGTGGCCAGGCCCACGTTGGTGATCCGGAAACGGTACGTCTTGCCTGCAGGGAAATTCAGAGGTTTCATCTGTTACCACCTGTCTACAATTAGTTGTAGTAGTGTTTCAGCTGAAGGCTGCTGCTGAACTGTCAAATATTTGAAGGTGCTTACCGGGCTGGACTGTGAAGGTGTAGCCATTACTCCGGCCGTTGATCAGCAGGCCGTCAGGGAAGCCGAGCGCCTTGCCGCTATCAAGCACGTACTTCAAGTCCTGTGTGAGTGCAAAGAACAATCAATCTCTGTTTCAGTTCAGGGAAAGCACAGGTTGACACTGGCTTTTCCTGCCAGGTTCTCTGCAAATTAAGCTGCTCTCTGAGGAACAATGCCATCAAGGGTGCAGTCTGAGCAAGGTGACGACGACGTACGGTGTGATTTGCCTTGTACCAGTCGCCGATGAGTACGGTGTAGTCGGCGGCGGGCGGCGGGAATGGGACGGGGATCATGGGCCGGCTGAGCACGCGGATGCCGCCGAAGCCGCCCGCGGCCTTGTGGAAGGCGAGCGAGGGGAAGTAGTAGTATGTGCCGATCTGGTCCTTGGCCTGCAGGATGTAGGTGAAGTTGCGGCCGGGCGGGATCGGGCACGTCGTGCCGGCCACGCCGTCCTCGAACGAGTTCCGTCGCTGCTGGAGCCCGCTCCTGCATGCACGCGCCAGCACAATGGCAAACATCAGTATCAATTCATCATCGATCAGCACGCATGTCAAAATGACATTTCTGGATCCGTCAACACATGTTTGCGTCCAGTTCGTTTTCAAGTTTGATCACTCCAATGTCAAATTATAATCGGTGAAATTCAAAATGATCAGTTTAGGTCTCCGGCGACCGCCGGGAAGGCGGGAACGGCGCGCGCGCTCGGTTCGGACAATGGATTTCCGGGGCCGTACTGGCAGGGGAGTAGCAGTAAGTCGCCGTGATCACGAGGGGGAAACGACCCAGAGCACGTTCTCTTGTCGATGCGTATCATTGTCGCGTACTAGCAGTACGCTCTATGTTCTCGAGGCGCCATGTGATGTGAACGTGCCTGCCTGGAACTTGGCGGCTTCGAGTGCCGCGTCCGGTTTGTAGTAGTACTACCAGTACTAGTACGAAATCAAGCATTTGAAACCAGCATTCCCGCCATACGAACTGATGAACATGCACACTGACCGCCACAGGTGACACTAAAATACCACGGGGGTGTTCGTTTTACAGGGGTTTAAAATTTAGAAGGGTCTAAAAAAAGAATCTTATCATTTAAGAGTATTAAATAAAGTTTAATTACAAAACTAACTGCAGAACCCCTGGTCTAATTCGCGAGACGAATCTAATGAGGGTAAGCAATCCGTGGTTAGACGATGGTTGCTGTAGCATTACTGTAGCATGACTGTAGCAAAACATAGCTTACTTAAGCTCGTTAGATTCGTCTCGTAAAGATGTACCTATCTGTAAAAAAGTTTTGTCATTAGACTTTATTTAGTACTCCCTCCGTTCATATTTATAGGACGTTTTAGCCTGATCAATTTTTACCAAATTATAAGGCGCTCTCGGTTACCTATGCAAAATTCACACGCTTTCAACAGAGCATCTATTCAATGCCGTCCAAGCTTCGGAAGAAAATCATCGCTGGATTCACTCTTTCTCTCCCTGACAATGGGCCTAGCGTGAGCTCCAAGATGGAGTACAGAGCTGCTGGCCTGAGTTTGCTTTGGAGAGGGTGCAACGTGGTGTACAGAGCTGTGTACAGAGCTGTTGCCCTGAGTGATGACGTGATTTGCATTGGTTCTGATGACCGGTGCTAGAACGCCCTATAAATATGAACGGAGGGAGTACTAGATTTTCTTTATTTAGAGATCTCTAAAATTTAGCGCTAAAACAAACGAACACCCCCTATATGTGCAATCACTTTGAATGCATCAAAAATGCACACCTTGTACATTCATGGCAAAATGTAGTGACAGTTCTACTTGTAACGACTGTACCCACTTCCGTCTCTACCATGCCAGCCCGGGAACCTCTCTGCAATTTGCGGTCGGTTCACACCTCGCAATCGCCCATAGATCACGACGCGACACGGCACGAGCCCGGCACTAAATGTCATGTCTCAGATACACACGCCCGTTGCATGTCGCCTTCACGGTCGCCATGCAAGCTGTGCGACGAACGTGTCTGTACGTACGTACGTAGCGACCGCCCACATGCAGCGCGACGCTCTCTCATGAGCACGTATTTGCGCGCGTCCGTCCGGCCGCGGCCCCGTCGCACGACACGACGTCTCACTCTCGCGTCTCGTGGCGACCCGGCCCGGCCCGTGGCCATAATGGCGTACAGCAAGGCAGGTTCGATGGATCAGCCGGTTCAAACAGACCGGCCGGTCCACCGACACTCACTCCCGGAGAGGTAAGAAAAAGTTCACTTTTTACTGTTGCCTGTACTTCGTTCCAGAGACGCTTCTGTGCCCGCTGTTCGCGAGCGACGACACCTTTTACCTCAAGCGGTAAATCTTGCCGTGGCGTGTTGTGTTGTGCCGCGAGCAACAGTAGAGGGCCCGTGACGGAGGAAGGAAGGAGGCGGCGTGTCATAACTTTGCCGCGGAATCTACAGGTTGTTGCGGCTTGGCACGGCTCGCCTCGGCCACGCCCACGCGCGCGCCGCATGAGAAGAAGCGTCACATGGCGCGCCCGGTCGGCCCCGGAGATGGATGGATCACGAGATGCGGCGTGTACTTGCCCCCCGTGCTGATTATTATTCCGTCCCGGCCGGCCGGCGACCACCGGACGGATGCAGGTAAAGGAGGAGAAAAAGAGCGGGAAAGAATAGTGAAAGGGGATAGGGCCAGATCTGATCTGTACTACTACTAGCTCTAAAGCTCTGCGTGGACTCGTTGCCCGTCTGGTGCTTGTGTTTTTACATGGGAATGTGTCCTGGTATTCGTCTCGTGTCCTTCACGAGGGCCAAATGCAGCCAAAGCCATGTTATTCTCTGGAGCTGGGGTTGGTGGTTAATCCAGCTAACACATGTCAAGTCCGCAGTTTCACTTTGTAAAGCGATTCAAGCTTGAGCCAAATGACAAAATCGACACCTATTCCCACCATTTGGCTAAACAGCATAAACCCACCCTAGCCCAGCGAGTTGCCCGTGCCCACTCTGGCACAGGGCCTTTATACCAGACTGCGATTCTACAGCTTAGGCCCTGTTCGTTTTTTTTACGCTAAATTTTAGAGGCCTCTAAATAAAGAGAATCTAGTACTAAATAAAGTCTAATGACAAAACCTTTTTACATATGGGTACATCTTTACGAGACGAATCTAACGAGCCTAAGTAAGCTATATTTTGCTACAGTCATGCTACAGTCATGCTACAGTAACCATCGTCTAACCACGGATTGCTTACCCTCATTAGATTCGTCTCGCGAATTAGACCAGGGGTTCTGCAGTTAGTTTTGTAATTAAACTTTATTTAATACTCTTAAATGATAAGATTCTTTTTTTAGACCCCTCTAAATTTTAGACCCCGTGAAACGAACACCCACTTACATGCACCAAAAACACACCGACACTGCAAATGCTGGTTGACAAACAAACCTTACTGACTCTTCTACAGTTCATCCGCACCCCACTTGTCAGATCATCACCTGGTGCTTCTTCTACTGTGTTTCGTCTTCGCAGTGACCCGGCCGTCCGCCACCGGAAACCATTGACGCAATATTGCGTCGCACACGAGTCGGCCATGCGGCAGGCCTGACGAGCGCTGGGTCCCGGTCCAACAGTCCAAGAATATTTTAGTTACACGCCTATCTATGGATGACGTGAGGTGTCACGAAATGTCAAGCTAAACAAACAGCCCGCCGACATCCTTTGGATGTGGTTTAAACAATGCTAATGAAATCGGATCTTAATTTAATGGAGCGGTAGGTACAGTGAGCAGCCCTCGCTCACTGGGGCAGAGCAGAGCACTGCACTAAACTGCGCTTGGGCCAAGCTAAGCAGGCGGGCGTACACCGCCCATCATATTCTGCATTCATTCACCCAAACAAAGGGTACTAAATGTGCGCAGTCACTCGTTGAAATCTGAACAAAAATAGTAAAAAAAAGGTCTGAACATCAGAACATGTACTGTACTGTAGATTGCGAACAGAGTTTGGTGCGTGGCTGTTGGGGATGGTATCTGAGAAAACCAGAGACCCAAATACGGAGTAGGCAAATCAGCAAAGCAAGTTGAACTACGGATGGGCGTGTGGAGCCGTTTCGTTAGGATTGCCTGATTTCGGATATCTCGTTGGGATACTTCGGCCGCATTGTTTTGTTGGAGATGAACTTCCTGTTATGATCTATACGAACGAGGGGGCGAGCGCGTGGTAGGCTTGAACGGAGAAACAATGCGTGAAACCATTGGACTGACGAAGGGGCAGTACTTGCAGTCTAGCACGTACCAGGAGAGGAGGAATGGCTCGGTGAGGTTGTTGAAGACGTTGAAGATGAGGTTGTCGTTGGTGACGGCCTCGATCTGCGGCCCCGGGAACTGGTTGTTGATCAGGATCCCCTGTGAAGCAATGCAAACACATGAGCGAAGGTTGGTTTCACCAGCATGAATTGGCCGAGGCAAACAGTAACCGAGCAATGCGAAGAGAAAAATGCAGAGCAGAGCAGAGCAGAGCACCTTCTGCTTGACGCCGAGCGGGTAGATGTCGCCGTAGGTGACGGTCCACGTGAAGAACCGGTACGGGTCGTCGCCGGCCACGAGCAGCAGCGCGCCGAGGAGGACCAGGAGACGAGCGGCGGCACCGGCATTGCCGCCCGCCATCGCGCCGAATCTGACTGAACAGAAGAAATGGCAGAGACCTCACTCACAATGGAATGGAAGGAGCCTGACGAGCAAGGTTAGTGCGGTGACGAGACGATGATGGCAAGCGGGATGGGTACTAGCTTCTACTATCGGCCACCTACGGGGTGGTCAGCAAGGCGTGGGATAGCGGAGCGCGTTTACTCGAAAAAGTGAAAGGTTTTGGTGGAGGAGATGGAAAGGTGGGAGGGGGGGAGTGGAGCGGTGGCAATGGAGTGCGGGAGGGAGGGATGGAGGGAGGTTTTGGCAGAGGCTAGCGCCCGTGGGGTGTCGGGTGGGCGCGCCCCCTGCTGGCCCTTATGTAAGCGGCTTCTGGAGGGAAGGAGAGCCAGGACGAAGCGGATCACGGAACTGGTACTGCAGAGGACGACGATGATGAGTCCTTGGATACGGCTGCAGGCTTGTGGGGTGTGAGATCTGGTGGGCGGCTGGAGATGTTGTCTCGTTTGATCTGTGTAACCGCAACTGTCTTGCGATTGGAGGATATTGTTTTTCTTTGGTTTCAATTGATTTGGTGCTACTATATCTGCTGCTTCTCCAAGAGCGTAAGCGCAGCAGTTAAGCGTCTGTTTAACCCGTGCCAATTTGTGTTTTGGGACTGATTAAGCCATGCCAATTCATGAAACGGAACCGGCAGTGAGTGGCAGGGCAGGTCCCGCGCACCGCGGGCGGACGGCGTTGGAGCCGCAGGCGCGACGCGCGCCGGGCTGCGGCGAAAGTGCGGTTCAGCTGGCGCGAGAGATGATGAAAAGAAACACCGGGACGGTGCGGGGCGCAGTCGTGGCGTAGTCGCCACTGCTGCCCTCTGATCATCGCGCAGGCAGCCGTTGCCACGGCATTGCACTGCGTAGCGCCATCGGCTACGCGCCACCGCCTGCCGGCGCGCGCGCGCCGCGGCCGCTTCTCTGCATAATTCAACGCTGCAAACACTGGGGCGGAATACAAGCAGAAAACAGCGCGACCTAACGCGGCAGCTCAACCCGGCCGGTTCCGCGCCGGACCGCACTTGGGGGAAAACGAGCGGCGGGCGGTCACCGTCAGGCCAGGTTTGGGCTCTGGCGCGGGCTGCGGTGATACCACTATTGGGTCCGAACGCCAAACCTGGACCGTGAAAATTGGCCGGATCCATCGAAGCCGGGACCCCACCACGGCGCAACTATTCTACTCCATTCTTCTCGCACTGGCATTATCCGTGCTTTGCTTTGGCGCCAGACTTGCCTGTCGCGTCCGACCTTGGACGTGCTTTGCCGCCAGGTAGGCGCCGCAAAGCATGTACGTACTGTACCACTGGCGCTTGGGGCCTGCACGACCCTTTGATTCAATGGGAAGCCTGAATTTTCGCGCTCAGGACTATCACCCCCGGCCATATACTCCCTCGGTCTTGAATTATAGGGATTTGTTAAGTTTACATCATGTCTGATCATTTATCTTATTCAATCATTCACGTACACATCGGTAGTCATTGTTCGGAGAAAAGAATAACCCTTCAAGCGCCTTGTAGTATCATACTCCTACTTGTGTTGCCTAGGTTACTCAAGGCAATTATGTATTGCGTATGTCATGATGAGAAAAGTTATGATTGATTCAACATATTGTGATATACTCTATTTCAGATTTTTAAAGCTATTTCTGATTTGACTGTTTCCTTTTGTTGTTTTCAAAACGTGTTACATAAGCACTACTAAACTGGTGACACATTCAATCATTTTATTTTTGTTGTTTACAAAAATCACATGCAAGACACAAAACCATCTTGAAAACCACTTTTCATCTCTTAATATATCTTAATTCCTTGCCACATAAAAAAAATGGTGACATGCATGACACTCTTATTTGTGGCCAAGGGAGCTCTTGAGAATTATGCCACACCCTTCTCTTCCCTCTTAAATTAACTCCATCATATGTCATTGAAGCCATTTTCGTTGAATTCATTAGAGATGCATGATACCTTAGTGAGAGTAGTCTAAGCTTGAAATCTATTTGCCAGCCTCAACAAATATAGTTTTGGCTCAAAGTGCAATCCGGCTCAACCAGCTTACACTAAATCAAAGGAAGGCTCGAACTTCCAGAGCGTTCACAGACCCATTAGCAATTGGGCAGAGCCCAACAATCTCCAGATAGGCCACTTGGGCCGGTCAGCAGGCAAACAGGTTAGCATGTTTACAAAGTCACAGTGGTGTCCCTAAAAAATTTTGTACCATTTGCAGTTTCTCAAAAAAAAAAAAAAAAAAAAAAAAAAAAAAAAAAAAAAAAGTAACCATTTGCATACAACTCCTCGTATGATGTCGTATGCCTCATGCACTACTAGTTGACAGTAGTACCCATTTGCATGCAACTCCTCGTATCCCTCATGCACTACTTGACGGGAGTTAAACATAGCGTTGGGGACGATACATCTTCTCTTGTGACAGGAGCCACCTATTGGAAAATGCAGTCTACTCACTGCGATCCGCCGGTTGCTCTCTCCAACGTTACTAGTGCAAGTCATTAATTGCTGCTCGGAGCAGTATATATAGGACAGGTTATTGATCAAAGAGCAAGTTTTATGTCTACGCCCACTGCCCGCTACAACCAAGGGCCACATCACGCACGATGGTGGCTGGACCCGCTACTTTTTAATGCGCGGCAGCCTCCCCAGCGAATAGCAGCGCGCGCCGTGCGTCTTCATCTGCTCGGGCGAGCGTTTCGCAAATCGCCGGCTCCACTCTCTTTCCTGTTTTATGTCTCCTCCACGTACTCCCTCCGTTCCAAATTATAAGTCATTTTATCCTTATCAAGTTTTCTCAAATTATAAGGTGTTCTCACTTCCCGAGACACTTTTATCTTTTCCCCACACAACTCTATCTCTATCTCTCTCTTTTTTATTTTCTGTGCACTCATCTTTTTCATTTCTCCTTAATCTCCGTGCCCAGAGCTAAAACGACTTATAAAATTAAACGGAGGGAGTAGGACGTAGCCGGCTCCTCGCCCATCATAGGGCCTGTTTGGCACAGCTTCTGGACTAGATTTCGGATTCTGCTTCTGGCACTGTAGCTACAGCAAAAACACTGTAGCAGAATCATTTTTTGCCAGAATCCAAAAGCAGCAAAATCGTAACTTCTCACGGATTCTGTTACTGTAGCTACAGTAGCTACAGTGTTGCTACAGTGACAGAATTCGTTTTGCAGAATCCCTCCCAAAGAGGGCCATAATACCTGCTCTAAGCCCATTGAATTGCACCTGGCTACCTGCTCAGAACTAGTACTACTAACCCAGCTTCCAGAGGAAGTGTATCCGATTCCATCGCCATTTCTTTCGCAAGGCATGTGCTGTTTTTCTTGTCAAATATCAGTTCTCTGTCAATCTTTGTATGAATCAGCTCCCAGTTTTCCAGTTGATATTGACCAAGTGCTACTATATTTGTTTGATCAGCAAGTGTACTAGTATTTAGCAATGGCCAACATCAAGTTCCTGACATACAACGTCTGGTCCTGCGAGCACGTTGCGGTATACCGGCGGATTCAATCCATCTGCGAGATCATAGAGCGCCATGACCCGGACGTCATCTTCTTGCAGGTGCTCAATATAGTACTACTACGCTATTCTTTGCCTTTTTTTCTTTAATATTCTATTCCCTTTCACGTGTTCATGGCTCACCGTTGCAATATAATGCAGGAGGTCACTGATTATATCTACAAGCTCTTCCAAGAGGCTCCATATGGTGGGGAAATTACCAGAACTTGTCTTCGAAGGAAAAGAAAGAGGGATATATGTTTTCATCCAATGTTAACACAAATCCTTTCTGCCTTGTGGTAAACTTCATACTTCGTTTTCTGTCCAATCGATATAGTGACACTTCATTTTTTCGATCGAATAGAATACTGATACTAAATAATGAAATAAGAATATATTTGGATGCAGCTGAGCAAGTTACATTTGAATGAAGGCCCTGTTTGTTTCTTTTAGCGCTAAATTTTATAGGCCTCTAAACAAAGAAAATCTAGTACTAAATAAAGTTTAATGACAAAACCTTTTTACAGATGGGTACATCTTTACGAGACGAATCTAATGAGCTTAATTAATCTATGTTTTGCCACAGTCATGCTACAGTAATGATACAGTAACCATCATCTAATCATGGCTTAATTACCCTCATTAGATTCGTCTTGCGAATTAGACCAGAGGTTTTTTTTAGGCCTCCACGTTAATCGGAAGAAAATTCAAAAAATTCTCACAAAAAAGAAAAACATCTAGCCGTTGACTTAAATGTTTAATAAGGCTTAACCATTGGATCTACATAATGTCCAACTTCACGTCATATACGGCAGCCTAGGGCACCCCTGTGCAATCCACGTTACGCATAATCTCCACCTTCTTCACGTCGTCTACGGCAACCCGGCAGCCTAGGGCTGTGCAATCCACGTTATGGAATAGTCCTGGAAACATACGTATTGCATATTTGGTCTGATATCTAAAAAACAAATAAAAAATGTCACGTGAGTAACAACTAATGCTATGCATCCATGAAGGTTTCCTGTCACGCGGCGCCGTCGAGGGTCCCGTGAGGGAGGATGACACAACGTCCATGGCGTTAATCAATTGCAGCGCAAGGATCCGTTCTATACGTTAGTTTGAGAATCTCCTACTAAAAGAGATGCTGGAGGGCTTGCAAGCACGCTGCAGAAATTGACCCGCTCCTATGGCCCGTCGTCCACCTGAAGAGTTCTTTATTCTTCAAGAGTCCATGGATATCTGACTGGAGGAGGTACTGGAGTATTACAGTGGTGACGGCTCTAGATGGCTCCTCTACATGGCAACGTGTACAAGAACCTTGACAGGTTGCTCCATGGACATGGACTGTGGAGCGGAAGCCCAACGTCGCCGAGCCGGTCACACTGGCATCACGAGAGACTATCTCATGCCCACAGACATGGCTGCAAGCAGGTACGTTCCTGCATGAGAAATCATGCATACATGTACGCATGCTAGAGTTCTGCTAACTTGATTACGGTGTGTGATGCTTTGTGTTAGTAGTACTGCTACAATCAGTTTGCCCTGGAATTGATCTCAACGATTTGTTTTCAACGAATTACTGTTTACTGTTATCCTCAGCAGAATTTGGCAATTGTAGGTGCCCATGGAGGAGAGCGAACCGTTGAAGAAGATGTCGCTGGTGCTGGAGGAGTTGCACTAGAAATTGATCTCAACAAGGTGCCCGATGAGGTCTCAGACCAACATGAAGATGGTGCAGCTGCAACTTCAAATGGAGGTACACTTTCTTTTGCATGGAGTAGGTCAATTTCATTTTCTACATTCATGGAACAGGTAATGTTCATTTTGCGCAGGTAGTGTTCATGCATGGAACGGGTAGTGTTCATTTTTCGTAGATACCTAGATAGTGTGTTCATTGTGCAGGTAGTGTTTCGGAATGGAACAGGTAGCCTTTTTCTACTGTTTCCTTCTTTCATGTAGTTGCTTCTGTTAATTTTGCATTTTCTACAGGTAGTGTTCAGTTTGCATTCAGAGGAGCTACATTTTGGTTACAGTTTGCATGTTTTTTCATTTCGTAGGTTCTAAACAAAAGAAGCGGAGGTTCTACTCTGATGATGAGAAAACGGCCATATATGCCGAGTTGTTGGCTAGAACAGACCCATCTGTCCTACATCATGGAGTAACTAGAGAAGTTGCTACCAAATTTGATGTACCCCTGAGGACAGTACAGAAAATTTGGCAAAAAGGTCAGGTTGGTGGTATAGAAGCAATTAAAAACAAATTGGCAAACAATGTTGGCCGTAAAAGGATAAATATTCCCCTGGAAGCCATACAAGCCACTGATTGGAAAGACCGCAGAACCTTGCAAGATCTTGCAAATGCACTAGGTGTAAAAAAGAGCACGCTCCATAGGCGTTTCAAAGAAGGTTGTTTCAAATATTATTGGCGTTGTCCTGTTACTCCAACGTTACTACTCATAAACATATACACCCTCCATTTCGGGATGGACGTCGTCTAGGATAAACAGTTTGCACTAGCTAGCCGCAGCTCAACTTTTTTGGGTGTCCGAATGACATCATTTTCATGAGCACCATATCCTCTACGCTAAAGGCCCATATCCAGTTCATGACCTACAACGACTGGTCCTGTGAGCACATCGCAATGTTCCGAATGATAGAGGCGGATGTCATCTTTGCAGGTGATCTAAGTTAACCAATATTTTCTTCTTTAATTTACGTAGTATATCACTACAGGATCAGCTATCTTTCCCGACAGTCCATTGTAAGTGGCCAACAGTTCTTAATGCATTTTGCTTAGTGAATTCAAAACTGTAGGTAATGAGTTTGTGGGGGATAACTTCGTTGGTAATTGGCAAAACCTGTAGGGAAATACACTCTCTTGTACTAGAAACTGTCGGCCATTAGGAAAAAAAAATGAATAAGGACACTAAAATTGTAGGCCACTTCCTTAAAACTGTCGGGAAAGATGGATTATCTTGTAGTGTATGTGACATATGATCTCGTTGACATCTCAGTTCTTGCCACTCAGCCGCTACAATCATGGTACAGGAGGTTGATTATATATTTTACAGGTCTCTTCTTCTTTTTTTGTTGGTTTTTTTTGTCTTGCGAATTTTACAAGTCTCTTCCAAGAGGCTCCATGGAGAGCCAGAACAAGGGGGTTACTTCCACGGACAAAAAAAAACCCATAGCAGGTCATCCGTCATCATGATGGGCATACAAAGCCACCGGTTGTGGTAAAAATGTATTCAGCGTGTTCGGCAGGAGGTTTTGCAGCAGCAGCTGCAGCAGCTACAGTATTTTGCAATTATTTTTCTGCAGCAGCTACAGTGTTTTCAGCAGCAGCTACAGTATTCGCAGTTATTTTTCTGCAGCTGCAGCGCAGCGAACAGGCTGATTGTTGTTATCTGCGAATGGAGGACACAATACTATACAGTATATTGCATTGTTATTTGTGAAACCTCCTGAATTGCTGTCAGCCTGAATGTACGAGACCACCATGTACATGGCGTGCGGCGATGTGCCTTTCCGGGTTGCCAGACGGGACGGGATTTTCCCGTCTATTTCTTCCCTAGGCCGAGTGGCCGACTACTTCCGATGTCGGCGCCTTGCACCGGAGTGCCATGGCGGGCACTTTCCTCGAGCACTTTGATGTCCGTCACGAGCTTGCAGCTGCATTGACGACGACCTTTCACGGGCCACTCAGACTGGCGGGCGATGGTTGAGTGGACGCCAGCTGGCACGAGCTTCGTGGGGGTGATGACGCAGTGGCGAACCCGATGCTGAGGGGGCTAAGCAGGCCGGAGCGGAGGAGGGTGGACACCTTTTTTTTTAGTAGGAGGGTGGTCGCCTTCATATGCAAGCTGCGGATCTTTGTACTGGACATCATTCAAACGGTCGGTGTGGAACCCATACTCGGTGTGACATATTTCTATTGAGTTGCATGCACCAACCAGTTAACCCAAACGCCTAAGCTGATAGGGAGAGGTGGGCAATTTACTTATGGTTCAACACTCCCCCTCACGTGCAGCTCTTGTGGGCGCAAACAAAATAAGAGTGGCGCAGCGGAATATGCGGTCATGAGGGCTTGAACTCAAGACATCTGGCTCTGATACCATATTGAGTTGTATGCACCAACCAGTTCACCCAAAAGCCTAAGCAAATGGAAAGATGTGGGCAATTCACTTATGGTTCAACAGTTTCAACGACGAGGCGAACGCACTGTCAGTCCTCCCTAGCCAATATTGTTTGTTGGTGCTTACTATTTCGCCGAAGCACTGATAGTGGTCGCTGGCCAGGTCCTTTTGCCATCCTATGATATCGCTACCACTGTTGAGAAACTCAGTTTCTGCTGCATATTATCTTGTTCTAAGCTCATAGCACACCATAGATGGCATGACGGAAACGTTTCTGGTTTCTTTTGATATTCCTTTTGCTTTGCCGGTTGCTTTAAACTTATTATTTTTGTGTGATCTGATTCGTTGGAGATTTGACACCCTCTGCTCTCGCATATGTGTAATTAGCACTGGGCGTTCGGGTTACCCGACAACTTCGGGTCGGGTATTTCGGGTTTTTCAATTTTTGGTTTTTCAAAATTGACACCCAAAATTACCCTGAAACTAGGAGAAACCCGATAGCTCGGGTACCTGACAGTTCGGGTTTTGGGTCGGGTAATCCCGAACTGCCCGATTTAATGGGGTGGAGCGGCGGCAGCGAGCGGCGTGGCATGGGCGCAGCTGTGACGGCGGCGGTTGGCTGCAGGCGGCAGCGCGGCAATGAGGATGCGACATCGACGGTGAGGTGGGCACATGGCGGGACGACGCGCGTGCAGGTGAAGAACGTTTGCAGCATAGATGGGAGAGGAGAGCAAGAGGACACCGTCAGGTGAAGGGCCTCCCGCTGCAGTCGCTTGTGTTCTGGAAGACTGGAACGAAGCGAGGAGAGGCGAGGGAAGGGGAACGGAACGAAGAGGATAGGAGTAGTATAGGGGAAGTTGCGGCTGGGAGTTGGATGACGGGATGAGTGGATAGGGCATTAGGGGTGTGTTTGGATTGGGGTCAAAGTGGGTTGGGGCGGGGTCAGTCATGTTTTCTGAGGCAAGGCCGCCCCAGTTGCTGTTTGATTCCAAGGATGGGGCGAGTCACTTTTTTTGTTTGGTTGGAATGATGAATAGGGGTGAGGCCGCCTCAGTTTTTGTTTGAATGAATGGATGGAGTCAAACACATGAATATGGTCACCTTTGGTGAGTTTAACTTTGGTTGTCATGTAAGCTAGAAATATTATGTTTTTGTTTGCATGTGTTGATTTTAATATGAATGCATATCTAAAAAAATTGACAAAAGATCTCTATAAGTAAAAAAGAAGACGAAATGCAATCAAGAGAAAAGAGAAAGGAAAAAAAATTAAGGAATTGTGTGATGGGCTGCCCATAGGTAATAACTAGCCCACTAAGCCCATACGTTACCCTAAACTACCGCGTGTGATGCAAGGCCCCGATGCAGCAGCCGTTCCTATTCCGTCTTCTTCCTCGGCATCCAAGTTCTTTCTTCTCTTCACCTCAGGAACATAGCTCCCCCATTGATTTCTCACCATCTCTCACAAACTCATACCAATAGCTGCAAAAATCGGTTGCTAATGACCTTCTCATGCGCCTGGGGATGAGTGGCGGAGGGGACCTCGCCGGTGGTGACTTCCCAGCCCTAGTCGCCGGTCGATTGGATTGGATGGACTTCTCCCTCGGTGTGCTTCTGTTTTTTTTCCTTCGCTTGCGTTCTTGAGCGGTGAGCGCCGGTCACGGGATGCAGCGCTGGAGTCCGCCTCATCTTCGCGCGCGTCGCGGGAGCGACGGGGGCGGCACCATCCGCTCGATTTCAGGGGATGGCGCTGCCCCCGAATCTGAGCGAATATTCGCTCGGTGGTGACCCCGCCCCCAGCTGACCCCGAAACCAAACACATGCAAAAAGGTGTCCGCCCCAACCCAACCCTCCTCGTACCTCCATCCAAACACACCCTAGGTTTTCTATCTCATTTATATACATCTTGCTCCTGGGCATAATGGGTTGTTGTTGGGCTTCTTGTAAATTTGGGTTACTCGGGTCATTCGGGTACCTTTGGCTGAGACCCGAGGAAGTTATTCGGGTGTCGGGTTTCGGTTTTTTCAGGTTCAGAGTCGGGTTTTTTGGAGTCGGGCTTCGGGTCTTGGGTTTTGTGCCCGCTCCTATGTGTAATTGTGTTGCATCCTACTGTGGAGCTGAGCTGATGCCGCTGAAAGCCTGGAACTACTGCAGTCTAGCAGCTGGTTTCCCAGTTGCCTAGCGAAATGGATGGTGTGCATACATTTAAGTAAGGAATTCTCTAAGAAAATGAGGAGGATTGAGGATGTACAGAGTACTCAAAATGTTGAATGGAACCAAAATAAAATTCATTCCTTGATAAATAGCACAACTTTTGTACATGTCCCATGAGGCCATGATTAGCTATATTTCCACAACTTTTATAAGGCGCCACTGAAAGCTGGCGTGGCTATTCGTATCACATCGGTTTCGCCATGCCAACAGTCACGGATGACTATTTACATTCCCGTGGTGCTATTAATGTCAATTTGATTGCTGGAAACAGCCAGTGAACTATTCGCATGCCTCATCATTTGCCTTTTCATGGTGAGAATCTATATAATACTCTATATTATATTTTATTTTGCTGCTTGGGTCAGACTGAGGCTCTCAGGCTCGTCATCACTGATCGCTCACTTGAACCAACAGATATAGAATAGCTTCTGTGCGAAAACATAATGGTAGACTGCTGTAACCTTTCGATTCATTTTCTTCTCCCAAAACTGTAAATAGTTGAGTACACATGAAAACTATCTTCTGCAGTTGCTCATTTGATTCATTGGCACGGCTGGATTTTTACTGATAATGTTTGGTATCTTTTATATTCTAATCTTTGCATTGCAAAAACTGTTTTCCCTTTTCAAAGGGCCACGGGAATCAGCTCAAGTTCATGACCTACAACGTTTGGAGCCGCGAGGACATGGTGCTGTACAGCCGGATGAAGGCCATCGGACGCCTCGTGGAGGAACATCAGCCAGACGTGGTGTTCGTCCAGGTAATTTAAGTTCATGATCATGCTTGTATGACGTTGTTAGTAAGAGTAACAGCAGAACCATCAGATCCCCTCATCCTTTGCTTCACCATTTTAATCGTTGCTAGCTCCTGCAATTTTAGGAAGTCACGCCATACATTCTCAAGATCTTCGAGAGCTTTTCCTGGTGGAAGGACTACCACTGCTCACCAGTCACGCCTGAAGAGCTAGCGACTGGAAAACACTTCTGCTTGCTCGTAAGTCCTCAGCGCATTATTTCGATCCTATTTTTGATAAACAACCTTGCTTTTTTCCTTCTCAAGTATAAAATCAAGCCTTGTACAATCATGATATGATGGCATGTATTGCAGCTGAGCAAGCTCCCTCTGAAAAACTTTGCACACTGGAAGTTCCCCAACTCGCCGACGGGGCAGGGCTACCTGGAGGCCGACATCTGCCCGGATCCAGTGGCAGGGATGAAGCCAATCCACATCGCCACGGCACAGCTTGAGCCCCCCTCCCCACCGTCGCCGATGCACTGCATGGAGCGGTACCTTCAGGCCGAGCACGCCGTTGCAGCGATGAGCTGTGCGGAGAACGTCGTATTTGGAGGCGACATGAGCTGGGACGACAACACTGACCTGCCGTTCCCTCTGCCCACCGGCTGGGTTGACGCCTGGATCCGTATATCGCCACCGGCAACGATCTCGTCGTCTGGCGTTAACTATGGTACTACTTGTGACGGTTACTGGGTGGAGAGGATTGGTTTCGCTGCGGGCGGCTGCCTAGGTCCTAGGAAACGGTCGGACAGGTTCGTCTGCAAGCTGCCGGATTACGAACTGAGCGACATCGAGTTGATTGGGAGTGATCACCGTCAAACTGGGGTAGGGGTTGAATACTACAGTGTTAGCAGGAGGGAACACTTACCGTTCAGGCCCAGTTGCCACTACGGCTTGATCGTGACCATCACTCCTGTCAGGTGAATGTTGTAATGGACCAGAGTCGATGTTTATTGGATGATTTTAGCTCTTTGGAAGTTTTAGGTTGTCCTTGTCGATTTTAAGGTGGATTTCTCGGGTCATGAAGAAATTGAACTGCCTTTAGGAAGCCTCAGCAAAATTTATATTCAACAGCCTAGTTTTACTTTTCAAAACTGCTCTGTCTCTGTGCGCCCACGTCTCATCGCCGTTGCAGCAAAGGCTTGTACTCCATAACAAGACTATTTCATAATTTGTTCCTTACTCGATAACATTACATCAAGCATTTCATACATCACATTAAAATATAACATTGCAAGCCTAACACGAGCCAGGGTAACCATACACGGTAGGAAATTAATGATGATGGCAACTGACCCTCTGAATTTCTCTCACCATTGACCGCATTATTTATGCATCAGTTAACTTTACATCCAGAACGCTACAGGATTCCAAGACATCTCAGGAAGCTTGTGAGAGTCAGTCACCTCGTAGAAGCATGCCTTTCGCTGAGCAATCGTAAGCTCTCCCTGTTTATTGTACCTGAGACCAAACGTGGTCACGGAGAGCACACGGCGATGTGGGTAGTAGCCATCCGAGTGGAGGCGATGCACGACTTCCTCATCGTCCTGCGCGAGGGACTCAACAAGGCAGTACTTGGAGTCCCCCATGTACACAAGAGTGGCCCCAAGGTGCCTCCTGGAGTCCACATCGAACAGCCGATCCTTGCCTAGCTTCCACAACGGAAGGCTCCTGCAGTCGGCGGCGACCGGCGCAACGTCGCACGAGCAGATGTAGCCAACGCCACCATTGTGGCAGCAGAGGCCAACCCAAGCATCGAGCTCGCTGTCGTAGTACGCCTGGCCTTTGAAAGGCAAGATATATTGTCCATGCGTCGCCCACTCCCGGCGAACCGTGTCGAAGGAGAACGTGCTCTGGTGCTGGGAGACGAACAGCGTGCGCCCGTCAGGGTGCAACGCGAAGGACGCGATGCGGTTGGAGTCGTCGAAAGGCGGAGGCGACGGGACGCGGCTCCACGACCACGCGGCCTCCTCGCGGCTCATCGTGTTGCTGTCCGGATGCGGCGGCGCAGCGCCCAGCACGTCGAAGTGGCCGCCTCGCAGCAGGTAGAGGTCGCCGGCGACGGCAGCGAAGAACGGCTTGAAAGTGACCTCATTGCCGCCGCGGCGTGGCCACGGGCAGACGGAGAGCGCGTTCGTCTCGGTGTCGAACACGGGGAACGCCGGGTAGCCGGAAGGCTGCATGGCTAGAATCTTCGTGCCGTGGGCGGCGAAGTACCACGAGCCGCCGTGTCGGGCCTCGAAGCGGGCGACCGGGGGATCCGGAAAGGGCTCCGGTTCGGAGCTGGCGTCGATGGCATCGAAAGCTTCGACGTCGAGCTTGTAGACGTTGTATCCCCTCTCCCAATCGTCCACGATGAGATAGAGATGTTTCTTCTGCGGCTTGAGTCGCTTGGCCGCGCAGTCGGAGCAGGGCTCGCATGCGCACCGCAGCTTCTTCTGTTTCGCCATATATACCTAGCTATATCTTCACTTGAGCCCGTCCTCGCCTGATCTGCTCCTCGTGGTAAAGCTCTGCTCAGCAATGCTTGCGGCAATCAGCCCTCCTCATTTAAAGACATGGACAGCTTCAAATCCGGAAAGGAGAAGAAGATGATTTCGACTCGTGTTCGTATTCAGCAATCCGCGACAGACAGGATTTGTGCTGATCGCGAGGTGCCGCGTTCGCCGTGCCGTGGGATGGTATGAGCGGCGGGTGAGAGGCACTGGTTTGGAGATTACGAGAGGTGGCAAGGGGACCGGGGAGTGCGCGGATGAGAATGGCGGCGGCGCGGCAGTCTGAATGATAAGCCCTCGGTCGACACGGTCTAGGAGCCAAGAAAAGCAGTGAGAACGCCCAGCCTTGACGATCGAACCCCCCGGCAAACGTGGCCAGACGACTCTCGATTCAATCTACTAGCACTGAAAAGCCGCCTTGGAGGCAGTTGAATGTCAATTGAATTCTATTTTATCCATTATTTTTTTAAGTTGATGACCATTTATTCAAACGTGTCGTTACCTTTATTTTTAGATATTTCGAAGACTTATTTAGGGAATTCTCGAAGACTTGTATTACACGGAAAAAGGTTTAAAGATAGATTCCGATTCGGTTACAAATAGATCGAGAGTATCCTAAATTAGACAAGGGCTCTTATAGGCAATAATTGGGCCTATAAATACACATGTAATCCCCCGGTGAGGAGGAATCTGACACTATCTGCAACCCTAGCAACAAGTTGTCACATTCAACACGATCCATACTGGAAGTAGGGTTATTATCTTTCGGGAGGTCCGAACCAGTCTAAAACCCTCTGTGTCCTTAAGATTTTTCTCTAATCGTTCGTTGCTCCCTCAATCCAAATATCCACCGAACACCCCGTTCAATCAGGTGACAACAAAATGAATTTACATATATGTTAGGATTCAGCATGTTCCATGGAGCATGATCATGCTTCTATCTCACTGCTACTATAAATTTTGTTGATTGTTGCATCTATTTCTTCCTATTGAATTGACTTCTAATTACATGAAATTCCATTGTATGCAGATAGTCACTATATATTGCGCCACATCAATTATTTTACTCTATTTGAATGGTGTTCCCATTTGTTTAACTCAAAAGTTTACTTCTTTTTCACTATGTATCAGTTGAACAGATATTATTAGTGGATTGTCAAATGGTTTATAATTTCATCCCTCCTGCTGTATAGAGCTGGACACTGTGCCTGGCAAAACCATTATACGGATGTTAATTTAAAAAAGGCTTTTAACTTCTCCACTATTCATTGTGGACTTTGCCCAACTCTGTGAGCTCTATGTGTTTTCCTTTTTCCTTTTTATTGACCAATATGCCTCGTTGTATTGTTAAGTAAAACACTTTTGCTATATCTTCAGGTGTATTTTTCTTAATTTGCCCTACATGCATGGTGAGTTGTTCATATACATGTCCGTTCTCTTATCCATGATTTACTGGAGTTGCAGATTGCTTTTGGCAGTTCTGCAAAGTGCTATATATGCATGTTCAACTGTTTTGTATTATCAGATAAGCATGAATTGTGACACCTGTATTATGTAAGCTGCATTAATTAAGGAGACGGCTGTTTTGAAGAGGATGTCTACCAGACCTGGCATTATGATAATGCCCCCCGTGTCCAGACCCGCGTCCAGATTCAGGTATGACTCTCGCATCGCACCCTTCTGAGATCCTACCCCCCCGGAACGAGATCCTCTGCCATCGGCTGCGCCGTCGCCGCTGGCGACCGTCCGATCTGAAACGAACTCGCTGGATGGCAGATGGCAGAGAAGCCGACGGTAGAGGAACCGGTTCCCCCCCCCCCCCCCCCCCCCCCCCCCCCCCCCCGGGTTCAATTCATTTCTGCAGTTCAGTTTCGTGTGATTCCTTCTTGCATCCTGTTCTTGGCAGCTTAGTTGTATTTTTGGGGATTTTTTTTTTGCAATCCCTGTCAAACGAAGCACGACTCATGGTCGTGTTCTTCTAAAGCTATGTGTGCGTCTTACACATGTTGCTTTGCATTGCACACTTGGTACATGCTCGTGTGACTGGCACACATTTGCGTCAGCTTCTCTAAATAGGTAGGCACACATTTACTTTCCGCTATCAAGGAAATCCTCTGTTTCCTCCAGTCGTCCCACATTCTGCCTCGCTGTTGACCTCCACCTTCCCATAGGTTCGTGCCTAAAGGTTCTCTATAAATAAATGAAATATAAATCAGAACATCCAATGGCTATTGTAACGTAAGCTCACCATGCCAATATGAGTCGTTGGGATGGCACATCTTTAACATTTACTTCTTGTGGTGGCTATGGATATCTTTGTTACTTTACATGAGAAAACTAAAACTGATATCCGCTGTGACGTTAGACGTCGAAAGTCAGAAGAAAAAGGCCAAAAAGGCACCATAACGAGACCCGAGGAACATGTATCACTTGTGAAGAACACTCTGTGAGTGGCCTGAGTTTGTTACGTTTGGCATTGTATTTTTGCATTTCAATATATACAGAAAAGTCATGTGAAAAAAATAGACATATTTGCATATTTGTAGAAAGTTTGTAAAAAACTAACCACCTTTTGCTAGGAGTATATGGTAGTGTTGGGGGATCGAAGGTCTTGAGAGACCCGGCGAAGCCCTCCAACGAGTGTTGTAGTGGAAGTCGGCCCTCGCGAAGCCCTCCGAAGGTTCTTGTTCTCGGAGTGGAGCCTCGCGAAGCCTCGTCGCTCCTTGGATGGCTTCTTCTACGCTCAGCGAAGCCCTCGTGAAGGGTTAATCGTTCTATGATACTTACGTTGTTCAATACCCGAAGCCCTCAGTCGTCCGCGATGCCGGGCGAAGGGGTAATAACACGATAGAGAATTATGGACGGAGTTAATGATGTCTCTTTGGCTCGTGGCCCGAAAAACAGATGTCATTACAGGAGCTCTCCCCTCCATATTTATAAGGGGGGAGAGATCAATATTACAGCCATGCCACTGGGCAATTCTGTTACGGCTCTAAGTGTTAGGCTTCACTCTGGCTCATATTCTATATCCTTCGCCTGGAGTCAAACACCCTTCGCATAATACCTTCGCCTGGAGTTAAACACCCTTCGCATGATGCCTGGAGTCAAACACCCTTCGCATGATGCAAAGAGCCTTCGGGTTATCTCCAACATTAGCCCTCAATTGTTGATGTATTTTGATTGATCAAAATCAGAGGCAATTTATTATTTTAATGATTGTGTCGTATGCTCTTCTGACTCATGCACGTGTTTGTCGTTTTCGGTATCTTCCTGTCTTTTCCCGACTTTCGATGCTTGTCTTAGATCTATATATTCGTAACGATTGCCTTGTTTTCTCACGTTGTCTATTGCTTGTGTAAGTTGTTCTCCACCGTTTTCTGTTTCACCTTCTCACCATTAGAGCCCTTTCCTTGCATTGTTTTTCAAGATGCCTAGTGACCGGAGGTCCAGTGAAGAGCACCTTAGGAAGAAGGCAAAGGTTCACAAATCTTCTTCGAAGGATAGTCTTGATAAGACTAATGACGGAGGCTCTCGTGGTACTGACACTTCTTCAGCGCCTCCTTCGAAGGTTCCAAGTTCTTCTTCGAAGGATTCAGCGAACCGCTCGTCTTCTGATAAGGCCGGTATTTCTTATCGGCGCCCCAAGGTTCCTAACCTAATGGCAATCCTTTCTGGCTCGTCTAACCAAAGTCATGGCTCTGCTAAGGCTTCGTTGGTTTCGAAAGAGGCTCCTTCAAAGGACTCCACAGGTCCTGCAAAAGATGTTTCTTCTTTAGCTGATGCTGGCAAATCTATGGCCTTAGAGAAGGCCAAGATCCAGGACACGGATGCGGGTGCCATCGCAAATGTGTCTGGTTCCTCTGGGTCGAAGACCAAGATCCAGGACAAAGATACAAAGTCCAGTGCTCTTGTGTCCTTAGTGCCTGATCCGAATGCTAAGATCCAAGACAAGACCCACGCCGAAGCTGATGAGGCTTTGGGTGAGGCCCAGATCCAGGACAAGGGTTTGGGCGAAGGTGCTAATTCAAATCGTCTTTCATTGTCTAAAAGGTTTGAGCTCCGTCGGATGCTTGCTAACTTGGGAATTCTTTCAGATCGCTCTGCTTTTCAGCTTCCGCCAAAGCCCCATATTCAGCCTCGTGGCATTCTCGCCCCTTCGGCAGGTGGTGAACTTGTCATTCATTCTGTTTTTGAGGCGATGATAGAGGAATTTCTTCCCTTTGACGTGACTTTTTATTCAGTTGAAACTGCTGAGGGGTCTTCGCTTGCTTGTGACGATGTTCCGGCTAACACCTTCGTCATGAGTGCCCAGGCTGCTGAGCCTTTTGTTGCTGTTGCCGATAGGATTCGACTTCCTCGAGTGGAGGAAGAACTTATGTCACAGGGTGGAGATGCCCTGTACAAATCTTTACTGTCTTCGCAAGTTAAGGTGAGCTTTCCAGCTTCTATCTTGTGTTATGATATTTGTTTTATTCTGATTGTTTCTTTTGGCAGTCACTTGCAATTACCCATGCATCCCTTCGCCAACATCAGGAGCTGTCGAAGGTGAGGAGTGATCGAGATGCTCTTCGCAAAGACCTTGCTGCTCTCGAGTTGAAGGTTAAGGAGAGGGAGAATGCTCTTGCACTTAGCGAGAAGCGCTTCTCTGATCTTAGTTCGGAGAAAGAGAAACTCCTTCAGGCCGCCAGGGGGTTTGATGAGAAAGTAACTTCTTTGGATCTGCAAGTCGAAGGACTGAATACTTCCCTTGCGAAGGCTGTTAAAGAGAATGAGGACCTTATCATTAAGGTTGGTGCTGCTGAGCGGGAAGTTGCTAGCCTTGCGGAGGCTGAAAAGCTTCGACTGGCTGACATTTGCAGTCATATTCGAGCCGCTCTTGTATCTGTTGGTGTTACGCCTGATTCCCTTTCCGAAGATGCTTCGACTGAGCATTTTCAAGAGTGGCTTGTGGTTAACATTCCCTCTGTTATTGAGGCCTGCAGAGCTTTCTCGAAGAGTGCAGTGCAACTTGCTGTTAGGGATGTTCTTTTCTCACTCGAAGCTGGGGGGAGTGATGCTGTGGCGAAGGCTTCCAATGATTCTTTTTCTTTTGTTTCCGCCGACAGTACATCTCCTGCGCTGCTCGCGGCCCTCGTCAAATTTACTGGGATTGTTAACGAGTCTTTCTGGGAAAGGATTCTCTCTATGCTGCAGCTGCCTCAAGATGAGGTATAAGAATTTTTTGTTTGATTTGTACGAAATGTTGCCCTTCGGACTTGTACTTCCTAAGGATGTCATGGTGACTTGTGTTGTAAACTTATTATTATTTTTCCTTAATATTTGCTTGGTTTTGTATTTTTAGGATTCCTCTGATTTTTCGTTAAGCGAGTTTGCTACTCCGAAGGCTTCTTCTGATGTAGTATCAGGAAAGTGTGTTGTTCCGGAGTCTTCGTCTGAGGTTTCTCTGAGCGAATTTGCGACTCCGGAGCCCTCTTCTTCTCACTTGATTCGTCATGAACCTCCGATTGAGATTTTCAGTTCTTCTTCGGATATCAATTTGTCCAGTGATTCGAAACCTTTATCCCCTGTTGAAGGCGGTGAGGGTCCTTTCACTTTTCCTCTAGGTAGCCTTGTTGCTATCGGGAGAGTTTATCGTCCCGAGATTGATGTTCCCAAAGGTAGTCGAGGCTGTGTGAAGCGGAGATCTCGTGGTCGTCGTCCTCGAGGTGGTGGTTCCTCAAATCGAGGTACGGCCAAGAAGAAGAAAGGCGGAAACCTTCGCCATCGTAATTCTTCCACTAATGCCAAGAGTTCTTCTTCATCCTTCGATGCTGCTTCGCATGTGGAACGAATGATTGATTCTGGGGTAATAGATCCCGTTTTTCAAAGGCCTTATTCGCCTTCGAGCGGTTATGACATTGATGAATTTGGTATCATATGTCAAATGTTACTAGAGTTAGGTCTTATTGTAAAGCAAGAGCCTGACGATGGTTCTCCATGAATGAGAAATGCTTTAGAGCTGTTTTTTGAAGGAACTTGTTCGTCTTGCTTCGCTTATGGAACAGGTTTCTTCAATATCTTTTCTGAAGCTTTTGCTTCCTGCGTGATGTCCTTCTGTTTTTGGTAAAACTTGAAGTTTTCGCGTCTGAAACTTGTGTTTTTGGATTTTTGTCCCGGCGAGGGTGTTTTTTTTTTTTATATTCCTGGTGTCAGGCAATGAGGGGAAATTTTAACTCCTTATTTGTTCTGACACCTTCGATTTGTATGTTGAGGGCTTGGCAATATTTTTTATTACGCGAGCCCTCGAGAATTTTCTTAGACTTTTGTCTGCTTTTCTTTCGCTCTAGGCCCTTGGCCCGATTTTTCTTTTTTGCTTAGCCGATGGTTTCTCTCTTTTGAGGCCATGACTTTGCTTTCTTGTTATGGCTTCCATTTTTGGAGTCCATAGTACAAGCCTTTATGATACTTTTTGTATCTAAGGGGTTTGTGTTGTTTCTTGTAACACATAAACCCTAAGTTTGGTTACAACAAATTTTGTTTTGGTGCACCCTTCGCTTTGGTCTAGGTTTTTTGCCTGAATTCGTCTATTAAGCTCGTGGCTTGGCCTTCGATGAGGCTCCTCAGTAAAATTGCTCTGAAAGTTTTCGAGGGAAAAAAGGTAATTATAAAACTGGTGTACAGTTCTTGGAGGGTGCCTCGTTAAAAAACCTCACACCCTTCGCAAGGTTTCCCTCGTGAGGAAAAAGAGTGCACCCCCCGCATGTCTTTTATGTTTTACACATAAGCGTCATTCGCTCTACCAAGGAGTTGTTCTGTTAACTCTTGGTAGTAGCGGTTCATGCGGTTTTGAAGTATCTTCGCCGAGCTCTTGAGGCCGAAAATCTTGAATGATAGTGTATCTTGCATTTCTCTTATGAGGTGGATGTTTTTCCTTCCAGGGGTTTCATTATCTTCGATAGCTCTTGCTTGTATTTGATCTCCGAAGATCCTGATCACGGAGATTGGTCCCGGGATTTTCATGCATAGAAACGCTTGATGTATGACAGCTTCGAACTTGTTGATGGATCCTCTCCCAAATATCGCATTGTATGGGTATACGAGGTCGACCACATCAAAGATGATATCTTCGGTTCTTGCATTTTCACCTTCGCCAAAAGTCACTGGTAATTCAATCTTCCCCAAAGCTTGTATGATCTTTCCCGTGAAACCGACCAGAGGGATTCCTACTGGTTGAAGGGTTTCATTTTCCAGGTTCATTCTTCTGAAAGTTGACACGAATTGGATATCGGCTGAGCTTCCCCCATCGATCAATATTCTAGAGACATCAAACCCCATCGACTAAGTTTCTTGCATCTTCTTGTCCGAAGGTTATGTCCACGTGGGACCACCTTGTTTTGACGAAGGGAGCCCCCGAAGAGACATGCTGAACCCTTCGCATATGCTCTTTTTTTGCCCTTCTTGAATCCAGCTGTTGTGTTGACCCTCCCGTGATGGCATTTATTCGTTGCCTTCGCACCTCGCTATTGACTTCTGACTGCCTAGCATTGGTTTGATTGTTTGTATCTGGCGGTGGTGGTAATGCGGCCAGACTTTGTGGTTGGTGATAATTTTGATACTGTAAATGGTGCGAAGACTCAGTGGGGTAGCTGACCATGTGATTTACAGAGTTCGAAGGGTAGAATGGGCGATTGTTGTTCTTAGACCAATCTTCTCTTAGATTGCCCATGTGTCGAATGGCTTTCTTTGCTTCTCTGTTGGTTAGCCAAGTTTCCTTGTATGCCTGAAAATCACGGCACTGTTTGGTTGTGTGCCCTTTACCTTCGCCATGCAATTCGCACGTAACGTTGCGGGAACTCGACTTTTGGTCACCCTCTCGATTTCTTTCTTCGTGATCTTTGTCACTGTTGCTTCGCTCTTTTCCTTTTTCATCCTCTGTAGTTCTTTTTTCGTCTCCTCTTTCTTCTCTATTTTCTAGATTGTGTACTCTTCGGCTGCTATGATCTCTGTTGTTTTCTTTGTTTTCGTCATACCTTCGGCTTCGGCTTGAATCTCTGTTTTCTTTGGCTTTCTTCTCATCTCTCAGCTGCTGAGTTTTCTTCTTTTCGTCATCCTTCTTTCTTCTGAACTCGTCATCAGATCTTGCGTACTTCTCGAAGACATCAAGGAGTCCGAAGATTGTGGTGGGTTTTTTCCTTGCCAGTGAAGAGTGAAAAGGTCCAGCCCTCAATCCCTCCATTAGTGCATCGATTACTGTGGAGGCCGCTACTCCTCTGGCCTTCGACTTAATTTCCATGAACCTCTGCATGTATTCTCTGAGGCCTTCGTCACTTCTTTGCTTGCAGGAGAATAGCTTTCCCTGATGAACTTCTTCAGCTTGGAAACCCTGGAAGTTGTTTATGAATTCTTTCCTCAATTCGGACCATGGTGCCGGAGTATCCGGCCTGGTCAGCCTGGTTACAGACTCTCCCCACAGGATATTCCGGGAAGGAGCCAGAGTATCCGGACCTGGGACTGTCGGAACATCCGACTCCGAGTCGGAATATCCGGTCAGTTACCAGCTATATAAGGATTTTGACCCCTGCGGTGAAACGTTATCCACTCATATTCACCGTGCCCGTGTTCCTCTTGCCGCCTCTCTTCTCCCTCGCACCAAAATCGTCGATTCTTGGTTGTTTTGGAGCGGGATTCGACTCCCACAAGGATTCCAAGGACCTCCAAACGCCGGAGACTCCGGTGCCCCCAAGTTTTTCCTCCGGAAACCGAGGAAATGCTTGAGGTATCCTTTGTCTTCCCCCTCTTCGATCTCCTTGTTTTGGATGTTCTAGTGGATTCCCTTCGGTGAAGTGGATGGATATGAGGTTGTTTAGCAATGCTAGAAGTTTGGTTGAAATCTTGTGGCTATTTTGGGAGTTTCAACGAATTCTTGAAATGTTAGGGTCTGCCGGATTATCCGACTGTGTGCCGGAGTATCCAGCACAGAGCCGGACAATCCGACAGAACCTAACACTTGAACAATTCGTCCCTACTCCTAATTCTTGATTTCATCATTGAACTTCCAATGTTTAAACCTCCTTCATGGTTATTTGTGTCAGATGGAAGGCCGTGGACAGCAACATGGGCAGAAGAGAACCGTCAACCCACTCTCTTCAAGTTCAAGGGGAGGTGCATCAAAAAGAGGAAGAAGTAAAGGCAAGGCACCTGTAGATGACAGAGAGCCTCCTCCATTGTACCCCAACATGTTCCCTAGGATGCATGCTCCCATTGCAAGTCAAGAAAGGAATATGGAGGGTAAGGCACATATGGACTACTCCAAAGGGAAGCATGACTTGGCATCTCTTCGCAGGAAGGATCCCTTTGAGTATGATAAGTACACCCATATTATTGATTATCGCTTTCAGACTGTGTTTCAGTGGGATTGGTACAAGTATGTTATACAAAGCAAGAGCACTCCTGTTCTTCCTATGCAGTTTGTTGATTGGGACCATATGAGGAAGCTGAATGATCCCATCATCAACCAGGTCATTGCCAAGTGTGAGAGTATGGGTGTCGGTGTTAAGAAACCGGCCGACAAGTAAATTTGTAACTACGACGCCTAACAGTCTTCTATGATGGCGAGGGTTTTGCGAGAGAGGCAAGGTTTATACTGGTTCAGGCAATCGATGCCCTACGTCCAGTTCGTGGGTGGTTCGTGTTTCGACTTGCAGAGGGGAGCTACAAGTGTTGACGAGGGAGGAGAAAGACTCCAAGCCTCTTCGTGTGTATCTCTATGTCTGTGTGCGTTGTATCTATCGATCCCCCCCCCCTCCTCATGCACCCAGCTCTCCTTTTATAATCAAGGAGTGAGCCGGTTTACAAATGGGAACGGGGCTTTCGAGTTGTGGGCAGCGCGGCTACGCGCCGCACTAGTCTGATCCCTATCCGCTACTGTGGCTCTAGTCAGGCGGCGTCCTGTCAGCCCGGTCGCCGGGCAGGTGGTCGAGATGTCAACCCAGACTGTCGCGACCGTCTTGTCGCCGGTCCGGTCTTCGTTCCTGTTCAGGGTGATGATGATGCCGTAGCCATCCCGCTGCTGTACTCGAGGTGTCAGGCGGCGCTGCGAGATGGGACGGATGTCACTGTGCAGGTCAGATCGCGTGCCTGCAAGTATATGAGTTGCTGGGTAGAGTTATGGCTCCCCAGCTACTCGTCGTAAATGCCTGTCCTCCTTGCCAGAGGAAAATCTTCTCGACGAAGTCTCCCAACTCGGGGTCGGGCGAAGCGCGGCTTGTGGGCCCGCCCGACTGGGAGTCGGGCGAGGCGGAGTTCGGGACCCGCCCGACTGGGGGTCGGGCGGGGCGGAAGTCGCGGGCCCCGGCCGACTCGGGGTCGGACGAGGCGGAGTTCGGGGCCCGCCCAACTGGGGGTCGGGCGAGGCGGAGTCTGTGGACCCCACCCAACTCGGGGTCGGGCGGGGCGGAAGTCGTGGGCCCCGGCCGACTCGGGGTCGGACGAGGCGGAACTTGTATGTGCCCTCGGGGTCGGCCGTGGGCCCCTCGAGCGCTCTGTTGTCGTGTGCCTGTTCCTGTGGGGCCTACACAATTAAGCTGAGACGGTTAGCAGAATTAAGCATCCTAGATCAGGATACCCTGATTTGGGTATCCGTCAGTAGCCCCCGAGCCTGGGCGGCGGCCGGGGGTCGTGGTCGCCGTCGAGGCTTGTCGTTGTCTTTCCGAGGGTATTTTCGTACTACTCCTACCGGTGGGTGCGCGCGAGCGCACCGCCGGGTGTAGCCCCCGAGCCTCGGTACAAGTGGTTTACTTGTGCCGAGGGTGACAAAAAAGGTTTTCCCGAGACCACGCAGTAGGTCATTGTTTGCGAATGCGAGCCCCCGAGTCCTCGCTCGATGCGCGGATCCGTCCGAGGGTCGTTTCGTCTTTTTGTTTCGTCCGTACCCGCGCGTCTT
>CM017442.1:17033414-17193650 GCA_007726485.1 Eragrostis curvula
TCTGAAGGTCCCACGGGTTCCCCGGGCGCGCGTACGTGCCCTGGAAGTTGCCGATGAACACCTCCTGGAGGTCAACCCAATCCTGAATTGAGCCCTCCGGGAGATGCTCGAGCCACGTCCTGGCCGAGTCGGCCAAGAAAAGGGGGAGGTTGCGGATAATGAACCGTTCGTCGATGGCACCGCCGGCTTGGCACGCCAAGCGGTAGTCCTCCAGCCACAACGCGGGATTCGTCTCCCCGTTGTACTTCGTGATATTGCTGGGCGGCCGAAACCGCTGGGGGACGGGAGCCCGCAAGATGGCGCGGCCAAAAGCCCGTGGGCCGGCCGGGACCGGAGCCCGAGGCTTGTCTTCCTCCGGGTCAAATCTCCCGCCACGCCGCGGAGCGTAGACAAAGTCCTCGGTTTCGCACCGTGGACCTCGCCCTTGCTCGCGGCGCCTTGCCCGCAGAATGTCGCGGGCGTCGCGGATCCTGCCGATCCGCTGATGGACCGGCGGCGCATCCCCAGTCCCACTTTGCTCGGGGGTTTGGTGGACGGAACTTTCGGGTTGTGCCCGCGGCTTGCTTGGCGTGCGGTAGGAAACGCTGGATTCCCACCGCCGTGCAGCAGAGCTTTGCTCGCGCTCGGCCTGCTGCACCGCCGCCAAGTCCAGGAGGTCCTTGAGCTCCCCCTGGATTCTTCGCTGGTCCTCGTTGGACGGTTGCGGGAGCGCGCGCAAAAGTGTCGCAGCCGCGGCGACATTCTGGCTGGGCCTGGTGTATCTGGGCACGAGGTTGCCCGCCTCGGCCAGAATCCGCTGCCGGGCTTCGTGCCCATGGGCACGCACACGTTCGCGCTGGGCCTGGCGCTGCGCCACCTCGCGTTCGAGCCGCTCGCGCTCCTCCTTGAGCCGCCGCGCGGCTTCTGCGAGCTCGTGTTGGCGTTGGAGCAGACGCTCCAGGTCATCGCCCCCCCGGTGGTCGGCGCTCGCCGGAGGGGTTTCTTGCTGCGCCTGTGTCACAAGCAGGGGCGCGGCTTCTGCGGCCGCTCCGGCGTCCGCCGTCGTCGCGGCCGCTGCAGGGTCTGGCTGCGCCGCCACGTCGTGAACGTTGCGGCGACTACCTCCGCCGGCTTCCACCACCATGCACTCGCGCGAAGGATGGTGGCTGCCGGCGTCGGAGTCGTAGTCGAGGAGGTCATCCTCGTCGCTGTCGTAGTCGTACTCCGCCATACCCACGAGCTCCGCGCCCGCGGACATGGCGAGGGTGAGGGCCCTTTGTGGGGGTGCCGGCGGTTCGACGCGCGAAAGCCCCCCATCCCGGACCACGATGAACTCCAGGCTCCCGAAGTACACGAGAGCGCCCGGAGCCCAATCGATGTCGTGGCTCGTCATCAACTGAAGATGTCAAACGCGCTGAGGTCCCCTACCTGGCGCGCCAACTGTCGGTGTTAAGAAACCGGCCGACAAGTAAATTTGTAACTACGGCGCCTAACAGTCTTCTATGATGGCGAGGGTTTTGCGAGAGAGGCAAGGTTTATACTGGTTCAGGCAATCGATGCCCTACGTCCAGTTCGTGGGTGGTTCGTGTTTCGACTTGCAGAGGGGAGCTACAAGTGTTGACGAGGGAGGAGAAAGACTCCAAGCCTCTTCGTGTGTATCTCTATGTCTGTGTGCGTTGTATCTATCGATCCCCCCCCCCCCCCTCCTCATGCACCCAGCTCTCCTTTTATAATCAAGGAGTGAGCCGGTTTACAAATGGGAACGGGGCTTTCGAGTTGTGGGCAGCGCGGCTACGCGCCGCACTAGTCTGATCCCTATCCGCTACTGTGGCTCTAGTCAGGCGGCGTCCTGTCAGCCCGGTCGCCGGGCAGGTGGTCGAGATGTCAACCCAGACTGTCGCGACCGTCTTGTCGCCGGTCCGGTCTTCGTTCCTGTTCAGGGTGATGATGATGCCGTAGCCATCCCGCTGCTGTACTCGAGGTGTCAGGCGGCGCTGCGAGATGGGACGGATGTCACTGTGCAGGTCAGATCGCGTGCCTGCAAGTATATGAGTTGCTGGGTAGAGTTATGGCTCCCCAGCTACTCGTCGTAAATGCCTGTCCTCCTTGCCAGAGGAAAATCTTCTCGACGAAGTCTCCCAACTCGGGGTCAGGCGAAGCGCGGCTTGTGGGCCCGCCCGACTGGGAGTCGGGCGAGGCGGAGTTCGGGACCCGCCCGACTGGGGGTCGGGCGGGGCGGAAGTCGCGGGCCCCGGCCGACTCGGGGTCGGACGAGGCGGAGTTCGGGGCCCGCCCAACTGGGGGTCGGGCGAGGCGGAGTCTGTGGACCCCACCCAACTCGGGGTCGGGCGGGGCGGAAGTCGTGGGCCCCGGCCGACTCGGGGTCGGACGAGGCGGAACTTGTATGTGCCCTCGGGGTCGGCCGTGGGCCCCTCGAGCGCTCTGTTGTCGTGTGCCTGTTCCTGTGGGGCCTACACAATTAAGCTGAGACGGTTAGCAGAATTAAGCATCCTAGATCAGGATACCCTGATTTGGGTATCCGTCAATGGGGATGACAGATATTATGGCAATGCCCTATCACTGGAATGAAGAAGTCATTGCTCAGTTCTATGCTACATATTGGATTGATGATGTCAACAATGATGAGCCAGTAATTCATTGGATGACTGAGGGACATCCTTTTGAGGTCACTTATGGTGATTTTGCAGAGATTCTTGGTTTCACTAGTGATGATCTTGGCAAGACTGATATCACTGATCATCTTTGTCTTGCTGATGAGCAAATGGCATTTATGTACGAAGGGAGACACCCCAAGCTTGGTACTACTCATGGGTTGAAGCCTTATTACAAGTATTGTAACTCTCTCTTCAGGCACACTCTTCTCCCCAAGAAGGGGGATGCTTCAAGCATCTTGAGCTATGCTAGGAATCTGCTGTGGTACATGTCAGAGAAGGATGAAGTGAAGGATGAGTTCAGTGTGTTTGCTTTCATCTTTTGGCAGATCTACATCATCTCTAAGGATGCAAGTCGCAGCTGTGCATATGCTCCTTACATAATGAGGATGATTGAGCATGTCACGGGGGTTGAGTTTCATAAGGACTGCAAGCATGCCCCTTAGAGGATCAGGAAAGTGACTTCTACCACTCCCTCTTCCTCCTCGGCAGCAGCAGCAGCTATTGATCCTACAGTTCCTCATGTTGGTACATCTCAGTCACGTCGCAGACGTCGTCCTAGCAGCTCCTCTTTCATTGCTAGAGCCCTCAAGGCCATCTATAATAAGTGCACCAAGAATGCTATTGAGATTCGTGAGGCACGTGAGGAAGCAAGAGCGCGTCAAGAGAATTCTGAGCGCAATATCCGCAACTTGTGCAAAGCCAATAAGGTTCCATATGCAGCTCCTCCACCGTATCCCGAACTCCCCTCCGATGGTGATGATGATGAGGACATCTTCAACTTCACCAAGAAGCCTACTCGTCAAGAGGAAAGTGACGAGGACACCGAAGTTGAAGGTGAAGGCGAAGAGGAAGAAGAAGAGGAGAGTGAGGAGGAAGATGCAGCAGCGGGTAGCGATGATGCTGAGTGATTCACCTTGTCTTCTTTCTCCTTTTGGTGATGTGATGCCAAAAAGGGGGAGAAATTTATCGTTCTACCTAGTGATGGACTTTAGGAGCATTATTATTATTTGTGTTGAACTAAGTGCTTGATTGTAAGACTAAATTTATTTATGTCCTATGCATGAGACTATGTGGTGTAATGACGCTTGTTGGTTTCTATATTTCTAGGTTGTGTGAAATTGCTTATTGCTCTCATGTGTTGCATATTGTTTTTATTGCCTATATGATGATATTTGGTCCATGCAAGGTTTTAGGGGGAGCTCTCATATTGTCTCTCTTGAAAATGTGTATTTGGCATTGTTAGGCCATTTGTGATGAATTCAATTCATGCACACATTTAGGGGGAGCTTTCTCTAAATTTGTCAAGTTCTTATTGAACATCTCTTTATCCTTGCTATAATTTGGTTGTTTTGACATCAATCACCAAAAAGGGGGAGATTGAAAGTGCATCTAGGCCCCTAATCATGTGTTTTGTGTGATTGACGTCAAAACGATCAAAAGGACTAATGTTTGCAATAAGAAAATGTTCAGCTAGGTCTCACAATGGAGAATCAAAATGATTTCAAGTTACAATCCCTTCATGTGTTGACAAGAATAGCGAAGCCTTCCTGAAGTGTTCATCGTTCTATGATACTTACGTTGTTCAATACCCGAAGCCCTCAGTCGTCCGCGATGCCGGGCGAAGGGGTAATAACACGATAGAGAATTATGGACGGAGTTAATGATGTCTCTTTGGCTCGTGGCCCGAAAAACAGATGTCATTACAGGAGCTCTCCCCTCCATATTTATAAGGGGGGAGAGATCAATATTACAGCCATGCCACTGGGCAATTCTGTTACGGCTCTAAGTGTTAGGCTTCACTCTGGCTCATATTCTATATCCTTCGCCTGGAGTCAAACACCTTCGCATAATACCTTCGCCTGGAGTTAAACACCCTTCGCATGATGCCTGGAGTCAAACACCCTTCGCATGATGCAAAGAGCCTTCGGCGTTATCTCCAACAGGTAGCAAATCATCCTATCTATAATCCATCCCATATTTTGACAACCACGTAAAGCGGAGGTGGTGCTGCCAAACCCAATCTGATCATGCTAATGCCAACAAGCAGCAAAACAAAGACTGCGTACGAGAGTTTAGATCATGAAAAGACATCGTACGAAAGTTTGATGAATACATGAACCCTATATGTGGTACACTCGGAAAAGCATAACTTGCCATGTGTGCAGCATACAAAAGAAAAAGAGTACAAACAACTTTTCTTTGGTCAAACATTTTACAAAATAAATTGCGCATATACGAACAACTCATTCCCGGCCAGTTCACACACACTTGCAGAGGTGTTCGATGGGATCAAATTTCCTAGATCTTCTATTTTTGATCGTCTTCAATTTCCTACCCACAATCATCAGCCTACCATTGAAATTTCAAATGAAACTGCGAACATCACGGCGCACTCCACGACAACTAGGCTGGTAGATCAGGAAGCCCAAAATGCCACCTTGGGCTTTAATTTTTGTTTGGGGGCCACTTTCCCAAGGCCCATATGCACTCGTTGCCTATCCAGTAAGCATTCTAGGGTGCTTTGGGTGGCGGCATTTTGGCGAAGGTTGCACATAAGAGGCAAAAAAGTCACACCTTCCAAGAGCCTATGTCGAGATCTTTCTCCTCTCAAAGGCCTGCTGATCCCCTACCAAATTTGGCTGTACAGTGGTTCAAGTGCAAACAGAAGATGATACATGGGCCCTTGTCCAATGGGTCGCCTACTTACCCCTCTTGGGCGCATTTTATTGCAATGATGAGGCATAATTTGGATGCGGCTATCAATGCGGGTTAACCCACTGCAGTAGACAACCCTTAGCCTTTGACTCTGCTTCAGATTCATCAAACCCTAGTTCTTTCCCCATTCACCTCTAGATCGAAGCACCTCCACAACCAGAACCAAATGCCTCATGGCTTACCGTCATACTAACCCAGCGCCATTCATGCCAAGGGGCTACCGACGACATGTGGTGGATGATCGTCCCCTGTTGGTGTGTGTTGTAGCAAGAAGAGGAGATTATCGCAACTCAGATGCCGCCATCATCAACATCAATCCGATGCCGCAGAGCGATATCTTCTTCATTGACATCACAGCTATCCTTGATGTCTTCCTCACCAACCACATAAGGTTTGATTATCGAGATATTCAAACCTATCCTTTTATTCAAGCTTTTGTTGATCTTCATACCATTCAAGATTGGGGTGCTTTGATGAATGCTAGTCTGATTCAGTGCGAGGGTACTAATTTCATGTTTCTTGAGCATGATCGGGATTGGAATCATAGATCTTCGCAGTTGAATCACGAGTGCTGGTTAATTGTCATATGTTTTCCTCTTGATTACTAGATTAGAGAGAACCTTGAATCCTCAATTGCTTCCTTTGGCCAGTTGGCGATTTGGGAAAGAGAAGATGAACACACATGATAGTATTGGTTGTTATTCATGCTCGTGTGCTAAATGTTGTTGCGGTCCCTAGTTTAATTATATTTGTTGATGGAGGATTTTGGGTTGTACAATTTGATATCATACATCAAAATCTGCTTGGTGCACAACCTCAGGGCGAGGATTGCTTCCATCATATGGACTATATGGTAGCAAATCATTCTATCTATAATCCATCCCATATTTTGATAACCACGTAAAGCGGAGGTGGCGCTGCCAAACCCAATCGGATATCCATTGTGACGTTAGACGTGGAAAATCAAAAGAAAAAGGCCAAAAGCCACCATAACGAGACGTGAGGAACATGTAACACTTGTAAAGAACATTGTGTGAGTGGCGTGAATTTGTTACGTTAGGCATTGTATTTTTGCATTTCAATATATACAGAAAAGTCATGTGAAAAATATAGATAGATTTACATATTCGAAGGAAGTTTGTAAAAAACTAACCACCTTGCTAGAAGTGTATGGTAGCAAATCATCATGCCTATAATCCATCCCGTATTTTGACAACCACGTAAAGTGGAGGTGGTGCTGTCAAATCCAATACGATCGTGCTAGTGCCAACAAGCAGCAAAACAAAGACTAAGTA
Organism: Eragrostis curvula; assembly: GCA_007726485.1. NCBI lineage: Eukaryota > Viridiplantae > Streptophyta > Magnoliopsida > Poales > Poaceae > Eragrostis > Eragrostis curvula. The sequence goes on from CM017442.1 coordinate 17,040,079, forward strand.
CGAGCTTGATCCTTCTTTTGATGCCTGCACCATGCTAAGCACATAAATTTAGATCGGGGAAAGACATGCCATTCGAAAGTTTGTGGAATAGTGGAAACTTATGTGTGGCACACTCGAAAAAGTATGTGTGGTTTCATCTTGTTCATGTCTGTTGACACAAAAGGGTGCCACTCACATGAGCATCAAGTGTGCAATGAGAGTCGCGTGTGTAGGACGCACAACATACCTTTAGAAGAACATGACCATAGATCCTGCCCTGGCCGACTACGACCTTTGGTAAGCTCTCGTGTGTCCCATGGGACTCCGCAGGCCCACGCCGTGGCTTGGCAGGGCTGCCACACATTGGCTTGGTGCTAGCTTCAGCTGGGTGGCGGGGATGGCATATTCCAGATCTCAGATCTTTCTGTGAGATAGGGGATATCAATATCACAAATAGGTAATCAGTGGCAGACGCATGGGCGGTCCTGGAAGAGAGCAGCCAGCGACAAACAGAGTTGCACAGCTGGTCAGGGCTGTCATTCCTGCGTCTTCGCTTTGTGTAATTGCCAGTAGTCAAGTAGCGGGCGGAGACTAGTGTGCCTGCCGGAAAGCCCAGTCACTACGGGAAACCCGGCCTATGCCGAGTGCCAGATGGTTTGCCGAGTGCATTCCATCGGGAACTCGGCAAACTACCTGTTTGCCGAGTGCCAGGGCTAGGGCACTCGGCAAAGAGCTGGCACACGGCACATCAGCAGTTTGCCGAGTGCCAGACAGCCCGGAACTCGGCAAACAAAAAAAAACGCTCGGCAAACTTTTTAGCCCTCGGCAAACACTCCCACGTGACACGCACGAGCGGGAAGTGGGGGACGGGGCCGTCACCGTCAAAGTTTGCCGAGTGCCACGCGTCAGGCACTCGGCAAACTTAGGAGGTTGCCGAGTGCCACACGGAGGCACTCGGCAAACTATCTATTTTGCCGAGTGCTATGATGTGGCACTCGGCAAAATATTTTTTTTTTGTTTGTTTTTGTCTCTTTTTTTTTTTGACATCAATATACGTATGCATGTTACTCCATGTCCAAATTTGGTAATTTTCTCTATTCATTTGTTATATTTAAGTGAATTATTGCGTTTAAAGTATTTTTTTGGAGAAAATTCAAAATTGAACTACACGTGACTCAAATAATGAAATATAGTGACTCAAAAACTTATATTCATGTTTCAGAGTTCAATTTGCGGCCATAAACGTGAAATGGACGGAAAAATCACAAATCTTGTACATGAAATATAAGGGCGAACATTTGGTGAAATAGTTTTTTATTTTTATTTAATTCAAACAAAGTCTAAAAAATACGAGACTCGTTGTGGTATCATTAAATCATATGTGGAGGCCATGGTAAATCATAGAAAAAGTTTCGCTAAAGTTGTGACGTACGTTGTTTAGAAACAGGAGCTTCCTCGAAGATCATCCATAAACATATGAAGTGATCGTTTGGATTTCGAACCAAAACGACAGTCATAATTTGATTTCAACTTAAACATATTTTTTAGAGGTAAAGGATCATATGAAATGTATCATGGCCAAATTTGGTATTTTTTTGAGTTTATTTCGAATTTCTAATTTTTTTTAAAGTTTCTGCTGAAATTTTTTGCCGAGTGCCGGGCCCACGGCACTCGGCAAACAGGTTTTGCCGATGGTTTTTTCTTTGCCGAGTGCTTCTGGATCTAGCACTCGGCAAAGAATTTGGGTAGGACTTAGGCGCGGGCCGAAATTTTCTTTTCTCCCTCGCTCCCTTATCTTCTTCCTCAGTGCGCCGCCGCCTTCCACCACTCCGCGCCGCCCGCTCGCCGCTCGCCGCCCTCCACCACCAGCCCCCGCTCGCCGCGCCGCCCTCCACCACCCGGCCGCGCCGCGCCGTCTCCACCGCCCGCCACCGCGCGCCGCGCCGCCCTCCACCACCCGCCCGCGCCGCGCCGCCGTCCACCACCACTCGGCCGCGCCGCGCCGCCCTCCACCACCGCGCCGCCCTCCACAACCCGGCGTCGACCCGGCACCTCCTCCGCCTCCTCCCCCGCTCGCCGCGCGCGTCGACCGCCCCCGGCCCCCTCCTCCGCCACCGGATCCCGGCAGCCGTCCACCACCCGGCCGGGTCGCCCCCGACGCCGGCGACCCCGCCCCGACCCCCGACGCCGGCGGCCTCCTCCACCCGGGCGCCGGCGACGCGTCCCTCCCTCCGTCCTCCCCCGCTCCGGCACACGACTCCGGCCCCGCCTCCCCCGGTCTGAACCCCGGCGACGGCGCTCCACCACCCGGCCGCCGGCGACCCCGCCCCGACCTCCGTCCTCCACAGCTGCCCCGGCCCTCCCTCCTCCACAGCAGCTGCCCCGGCCCTCCCTCATCCACAGCAGCAGCTGCCCCGGCCCTCCCTCCTCCACAGGCTGCTCCCCGGCCGTGAGGTAGAAGGTGAGCTTCTTCTTCCCTTTTTTTTTTCTTTTTCTGTTATTGTTAAATGAATTGAAATGTGTCTCTGGAAAACTTTATAAATGATTGAAACAACAATAATGAAAAAGTATTTGTGAAATGCTAGTTCTGAAATTGATGTTAGATGAATTTAAATTGAAATGCTTGGTTTGAAAGTGATGTTAGATGAATTTAAATTTAAATGCAAATGCAAATTGAAATACAAATACAAATGCGTAGTTATTTGATTGAATTAGAAATCTAATTCCAATATGTTATGAGGTTGTTGCAAATTGAAATTTTTGTTAATTTGAATTGCTCTATATGGCTATATGGAAAAAATTATGGTGTATGCATGATAACCAATATGTTCACGATGTCCCGCAAAGTGAATTGCTTTATCATGATGGATTTCACCAAGTGTTCATGGTGAATGTTTTTTCATCAATTGGATGTGGTATCCGGCCATCGTGCCGTCGATTTGTTGGATGTGGTATCCGGCCATCGTGCCGTCGATTTGTTGGATTGTGCTTGCCGGCCATCGCGCCGTTGTTTTGTTGGATTGTGTACAAGGTATCGCCACACGGCAAACTGCCGGTCCCAAACAATGAAGATTACAATGTAGACCCAAACACAAATCTTGACGGAGAGTTCTTCCAAGAAGATGGCCTAGAAGGGGGATTTGTGATAGACTTAACCGAAGAGATCGAAATGGAAGTAGAAAATGACACGATTGTTGAGGACGATGCTGGAGATGAGGTTTATAATGCGAACGACTTGAAACTACTTGAGCAATTACATTTAGACGATGATGACATCCCGCCTACAGAACACGTGCAAGATGAAATCGATTATAGTGATGATGAGGCAAACGATGCAGAAGAGATCGATTTCGATGATTATTTCTGATACATGTATGTCCCGTAGTAATTAATTTAATTTTTGCAATACTATCTTACTTTCTATTACATGTTACTTTCTATTACTATTTTGCATATATTTCGAAATGCTGATGGATTTAATCTTGTTAATTGCAGGTGATTGATCAAAGATGGTGGGCAAGGGTGGTGTGATGAGGACGGTCCAGTCGCTCTACCAAAAAGCGACTGGGAAGCGGAGCGCTGAGGGGTCTGGGAGCGGGAGGAGTCGGATGAAGTCTAGAGGCAGCAGAGGTGGCGGCAGGCGTCGAGGGAGGGGGTCGAGGGCACCGTCCCCCTCTCCTTCCGTGCACGAGTCGGAGGAGGAGGAGGAGGAGGAGGAGGAGGTGCGAGGGCAGGACGCCTCGGAGGAGGAGGTGCGAGGGCAGGACGCCTCGGAGGAGCCGCAGCAGCAGGAGGCCTCAGAGGAGGAGCACGAGGCCTCCGAGGACGGAGACGGGGGGGAGGACGGAGGCGGGGGGGAGGACGACGAGGAGGACGGGGAGGAGGACGGTGCGTCTGGGGACGTGCCGAAGGTGTGGGAGCGCGGTCCCGCACGACTCCCACCGCGACCGATCCCTTTTGAGAGACGCCCGTTGGTTCGACCCAAAGGAAAGAGGTAAATAACTTTAACTGTAAAGTCATTTGCTATGTTTAAAATCTCAATAAAAACTAATCATTGTCTTCATCACTTGGGCAGGGGCTGGGAGACGATCGTTCCGGGCGACCACAAGCGTCTTCCTGCCGGCATCCTCGGCCTTTTGTGCAAGGCGCACTTTCCTGGGATGGTGCCACTTCGAGACGGGGGGGAGGAGCCGGCCTTGACGTGGGCCCACTACAAACGCGTCCCTGACGTCCCAGACGAGGATGGGAGAGACTTTCGCACCGTGGCGGACCGGGTGGTTGGAGAGCTGTGGGTAAGTCTTGTTTGTATTGCATTGGTCAATTCATCTCGTTCATTTGATATTCTTCAAATAATGAAAGTATACATCGCGTGTATGTGCAGGATTTCTTCAGGGTCGAGCCGGAATACCGTGATCGGGCGGTGCGCTGGGCGTACGATGCATGTCCTAAACTCGTTACGGACATGCATCACGAGGCGCGCGTCCAGGCCGTGAGGAGCTACTACGCTAAGTACCTTGGTACGAAGATTGACAAAAAGCAAGCTCGAACCATATGGCCGAGTGAAGAAGAATACGGGAAGGTAATTTGACATTCTCATGTTTTCTATACTTCATTAAGTACGTTTAATTTGATCTACTCATAGTTTCACAATAACTAACATTTAACTTTGGTCAAATGACGTGTAGGTGATTCCGTGGTGGTGCGCCACTCATAAGCCTTGCTGGGACTACTTTGTTGCGAGGTGGTGCGACCCCGAGTGGCAGAAGCAGCACGAAGCTTGCCGGGAGCGGCGTTTGAAGATGCCTGGTCCAGCACACCATCAAGGCAACCGTACCCTTGACGACTACGCGGCTAGCTGGGTAAGTGAATTCATTTCGTTGTTTGTAACGCTTAATTTTCCATGATTTCTAATCATCATTCTGTTTTCTTTGCAGTCGCAGGCGCATCACGGCCGAGAGTGTCCCCCGTTGATGGCTTGGGCATTGGCTCACAAGGGCAAGGCGTCGTCGAGCACGGTCGACTACAACCCGGAGGACGGGCCCGAGGCGTACAGCAACCCCACCGTGCACTCTCGCCTCCAACAGTACACGGAGATGGCTAGGGAGAAGCACGGGCCAGAGTGGAACCCGAGCACCGAGGACCTTGATGGAGAGATCATCATGAGGATTGGTGGAGGTAAGAAGCATGGCCGGTACTGGATTGGAGACAGCACACTGGACACGGCCTCTACTCCCACCCTCTCTGAGATCCGAGCGAGGAGCTCGTCCTCAACCCCGCCCATACGTCCACGGCCGAGTGCTGCACAGCTTCAGTTTGAGCAATCCCAGGTTATTTCTGTTCTACTCGTCGTTTCGTTGAGTTTGACATATGTTTGCTTTGCATTGTAACATTGGGATGACATATTGTAGACCCAGCTCCGGGAGGAGATGGAGGCGAAGCTTCAGGAACAGGAGGAAAGGCACCGGGCAGAGATGCAGCGACAGCAGGCGGAGATGCAGCGGGAGATGCAGGAACGTGATGCAAGGATGCATGCGGAGATGCAGCGGCAAATGCAGATGATGTTTCAGCAGTGGCACAACAATGGGATGGTACCGCCGCCACTACTACCTCTGCCTCCAATCGGCACTCCGAGTCCGACTATTGGCACTCCCGTGAGTATTTCTAAATTCTTGTAGTTTCAATCCTCGTTCTGTCGACACTTCTAACTGAAAATTTGCGTTCATCATGTAATATCTTTTTTCTTGCAGAATATATCCGCTGCATCCAACAATCAGCCGGTTTCCCCTCCAGCTGCTTGTTCACCGTTCCCTCCTTATCCCCCTCCTCCTCCGATGTAGTTTGTAGTTGTATATGTACTTTATTTGCATGAACCAACTAGTTGTCGACGTGTTTGTGAACCATTTCATGAACTTGTGTTTGTGGACGTCAAGTTGAGCTATTTCTATGTGTATTTGGAGACAAATATGTGTTTGTGATGGATTTCAATGTGTTTGTGGTGATTTCAATGTGTTTGAGATGATATATATGTGTATGTGATGATGGTGAGCATGTATATATGATTTGGTGTAATTTTGGTCCAGGTTGCATCGATTTTAGACAATTTATAGTGTTCTGCGACATTTTTTTGCCGAGTGCCTCAGAAGTTTGCCGAGTGCCAAACCTGAGGCACTCGGCAAACATGCCATTTTGTGCCGAGCGCCTGGCCTGGCACTCGGCAAACTTGCAATTGTTTGCCGAGTGCCAGGGTTCCCGGCACTCGGCATATGAAAAAATTTGCCGAGTGCCAGGCAGCCTGGCACTCGGCAAACAAAAAAAATTTGCCGAGTGCCGGGCAGTCTGGCACTCGGCAAATTTTTTTTATGCCGAGTGCCTGACGCCGTGGCACTCGGCAAACTTTTTTGACGCCGTTTTCCCGCCGTCACGTTACTTTTTTTTGCCGAGTGTTTTTCTGGCACTCGGCAAAATCTTTGCCGAGTGCCCGACAAAAAACACTCGGCAAACTCGGCTTTGCCGAGAGCTGGCTGCCGAGTGGAGTTTGCCGAGTGTTACACTCGGCAAACTCTTTGCCGAGTGTAAACAGGGCTTTGCCGAGTGCCTCTGGCACTCGGCAAAGCATGGGTTTCCTGTAGTGAGTTGCGTCCGTCAATCGGATGAGGGTGCGTCACGGTCGTCTTGTTTTCTCCCTGAAATGAAAGTAAAGCACTAAAATTTAGTACGTAAAAAATACACAATAATACCATAAATATAGTTAGAAGTATTTGTGGTAAATCACATAGGTACATAGGATTATATGTGGATTTAATTGTCCTAGAATATCGATGGTCTAGCGACATAGCACGCTGAGCTTGCTGCGGAGGATGCTGCACTAACACTGTATTGTATTCTCGCTACTTATTTAATGCTTTTGTGGAGGCCTGACCATGCAGGTAAATAGTTCCTTCTCTCCTCTTCACGCCTTCCATGCATGCTCACATGTTCCCCTTTCCTCTCGTCACACAATCTCACCATATCTGAGATCTCCATCGTCTTCACCACCGGCGACTCTCACAAGTCGTCCCGTTCTTTTTGAGTCATCACCCCGGCCCCCTTGATTATTTGTTTCGTTTATCAAGATCTCTTGATGAAACCCTAAAAACAGGTGCACTGGATTTTGAGGTCTGATGCTTGGCGGTGACAATCCATGGCAACAATACACAGGGCGCACCCAAGGGAGAAGCTTAGCACAAATCTATGTATGCCATAGCTCCTCTTAGATGCTGTTTTTTTAGATAAACATTACTTATTTACTTATATTTATTGTCGACTTTTTTTCAAGCTTTGTCACTAGATCTGAGTATGTAATGCCTTATTTTTTTGGTGAATCTGTGCTTGCGATAATGTTTGCAGTTTATGAAAATCATGGAAGAGTGCAACGACCACGTACGTGTTGGTGTGAAGCGATACAAAAGGTTTGTGTAACTTGCGATGTTCTTTCCTCGCATTCAGATCTGGCTTTACTTTAAAGAAAATTACTTCTTTTCATGCTTTGTTATTAGCTAGATCTGACGTCTCATTTTTTTTGGTGGATTTGTGCTTGCAATAATGTTTGCAGATGATGACGATCATGGAAGGGTGCAACGGCAATGTGCTTGTGTGACGCAATCCAACAGGGTAACTTGAGATGTTCTTTCCCCGCATTCAGATCCCACTACAAGGTTATGGGTCTAATGCCACCAAATTGTTTGCCACACCATGATTTTGGTTGCAATACATAGGGGTTATTGCAACATGGTCGATTTTGGCTGCGATGGGAGGACATGTTGCCACAAATTAGGTAGTGTTGCAATTTTATTTTAGCGGTTGCAATAAGTAGGATATATCGCAACGCAAAAATATGTGTTGTATTTAGGGCATTGTAATTGCAATCTTTTTTCTAATAGTTGCAATAATAGGGAATATTGCAACGAACATTAAATTTTGTGATTAGTTTTATCTGTGTTGCTAAAGAGTCTACGTTGTGGCAACACAAAAGTAAATTGTTGCAAAAGCACGCTGAGATATAGCAACGCAAACATTATCGTTGCAACAAGTCTTAGATATAGCAACAAAAACCGCGATCGTTGCTACTATCCAGGTACTATTGCAACAACATTGAATAGTTGTTGTTTAATAGTTGCAATAGATCACTTTGTGGACTGCGGCTCTAGTCGTGGCCCAAAATCGGGCTCAAAATAATCCTACCCGATGTGGGTCACGGCCCAACCCAACCTCGTCGTTTGCTGGTCCATCAGCTCTGTGTATTGGATCGCATGTCCCTAATCATCTTGGCCCTTTTATATTAGTTTTCTAATTACTCAAAGGCACAGCAGTACATGGATTGATGCTAAACAAAGTCCGATCAATGAGGCCTAAACAATTGAATCGCATGTGACTAATCATTTTGGCCTATTTTTATTAGTTTTCTATTTACTCAAAGGCCCAGCCGTACGTGAACCAATTCTAAACAAAGTCCGATCAATGAGGGCCTAAACAAAGTCCGTTCCCACATCGACCAGCTAATTCGATCAACTCGTGTACGCATGGCGCAGCTTGGCGCATCGACAACTCAGTCTCCTGTATTTGTACGTGGGCGCGGCGGCTTCGGATCCCTCTCCACGATCAGCTTGCAGAGGATCGCGGTCGACGCCCAGACGCTCGCCATCCATGCCACGACGCCCAGACGCTCGCTGAATTGGAGGTCAAAGAACAAGGGTGGCGGTGGTCACCCCTCCCCATCCCCCCCTTCAAGTCCGGAGTTGTGAGGCCAAGAATCGCGCCCATTTTGCATGGGCATCACCCCTGGAGGTAGCTCCTCCCTCCCCTCCGGCTAGATTTAGTTGTTGTGTCCTATTTTTGGTGGATTTAAGGGAATAAGGTTTAAGTAGGGATGGATGAAATGTGATGGATTGAGGCCGGATCGGGCTGAATTGGAGGTCAAATATTGCTTAGTGAGTGTGGTGCCATCGAGCCAAATGATTCAGGATGACCACTCGTCAGAGCAAGTACACATCTGGAATCTTGTTTGCCTGATGGCGGCCTAGATACCTGTGGTGCGCTAGACATTGATGCAAAAGGTTGTCCTGTGGTTGACTCCCCTGCAAGTGTGCTTGTAATGGTCATGAATGAGTGGCTCTTATATGCGCAATTTATTTGTAAAATGTTTGACCAAAGAAAAGTTGCTTGTCCTCTTTTCCTTTTGTATGTAGCACACATATGGAAAGTTACTACGCCTTTTTGAGTGTGCCACACATAAGGTTCAACTATTCCACAAACTTCGTATGGCCTGTCTTTCCATGATCTAACTGTATGTGCTCACTCAAAACTTTGTCGCTCTTTTATGGCATCTATATATAGTTATGTCTTGCTCACTCGAAGTTTTGCAACAAGAACATAACTACTTCGGTGGTAGTGAGCTGGATGCGTACAGACCCGTGTGTGGGGGGAGCGGAGGTAGAGATTGTTGCAGATGGTGGCCGGTGGGGCCTTTTCCGGAGGTGAGGTTTTTCTTGGGTCTGTCAGACACGGGTCGAGTGGTGCGTGACAGCGAGATCATACTTAGTCGTTGTTTTGCTGCTTGTTGGCACTAGCATGATCAGATTGTCGTATCCTCTGCCTTTCCTCTTGTATGGTAAGCTTTGTGTTACCTGATCCTCGCCACTCACCCAAAAACGAACGCCTGGGACCTTATTTTGCATGAACGCATCCAGACCTCCGTAATCCCGTAAATCACTTTCCCATCTTGTTTCCTGTCAACACAACCCAACACAAATTGCTGCGTCCAAAGTCTCCGACGACCAACTGGGATCATGGTACATAGCATGCATGGACAAATGGATCAATGCCCCAAGCATAGGCTTCAAATTTTGTCTCCGTCCAAACAGCATACATGTTTTGGTCCACGAAACTGATGCACATGCAAATGTCATTTGCTGAGGGATTGCGGCTGCATGTTCCCGGCGTTCTTTTCAGGATGAGCGGTGAGGGATCAGGTAAGGCAAAGTTTGCCATATACAAAAGAAAAGGCAGAGCATACGGATGCGACCAGGTTGGGTTTGGTGGCACCACATCAGCTTTACGTGGTTGTCAAATATGGGATGGATTATAGATAGGATGATTTGCTACCATATACTCCTAGCAAGGTGACTAGTTTTTTACAAACTTCCTTCGAATATGCAAATCTGTCTATATTTTTTACAAGACTTTTCTGTACTTATTGAAGTGCAAAAATACAGTGCAAAACGTAACAAACACACGCCACTCACACAGTGTTCTTCACAAGTGATACATTTTCCTCGAATCTCGTTATGGTGGCTTTTTGGCCTTTTTCTTTTGACATTCCACATATAACGTCACAACGGATATCAGTTATTTAGTTTTCTCACGTAAACTAACCAAAGATGTCCATAGCCGCCAGAAAAAGAGAACTACTTTGGTTTATTTCCATTTCGGCCATGTACATGGGTGGGATTCTTGTGTCTTGTTAAATTAGGGTAGGAAAAACAAAAGGTCAGACCTTGGACATGGGCCAATGCAGGGCTAGCATGCATAGGGCCATCGACAAGCCAAGATCAAGAGGGGCTTGTCTCCTGAACCATAGCCCATGTTTGAGTCGTGTCCTTTAAGTTATTCTTGCATTATTTCTGGTGAAAGGCACGTAGCAGAACTGCACAACTTTGTATTAATAAGAAGAAGATCATGGCAAATAAGTACAAAGATGATAGATTATGCATTCACCACAAAACAATTATGATATTTTCATTATTCCAAACTTGTCAAATTCTTTCCGTTGTGTCATAGGCATGCTTTTAAATTTTCAATTTCAGCATTTGTCTTTTTCTCCTCTCTAGGCAGAATTCCTGGCACTATGCAACCCCAGAGTTTTATTTTGGCACACTTAATTCTATTATTTTAATACTAACCTGTCGGAAACTAAATTTAGAAGATCTGACCCTATTGGTCATGCCAGTGGAGTGAATAAAAGAAGGGTCACTCCAAACCGTCTGGCATGACCGGTTGCCACATAAGCATGCAAGTCCACATCAGCAGGGCGAAGACCAGCCTTGACCGAGGCCAGGTAATGCCAGGCTGCGTGCCATGACTTGGTCAAGCCAGCATGCTTGGCGTGACCAGGCGAGAACTTAGTCGCGCTTGGCCCTGTACCCTCCCTCCTTTTCCTTTCTTCTTCCTCCAGTCACGCGTGCAAAAAAAAAGAACACGGGTGGCGGTGGTCGCCCCTCCCCGTCCCCCCTTCAAATCCGGAGTTGTGAGGCCAAGAATCGCACCCATTTTGCACGGGCGTCGCCCCTGGAGGTAGCTCCTCCTTTACTTTTGTAGGTAGCGCACATATGGCAAGTTACTATGCCTTTTTGAGTCTGCCACACATAAATTTCAACTATTCCACAAACTTCGTATGGTCTGTCTTCAGTGGCGGAGCTACAGTAGAGAACCAGGGTGTGCCGCAAAGGGAAAATTTGATGGGCTTTGAAACTGTATATGTGCTACAGTGTGGGCTACAGTGCTAAAATCATCTGTTTTTCAGAATCTCAGGGTGGGCCGAGGCCCACCCGTCCACCCAGCTAACTCCGCCCATGTCTGTCTTTCCATGATCTGCCACTCTTTTATGGCATCTATATATAGTTATGTCTTGCTCACTCGAAGTTTTGCAACAAGAACAGAATTACTTCTGAGGCAGTGAGCTGCATGCGTACTGACCCGTGTGTGCGGGGAGCGGGGGTGGAGATTGTTCCAGATGGTGGCCGGTGGGGCCTTTTCTAGGGTGAGGTTTTTCTTGGGTCTGTCAGACACGGGTCGAGTGGTGCTCGTACTTAGTCGTTAATTGTTTTACTGCTTGTTGGCACTAGCATGATCAGATTGTCATATCCGCTGCCTTTCCTCTTGTATGGCAAACTTTGCCTGACCTGATCCTCACCGCTCATCCAAAATCGAATGTCTGAGACCTTATTTTGCATGAACACATCCAGACCTCCGTAATCCCGTAAATCCCTTTCTCATCTTGTTTCCTCACAACACAACCCAACACCAATTGCTGCGTCCAAAGTCTCCGACGACCAATTGGGATCATGGTAGCCTTTTGTGTGTGTGTGTGTGTGTGTGTGTGTGTGTGTGTGAGAGAGAGAGAGAGAGAGAGAGAGAGAGAGAGAGAGAGAGAGAGAGAGGCCTTTAATGTTACGATCTTACTAGATGAAAGATGTTCTCCATTTGAATATTACCTTTTTTATATATACACTACTACCACTCGTGCTCTTATATGAGTGCTCTGTACGGGACAATGTGGTTTCTAAACCATCTCTACTACATAATAAAAAGAGAATCCCATCATTCGTTTGTCAAAGGTCTATGCACTCTCTTAACCCGCACACACCAGTGATCCCGCACCCCCCACCTGCGATCTACCCGTGCTTCAAGCAACCGATGGACAAGATGGATCGTAATTATATATAAGCCTGGAAACGAAAGGCGTTCCTAGGTGCCCGCTTCCGCGTGATTAAACACTAGGCGGCAGCTTTCCGCCTCGCCTACGGGGCTAGGCGTTCAATACGCGGTGGCAGAGCTGCATGTGTGGCGGCGGCTGTTGTTCGTGTTTGCTGATTGGCTTTGTGGTTGATTAGGGGTAACGTGGAGTTGGCATTGGTTGGGCCTTGTTGGGCCAGGTAACAGAGATGGGCTGATATGTGTAAATACATGACTACCATATCTTGTCTTGCTATTTTTTCTTTACTTTTCTATTTCAGCAGCTCATTATTTGACTAATATCTGAGTCCGTACAAAACGTCTAGCAATGCCTAGACGCGTTTAATCTCGCTTAGGCGCTAGGCGTAGGCTCACCGCCCGCCTAGCGCCTAGTGCCCTCCTGAACACGGTATATAAGTGCTAGATCGATGGCCCTAAAACGCATTCACCCCAACGTGAAGGCCCCCGCCGCTTCATCACCCGGGATCAGTCGGTAATCCTCATCCCTTACCTACTGTTAGTGGTTAATTATGTGTAATGACTTATTGTTTACATCTAATCTACGGTCAAAAACCATGCTTAGGCCCTAATTAATACCTAATTAGGTCTCGGTTAGCATCAAGAAGGAGATGAAGAAGCAAGAACAGATCAAACCCTAAGCCCCTTTTTACCCTAAGAAATACCCCAAACTGGATCTAAGACCCTCTGTTGCTTACCTTTTGGAGCTCACCGGCGTCAGACTGCCAACAACACAACGGGCGCAACAACCACGCGACATCAAATCCGGAGCACCAACACACCGAGCTGCAGTTGCAGCCGTCGCCGCAGCCGCACACCTCAGATCTACCTCGGCACGCGGGACACATTGGTGGCGACGCATGCGAATAATGAAACCCACACGCACGCATCGGCGATTAGATCCGCCACGGAGGCTGCACAGCTTCACCTCGTCGCTTTTGTCCCCGCCGCCACCCACCGCGTCATCAATAGTATGCGCATGCTGGCCCTCTCACACGCACCGTGCCTCATGTGCCGTCACCTTCGCCGCTCTGGTGGCTCGCCTTAAAATACAGAATGGAAATGGGGAATAAGGTTTAGGGTTCGGGTCCAACCGAGTTTTATGCGACACGCGATGGATCATTGTCGTAGATCAATTTCCAACGGCGGAGATCACATGAGGGCATAGCAAGCCGGGCTGACGAGCAATTTTTGGGATCACTGTGTGTTCCGGCCGTTGAGAGGATTAAATGGACCAGGTCAAAGTCACCCCATTACATCGGTTTAGCGATTTCTAAGTTTCAGCCCAAATTGCAGGGCAAAGACCGGCCTTGACCGAGGCCTCGTAATGCCAGGCTGCGTGCCATGACTTGGTCAAGCCAGCATGCTTGGCATGACCAGGCGAGAACTTAGTCGCGCTTGGCCCTGTACCCTCCCTCCTTTTCCATTCTTCTACCTCCAGTCACGCGTCCAAAAAAAAAAAAAGAACAAGGCTGGCGGTGGTCGCCCCTCCCCGTCCTCCCTTCAAATCCGGAGTTGTGAGGCCAAGAATCGCACCCATTTCGCACGGACGTCGCCCCTGGAGGTAGCTCCTCCTTTTCTTTTGTATGTAGTGCACATATGGCAAGTTACTATGCCTATTTGAGTGTGCCACACATAAGGTTCAACTATTCCACAAACTTCGTATGGCCTGTCTTTCCATGATCTAACTGTATGTGCTCACTCAAAACTTTGCCGCTCTTTTATGGCATCTATATATAGTTATGTCTTGCTCACTCGAAGTTTTGCAGCAAGAACAGAATTACTTCTGAGGCAGTGAGCTGGATGCGTACTGACCCGTGTGTGCGGGGAGCGGAGGTGGAGATTGTTCCAGACGGTGGCCGGTGGGGCCTTTTCTGGGGGTAAGGTTTTTCTTGGGTCTGTCAGACACGGGTCGAGTGGTGCTCGTACTTAGTCGTTAATTGTTTTACTGCTTGTTGGCACTAGCATGATCAGATTGTCGTATCCGCTGCCATTCCTCTTGTATGGCAAACTTTGCCTTACCTGATCCTCACCGCTCATCCAAAAACGAATGTCTGAGACCTTATTTTGCATGAACACATCCAGACCTCCGTAATCCCGTAAATCCCTTTCTCATCTTGTTTCCTCACAACACAACCCAACACAAATTGCCGCGTCCAAAGTCTCCGACGACCAATTGGGATCATGGTACCCTTGTGTGTGTGTGTGTGTGTGTGTGTGTGTGTGTGTGTGTGTGTGTGTGTGTGTGTGTGTGTGTGTGTGTGTGTGTGTGTGTGTGTGTGTTTGTGTGTGTGTTTGTGTGTGTGTGTGTGTGTGTGTGTGTGTGTGTGTGTGTGTGTGTGAGAGAGAGAGAGAGAGAGAGAGAGAGAGAGAGAGAGAGAGAGAGAGAGAGTGCGTGTGTGTTGCCTTTAATATTACGATCTTACTAGCTGAAAGATGTTCTCCATTTGACTGTTACCTTTTTCATATATACACTACTACCACTCGTCCTCTTATGAGTGCTCGGACAATGTGGTTTCTAAACCATCTCTACTGTACATAATAAAAGAGGATCCCATCATTCATTTGTCAAAGGTCTACACACTCTCTTAACCCGCACACACTAGTGATCCCGCACCCCCCCACCTGCATGCGATCTACCCGTGCTTCAAGCAACCGATGGACAAGACGGATCGCAATTATATATAAGTGCTAGATCGATGGCCCCAAAACGCATTCACCCCAACGTGAAGGCCGCGGCCGCTTCATCACCCGGGATCAGTCAGTAATCCTCACCCCTTACCTACTGTTAGTGGTTAATTAGGTGTAATGACTTATTGTTTACATCTAATCTATGGTCAAAAACCATGCTTAGGCCCTAATTAATACCCAATTCGGTCTCGGTTAGCATCAAGAAGGAGATGAAGAAGCAAGAACAGATCAACCCCTAAGCCCCTTTTTACCCTCAAGAAATACCCTAAACTAGAGCTAAGACCCTTTGTTAGCTCACCGGCGTCAGACTGCCAACGACACAACAGGCGCAACAACCACGGCACATCAAATCCGGAGCTCCAACACACTGAGTTGCAGTTGCAGCCGCCGCCGCCGCACACCTCAGATCTACCTCGGCGCGCGGGACACATTGGTGGCGACGCATGCGAATAATGAAACCCACACGCACGCATCGGCGATTAGATCCGCCACGGAGGCTGCACAGCTTCACCTCGTCGCTTTTGTCACCGCCGCCACCTACCGCGGCATCAAGAGTATGCGCGTGCTGGCCCTTTCACATGCACCGTGCCTCATGCACCGTCACCTTCGCCGCTCTGGTGGCTCGCCTTAAAATGCAGAATGGAAATGGGGAATTAGGTTTAGGGTTTGGGTCCAACCGAGTTTTATGCGACACGCAATGGATCACTGCCGTAGGTCAATTTCCAACGGCGGAGATCAGACGAGGGCATAGCAGGCCGGGCCGACGAGCAGTTTTGGGCTCACTGTCTGTTCCGGCCGTTGAGAGGATTAAATGGACCATGTCAAAGTCACCCCATTACGTCGGTTTAGCGATTTCTAAGTTTCAGCCCAAATTGCAGAGCGAAGACCGACCTTGACCGAGGCCTCATAATGCCAGGCTGCGTGCCATGACTTGGTCAAGCCAGCATGCTTGGCGTGACCAGGCGAGAACTTAGTCGCGCTTGGCCCTGTACCCTCCCTCCTTTTCCTTTCTTCTTCCTCCAGTCACGCATGCAAAAAACAAAAGAACAAGGGTGGCGGTGGTCGCCCCTCCCCGTCCCCCCCTTCAAATCCGGAGTTGTGAGGCCAAGAATCGCAGCCATTTTGCACGGGCGTCGCCCCTGGAGGTAGCTCCTCCTTTTCTTTTGTATGTAGCGCACATATGGCAAGTTACTATACCTTTTTGAGTGTGCCACACATAAGGTTCAACTATTCCACAAACTTCGTGTGGCCTGTCTATCCACGATCTAACTGCATGTGCTCGCTCAAAATTTTGTCGCTCTTTTATGGCATCTATATATAGTTATGTCTTGCTCACTCGAAGTTTTGCAACAAGAACAGAATTACTTCTGAGGCAGTGAGCTGTATGCGTACTGACCCGTGTGTGCGGGGAGCGGGGGTGGAGATTGTTCCAGATGGAGGCCGGTGGGGCCTTTTCTAGGGTGAGGTTTTTCTTGGGTCTGTCAGACACGGGTCGAGTGGTGCTCGTACTTAGTCGCTAATTGTTTTACTG
This sequence comes from Eragrostis curvula, assembly GCA_007726485.1. NCBI lineage: Eukaryota > Viridiplantae > Streptophyta > Magnoliopsida > Poales > Poaceae > Eragrostis > Eragrostis curvula. The sequence goes on from CM017442.1 coordinate 17,056,787, forward strand.
CTTGTTGGCACTAGCATGATCAGATTGTCATATCCGCTGCCTTTCCTCTTGTATGGCAAACTTTGCCTTACCTGATCCTCACCGCTCATCCAAAAACGAATGTCTAAGACCTTATTTTGCATGAACACATCCAGACCTCCGTAATCCCGTAAATCCCTTTCTCATCTTGTTTCCTCACAACACAACCCAACACAAATTGCTGCGTCCAAAGTCTCCGACGACCAATTGGGATCATGGTACCCTTGTGTGTGTGTGTGGTGTGTGTGTGTGAGAGAGAGAGAGAGAGAGAGAGAGAGAGAGAGAGAGAGAGAGAGAGAGAGAGAGAGAGTGCGTGTGTGTTGCCTTTAATATTACGATCTTACTAGCTGAAAGATGTTCTCCATTTGACTGTTACCTTTTTTATATATACACTACTACCACTCGTCCTCTTATGAGTGCTCGGACAATGTGGTTTCTAAACCATCTCTACTGTACATAATAAAAGAGAATCCCATCATTCATTTGTCAAAGGTCTACACACTCTCTTAACCCGCACAAACTAGTGATCCCGCACCCCCCCACCTGCATGCGATCTACCCGTGCTTCAAGCAACCGATGGACAAGACGGATCGCAATTATATATAAGTGCTAGATCGATGGCCCCAAAGCGCATTCACCCCAACATGAAGGCCGCCGCCGCTTCATCACCCGGGATCAGTCAGTAATCCTCATCCCTTACCTACTGTTAGTGGTTAATTAGGTGTAATGACTTATTGTTTACATCTAATCTATGGTCAAAAACCATGCTTAGGCCCTAATTAATACCCAATTGGTCTCGGTTAGCATCAAGAAGGAGATGAAGAAGCAAGAACAGATCAAACCCTAAGCCCATTTTTACCCTCAAGAAATACCCTAAACTGGAGCTAAGACCCTCTGTTAGCTCACCGGCGTCAGACTGCCAACGACACAACAGGCCCAACAACCACGGCACATCAAATCCGGAGCACCAACACACCGAGTTGCAGTTGCAGCCGCCGCCGTCGCCGCACACCTCAGATCTACCTCGGCGCGCGGGACACATTGGTGGCGACGCATGCGAATAATGAAACCCACACGCACGCATCGGCGATTAGATCCGCCACGGAGGCTGCACAGCTTCACCTCGTCGCTTTTGTCACCGCCGCCACCCACCGCGGCATCAAGAGTATGCGCGTGCTGGCCCTCTCACGCGCACCGTGCCTCATGCACCGTCACCTTCGCCGCTCTGGTGGCTCGCCTTAAAATACAGAATGGAAATGGGGAATTAGGTTTAGGGTTTAGGTCCAACCGAGTTTTGTGCGACACGCAATGGATCACTGCCGTAGATCAAGTTCCAACGGCGGAGATCAGATGAGGGCATAGCAGGCCGAGCCGACGAGCTGTTTTGGGCTCACTATCTGTTCCGGCCGTTGAGAGGATTAAATCGACCAGGTCAAAGTCACCCCATTACGTCGGTTTAGCGATTTCTAAGTTTCAGCCCAAATTGCAGGGCGAAGACCGGCCTTGACCGAGGCCTCGTAATGCCAGGCTGCGTGCCATGACTTGGTCAAGCCAGCATGCTTGGCGTGACCAGGCGACAACTTAGTCGCGCTTGGCCCTGTACCCTCCCTCCTTTTCCTTTCTTCTTCCTCCAGTCACGCATGCAAAAAAAAAAAAGAACAAGGGTGGCGGTGGTCGCCCCTCCCCGTCCCCCCTTCAAATCCGGAGTTGTGAGGCCAAGAATCGCAGCCATTTTGCACGGGCGTCGCCCCTGGAGGTAGCTCCTCCTTTTCTTTTGTATGTAGCGCACATATGGCAAGTTACTATACCTTTTTGAGTGTGCCACACATACGGTTCAACTATTCCACAAACTTCGTGTGGCCTGTCTTTCCATGATCTAACTGTATGTGCTCGCTCAAAACTTTGTCGCTCTTTTATGGCATCTATATATAGTTATGTCTTGCTCACTCGAAGTTTTGCAACAAGAACAGAATTACTTCTGAGGCAGTGAGCTGTATGCGTACTGACCCGTGTGTGCGGGGAGCGGAGGTGGAGATTGTTCCAGATGGTGGCCAGGGGGGCCTTTTCCGGGGGTGAGGTTTTTCTTGGGTCTGTCAGACACGGGTCGAGTGGTGCTCGTACTTAGTCGTTAATTGTTTTACTGCTTGTTGGCACTAGCATGATCAGATTGTGGTATCCGCTGCCATTCCTCTTGTATGGCAAACTTTGCCTTACCTGATCCTCACCGCTCATCCAAAAACGAATGTCTGAGACCTTATTTTGCATGAACATATCCAGACCTCCGTAATCCTGTAAATCCTTTTTTCATCTTGTTTCCTCACAACACAACCCAACACAAATTGCTGCGTCCAAAGTCTCTGACGACCAATTGGGATCATGGTAGCCTTGTGTGTGTGTGTGTGTGTGTGTGTGTGTGTGTGTGTGTGTGTGTGTGTGTGAGAGAGAGAGAGAGAGAGAGAGAGAGAGAGAGAGAGAGAGAGAGTGCGTGTGTGTTGCCTTTAATATTACGATCTTACTAGCTGAAAGATGTTCTCCATTTGACTGTTACCTTTTTTATATATACACTACTACCACTCGTCCTCTTATGAGTGCTCGGACAATGTGGTTTCTAAACCATCTCTACTGTACATAATAAAAGAGAATCCCATCATTCATTTGTCAAAGGTCTACACACTCTCTTAACCCGCACACACTAGTCATCCCGCACCCCCCCCCCCCCCCCCACCTGCATGCGATCTACCCGTTCTTCAAGCAACCGATGGACAAGACGGATCGCAATTATATATAGGTGCTAGATCGATGGCCCCAAAACGTATTCACCCAAACGTGAAGACCACCGCCGCTTCTTCACCCGGGATCAGTCGGTAATCCTTATCCCTTACCTACTGTTAGTGGTTAATTAGGTGTAATGACTTATTGTTTACATCTAATCTACGGTCAAAAACCATGCTTAGGCCCTAATTAATACCCAATTCGGTCTCGGTTAGCATCAAGAAGGAGATGAAGAAGCAAGAACAGATCAAACCCTAAGCCCCTTTTTACCCTCAAGAAATACCCCAAACTGGAGCTAAGACCCTCTGTTGCTTACCTATTGGAGCTCCCCGGCGTCAGACTGCCAACGACACAACGGGCGCAACAACCACGGCACATCAAATCCGGAGCACCAACACACCGAGCTGCAGTTGCTACCGCCGCCGCTGCACACCTCAGATCTACCACGGCGCGCGGGACACATTGGTGGTGACGCATGCGAATAATGAAACCCACACGCGCACATTGGCGATTAGATCCGCCACGGAGGCTGCACAGCGTCACCTCGCCGCTTTTGTCACCGCCGCCACCCACCGCGGCATCAAGAGCATGCGCGTGCCGGCCCTCTCACGTGCACTGCGCCTCATGCGCCATCACCTTCGCCGCTCTGGTGGGTCGCCTTAAAATGCACAATAAAAATGGGGAGTTAGGTTTAGGGTTCGGGTCCAACCAAGTTTTATGCAACACGCGATGGATCACTGCCGTAGATCAATTTCCAACGGCGGAGATCGCATGAGGGCATAGCAGGCCGGGCCGACGAGCAGTTTTTGGGCTCACTGTCTGTTCTGGCCGTTGAGAGGATTAAGTGGACCAGGTCAAAGTCAGCCCATTAGATCGGTTTAGTGATTTCTATGTTTCAGCCCAAATTGCATATATGCTTCAGCTTTATTCATTTTATGTTTATTTATTTTGATGGGGAAATAGCTAAAAAGATGACACTTAATGCTTTGGAATTTTTTTTTTTGAATACATACTATTTGGATGACAAAGCCTGTTTTCCTATCATTTGGATGCACACTATTTGGATTCAAAATATTTGTGGAAATTTGAATGATATAAAATGAATACTTTAATGAACATACATTTTTTTTGGCTATATCATAGCCCTGATATGATTTTTTTTTTGAGCTATTCTTTTTGCTATCTGATGCTAAAATTTACATCTTTTGTGCGCATTTTATTGTCATGCACGTAGATGTATTTATTTATACCGAATCGGATGATAATATTCTTGTTTATAGGCAGTGGGCTATGGACATGGGCAATAGAAAAAGAATCCTAGACGGACTCCGTTCATAGATGTAACCAATCTGATAAACGGCAAGAATCGTGATGGCACGCAACATGAAGAATGTATCTTTCAAACTCCCGATCCAGTTCTGCTTCCAGTATATTTGCTTTGTTACATATAAATTTCATAAATTTGCTTTATTAGACTCATTTTTTTGGTTTTGTAGTTCCCCCTAATTGTCACCGGAGTAGAGAACTAACGGAAGAACAAATACGGTAGAAACGTGCCAGGGATAGAGCCCGATACGCGAAAGCGCATCCAATCCAAAAGAGGGCTGGGAAAGATAGCTACATGTCATTGAAGCCAAATAGTAATAATGCATATCAATCTAAGCATCACAAACATTTATTGTTCAATTTAAGATAGCTAAATAACTAATGATTTTTTTTGAACTGAAAAATAACTAATGATTTAATTCTGGGATGTGTAGATGTTAACCTGAGACCGTCACAAACTCATAAGGAGCCTACTTCACCATCAGTTATGTCAGATCAAAAGGTGATCGTGCTTGATTTGCCCGCACCTTCGCATGTGTCAGACTTAGGTACATAACCCATCCTCTATGGAATCACATAATTATTCAATCTTTTAGCATAATGTTTATTAATTAACTATTTCTAATTATAATCATATCCACTATGACGCTTACGATGCTGGTTTTATTTCAGGAAATAGACATGTTGTTGACCAATCACAGCATGCTACCTTGCCAGAAAAGCAAATGCAGTCACATTGGGCCGTGCCTTCAAGCAAAAGCATAACAAACAAATTGAAGCAAAACGCGTGCGAGAGAGAGTGTGTTACACAAATATGACGCTGGCACAAAGGGAAGACAGGCGTGCATGTCAAAGAGTACAAAAAGCACTGCAACACAGAACGCTACGTTGCGGAGCAAATTGAGGCAAACTGCGAAAGGCGGAGGGTGCATAACATGACACACCAACAGAGACAGGCGATAAAGGATCGTGAATATGCACGTCGTAATAAACGACGGAACACTATACATCCAAACTCCATCGCCATGCAAAACCCTAATTGGAATAGGGTTGACTAATTTCTTCAAACTTTTGTGTGCAACATTGGTTCACATTAAACCCTTAGACGGTGAAGGCTTGTTAAGATAAAATTTTTTTGTTGTTATTTCGGTTATCATTTCGATACTTAACATCACTACGATACATGATATCACTATGCAATATTTGGCTCCCATGGCAATGAACGAGCATTCGGCTAGTTTTTTTAAAAAAAAACACATGGATGTAGCTGCAATGTTTGGTCACCAACACACTTAATGAAATTTTTGTTCAACTTTTTCTGTCATACACAACAACATAAGTCCACTATAGCAGCGGACCAGCAAAACACGTAGCGGCGGTTTTGCATCTGGTCTGCCGCTATGACAGCCGTCGCTATAGAGGAGTAATGACAGCCGCTTCTAGAAATACTTTTTTTGCGGCGGTGTTAGTTTCCCTCCGCCGCTTTTGTTACCTCAGTACCCTGATTTTTTAAGTTCAAAGATAAATAAAAAAGATAACAGTTAATTAAAAGTACTTAATTACATAGTTATTGCGATATAACGGTGATTTAGAGGACATAGAAACATAATTCTCGCGAATAAACGCGATTAGCAAGTCCTAAACTATTTACAATATTACCAAAAGATCTCCGGCGTCTCGTCTTCACCGCCGGGGACGATTCCATTACGCCGGCAGCACCGCCTCCGGCTCCGGCGTCCAAGGACGCCTCCACTACGCCGGCAGCACCGCCACCGGCTCCGGCGTCCAAGGGCGCCATGGGGATGGCACCGGCTCCGGCGGCCAAGGACCCCACGGGGCCTCCTCCAGCTCCGGCGGCAAAGGACCCCACGGGGCCGGCTGGACCTCCGGCGGCAGCAGACCCCATCCGGCCACCTCCACCTCCGGCTGCGGCTCCGGCTCCGGCGCCGCCATCTCCTCCTCCGCGTCCTGCAGCTGTGGCTCCGGCTCTGGCTCCGGCTCCGGCGGCCATGTGGCCCATGGGGAGGCCGGTGCCTGCGGCTCTGGCGGCCATGGGGCCCATCGGGAGGCCGGCGGCTGCGGCTCCGGCGGCACGGCGGCGGACCCCATGGCCACGGCGCCGGGGGCCAAGCCTCCATCTCTGGCCATGGCGACCACGACGAGTCGACGGAGGAGGCCGGCGACTGGCGAGGAAGGCGCTGGCGCTGGCGCCGGTCCCGATCGCGGCGGAAGCGAAGGCGGCGGTGCGGCGCCATCTTTAGCGGCGTGGCGGCGATTTGTAGCAGTGGATGAAAGCCCAGCGCCGCTATAAATAATAGCAGCGGACTAGGGTTTCATCCGCCGCTACAAATTCTCCTACACGTTAGTCAATGACATGTGGTCCCGTATGATTTCTGGGTCCACGTGTCATTGACTTCGTGCTTAATCGCGACCGGTAAGCCGGATGATGCCCGGCCCATGTAGCACGGCCCAAAAACGGCCCACTACACTGTTCTTAAAATAATGCGCCGCTCCAGCCGTAACCCTAACTCCCTTCTCTTCTCCGCCGCCCCCTTCTCCTCTCCCCGAAAAATGCTAAGGCAGCCATGGAGGCACCTCTCGCCGGAGCGCGCGTGCGACAAGGTTGCGCGCGGCTCCATCAAGGGGCTCCTCCGTGGTGCCCTGTGGCCGCGACGGAGCGGCATGGACGCGGCCGCGGCGGGCTAGGGTTGGCGGCCGTGGCGGACTGCGTGGAGGCGGCCGCGGAGGACCCCCGTGGAGGTGGCCGCAGCGGGCTCCCACGGAGGCGGCCACGGCGGACAAGGGTTCACGGCCACGGCGGGCTGCGTGGAGGCAGCCGCGGAGGGCCACCGTGGAGGTGGCCGCGGCGGGCTCCCACGGAGGAGGCCGCGGCGGACTAGGGTTGGCGGCCGCGGCGGGCTGCGTCGTGGAGGCTGCGTCGTGGAGGCGGACGCGGAGGGGCGGCGTGGTGGAGGCGGCCGCGGAGAGGCGGCGGGGCTGCGTGGCGGCACCGGCGTCGGCTAGGGTTTCGGGGGCGGGCCGCGGTGGGCCGTCTACGGTTTTTTTTTTGTTTTTCCAAAGCTTCATTAGTGGCGGGTGGAGCCATGAACCGCCGCTGGAAAGAACAATTTGTGGCGGCGGCCTGTGGCTCTATCCGCCACAACATATGCTGTTTGTAGCGGCGGTTGCCTACAGCCGCCGCTACAAAAATTGTTTGTAGCGGCGCTTGCGTAGCGGCGGACTGCTCGAACCGCCGCTGCAGAGCTTTTTGGGCCACCGCTGCAGTGCTTCATTCCTGTTGTGATACACTGAACATAGCAATGTTACGACTTTCTAATTTCCATCCAGTTAGTTCTCTCTATTTTCTGAATCATTTGATAAAATACAGCAATAATAATATTGAGATATAATGCATCACCCTTTGCAGGCTCTTCTTTCTGGATGCTCAGCCGGAGGTTTAGCAGCAATACTACACTGATAGATTCCGTGATTTGCTTCCAGCAACGCAATGGTCAAGTGTTAATAGTTTGTGAACATAGTTTCAGATTTGGCCAGTAACTATGAAGACCAAGAGATTCTAGTGACAGAGAAATGAACACTGGTGAAAGCGTATTTGCTCTGGGTTCCTAAAAACGTCGTGAGTTTGAGCTTTCATTTTTATTTTTTGACTGATGCATATTGTTAAAATTTTGAAACAGAATAAGATGTGGCCTTGATTGCATTAATTAGGTTGATTGTCTGAATTTGTATTATGTTTTGTCAGTCAAGAAATTATGTTATTACTTTGTCAATCGAGAAATGCTGTGTTTTATCTGCCAATAAACAGACTGGTCAATTGATTTATGAGGCCTCCTGTGATAGTATCCAAACTTTCAAAATAGAAAAAAGAAAAGTGCTGAGTCAGAATGGAGGAAGCATAAACACTGCTAGGCCAGAATACAAACACCATTTTCAGTGAGTGCTAGTTTAACACAGGACAGACAAACTGAGCACTTCTTTCGATCGACGGATCTGTTTAAAAATCTTGTCTGAAACTCATGTGAAAACATAAGGTTCTGAGAAGAAGACAGAGCAAATTCAATTGCTCGATACAATCACATCAAGTATCAAGATTCATGCAATGAGTTAAAGCGCTGCAACTGAATATAATAAAAGCATTAAGGAGCAGCTTATGGATCTGCCTCTCGTGGCACGATGCTCAGAACGACACCGAAGTGACTGCTCGGCAAGAGGTGGTACGCTTCGTCCTTATCGTTGCGAAATCGAGCCAGTTTGACGAACCTGTAGATACCCGTACTCTTGTTCTCAGACCCGTTCCCGATCAACTCGATGCTTTTGAGCTCGTAGTCCTTGAGCTTGCACACGAAACGATCCGATCTCCGCTGTGTGATTGCCTTCTCACACATTGCATACTTGTTGAACCGGCAGCTGGCCTTGCTCGGTTCGCGGTTCCAGAGGTCGTCGTGGGTGTAATAGTAACCATGGCCCAGCTTCGTTGCTGCGTCAACCCAGCCATCGAGCAGAGGGAATGGCAGATCAACCTTGTCGTCCCAGCTCATGTCGCCGCCGAACACAACGTTATTATGCCTGTTAAGGGCGGAGATGGCCTGCTCAGCTTGGTCGGCGCGCTCCACGCAGTGCATCGCTGTAGGAGGAATGGGGTTCTCGAGGTGTGTCGTGGCCACGTGGATAGGTTGCATGCCTCCTCCTGGGTCGACCCTCGCTTCCAGGCAGTAGCGGCACGCCGACGAGTTCGGGAACGGCAGCCGGGCAAAGCAATCTGTTGGAAGCTTGCTCAACTGCTCAAAAAAAAAAAGATCAAATATGAAATAGTTGGATGGAGAAGTCGCTTAATCTCAGAGTTTCTAGGGATAAAGGAAACTAAGTAGTAACAAGTGTACCAGCACGCAGAAGTGCTGCCCTGTTGCCAATGCATCTTCCACGGGTGAGCAAGTGTAGTTCTTCCACCAGCTGTGGCTATTGAAGATCCTGAGGATGTGTGGCGTGACTTCCTACACGGTTTTCGAGCGACACAACAATGGAAGCAGTGAGATATCAACCAACCTCCAGGATTCACACATCTGAAAACATGCGAGCATATACGATTCAAGGATTATAAACTCAACCTGGAAGAAAATAACGTCGGGTTTATAGTAAGACACGAGCGTGCTGATGGCCTCCATCCTCGCACGCACCACCATGTCCTCGCGAGACCAGACGTTGTACGTCAAGAACATGATCTTCCTCGTTGGTTCCATTGCTTTAATTTGCTATGGCTGTTCGTAATGCTTGCCCTTCGCCTGCTGACGCCGAACATATAGATACACCGAGAGTCAGACGAACAGTTTTCCGAGGAGTGCTCCTTTATTGTTTGGAACGTGAATTCGTTGTGACCAGGTGAAGAGTCATCGTTTGCTCATGAAAACGGAGAGATGTGAAAATACATTAGCATTTACTAACCCGCAGTTAAGTTTCATGCCAACGTACAGATATGAACCTTTTAGATTCCTTAGTGGCCCGTCAATTTTACAAGTAAATAATAAAAATTATATAATGTAACTCCACCAGTAACAAAACCATAACTTGACAATATATACTCTACATTTAAATATGAATCTAGTGGCCTTCGTCGGGCACAGGAGAGAGGATCATCGTCTACACTCTGCAGGAAAACAAACAGCCGCGCATCTGCTGAAGCTGATCGATCGTGTTTCTCTGCTTCAAGGAAAAATGGTGACGCAGTTTATAATCCTTCAACGTTTTTCACCTACATCCCCTGTTGCGGATCTGTAGTTTTACTTTCTCTCAAATGCTTGTTTCGTTTTCCTCCGGTTATCACTACTAACTAGCTTGCAGTGTCCTACAAATTATCTTGAGTTGTTCAACTTACGCGCGCTAACGTCTAGAAATCTCTGAATGACCACACGAGGCAGATCAAGTTCATGACCTACAACGTTTGGTCCCGGGAGGATGTCGTGGTCTACAAGAGGATGCTGGCAATCGGCGCCCTCGTGGAGGAGCACAATCCAGATGTGATCTTCTTCCAGGTAAAACAGCGGGCCGATACGCAAGTTTCATCTATCTGAATACTTAGATGGTCACTTTTGTTTACCCCGTGTTCATTCATAATCATGGGGTGCCCAGGAAGTTACCCCCTACATTCGCAGCATCTTTGAGAGCTTCGCATGGTGGAAAGATTATCAGTGCTCACCAGTGTCCCCGGAGGAGCTGGCAACTGGACAACCCTTCTGCTTACTGGTAAACTTAACCTGCCCGCCTACGCACGAACATCTTACATTACGCTTGCACTGAATTTGTAACCACGTTTCGCTATACAGATGAGTAAGTTTCCTCTGAAGAACTTCGTGCGGTGGAAGTTCGCCAACTCACCGACTGGTCGAAGCTACCTGGAGGCTGAAATCTACCCCGAGCCGGCGGCAACGAAGCCAATCCGCGTCGCCACAACCCAGCTCGAGATCGCGACTCCGCTGGCGCCTATGCGGTGCATGGAGCGGTACATGCAGGCCGAGCACGCCATCACGGCGCTAAGCAGTTTTGAGAACGTCGTTTTCGGCGGCGACATGTGCTGGCGCGATGGCACCGACCGCCCGTTCCCTCTCCCAGTGTGGGTTGGGTCGACGCCTGGGCAATGCTTTGTCCCAATGTCTTGACAGAGTATTGTTGGACTTACGACGATGGCTTCTTGAACGAAGAAGTCGGGTGGTCCAATGATGATTACTGTGAGGAGTCACTGAAGCAGAGGTCCGACCGTTTCTTCTGCAAGCTGAAAGATTACCGTCTGCACAGCATCCTGTTGATCGGGGACCAAATGACGCTTCGGTATCACAAAATGAAAGGGAATGAAACCACTTTTCTGAGCCCGAGTTGCCACCATGGTTTGATTATGACTATCGTCCCGATGAAATAAACCTGCACGCCCACCGCAAGAGATCTAACTTCCACTAGCGGTAAAAGAGCATTATATGTATTTGTGGAAGGATTAGAGGAGCCAGTCATCTCTACTGTGACCACTTACTAGTATAGGAAGAGTACTATTTTGAACAAGTGTTTGTGCTTACTTTCATGCATGGTATATCATGATCTTTGTTTGTATTGATACATGGACCGTTTGCGAACTTGGTGTGTACTGGTACCTTTAATTTTAAGTCTTCAATTTAAGAGAGATGTTCAAGAAAACTGAAACGCCCACAAGGTTTTTATGACTTAACCTATCCGGGGCGCTTGACTCTGATAGGAAAGTTTTCAATCCAAGACAAGTTTAAGAAAATTATTACTCCCTCCATTTTTAAATATATGACACCATTGACTTTTTTATTACTTTGACCGTTTATCTTATACATAAATATTTGTGCAAATAGCTAAATATGTAAGTTAATCTTAAAGTGCTTTTGATAATAGATCCAACAATATACATTTCACTTTAGGTAACTAAATATTTACATATATATTGAGAGTTCAAAGAAAAAGTCAATGGTGTTATATATTTAAAAACGTAGAGAGTACTTAAATCGATTTTGGGTGCTTGACTATCACTGGACAATTCCAGTATTGGTATGGTTATCACAATTCTCATTATTCCTTGACTCAAATACTACAGTTTCTCAAACCCAACCTCTCATATTTTAGAAGTTTAAATTTCAAAAATTAAATTCAAAAAAGAAAGTGCAAGATAAACTTGAACTCAAAAAAACAATTAAATATATTTGAAATCATTGTAGCAATGACTCTACGTTTTTTCTACGAAATAAGAATATATTTGAAAGTACAAAATGTTAATATAGTGCGTCTCAAAACCAACAAAAATAATATGAAAGTCTTAAGCAGTGGCGAAGCCAAGGGGGTCGGCAGGGGCCATCCAGCCCCCCCCCCCCCCCCCCCCCCCCATGATCCAAAACTTCTTCAACATCTACCATTAGATTTTGCTAATGATTCTAGTGTTTGGCCCCTCCAAGTCTAGCTCCGCCACTGGTTTTAAGTAATTGGAAACATTTTAGAGAGCAAGACATGAACTCAAAGTTGATACAATGATTTTCCTGGTAACAAGTATTTCTAAACAAAAGTATGTACAAATTTTCGCATAGTTATTTTGAAAACTTCCTTCAAAATTTCATTTGGTACTTTTGATCTAATTTATCACAACAGTTTTGATGACCGAACTTTTTTCAGAAGTTTCAACACCACGCCCCTATGTGGGCCCACCCACATGGACTACTACCATGCATCAGCTGATGCGGGGCGCACGCATGGATCAAAGTTGCCTGCGAGCCGAACAGGCTATATTTTAGAAAGAAAAAAATGACTTGGAAATCGTTCGCAATTGTAATAATGCTGCACGTACAGCCCTGATCACATGCCTTACAAGTGGGTTCCTACGGCGGCAATCGATCTAATTCATGACCCAATCATGACCCAATTTGTGGCTCAGGAACGACTCCTTTGTTTTGCAGAGAATGGCTCCCAGGCTATTTCCTACCTTCGTGTATTCAAGTGACGTTGTAACAGCCCAAAATTTGAATACAGTAAAAATCACTCAAAATTTGAACTTTTTAGAATTATAGGTAATTCCATGTTTTTACAAAAGAATAAAATTCATTAAAAGTAATTGAACAATAGAATACGAAGAATTTCTAAAAATAAAAGTTCATGCTCAAATGTTTGATTTGGTTTTATTGCCATTTGGATTTCTCTTGGTATTTACTTCTTTTTCCCAAATTTGAATTTCATTCAAATTTGTCCAAACCAAATTCTGAGAAATGTTTGAAACATTCCTCCTCCCGGGCGCAGCCCATTTCTTTTCTTCCCCGCCAGCCCAGCCCACTTTCCTTTTTCCTTTTCTTTTCCCGCAGTAGGCCGCCTCCTCTTTCCTTTTTCTTCCCTGGCCCAGCCGAACCGCGCGGCCCAGCCCGGCCCAGCGCTACCTGTCGTCTTCCCCGCGCCGGAGCGCCTTCGCGAGAACTCCCCAGCGCCGCCGCGTTGCACGCCGGCAGTCTGTCCAGCTCAACGCCTAGCCACTGTAGCCATCCCTCCGTGACGTCGTCCCCCCTGCCAAGCTCTTTTCCCGAGAACGTCACAGTGATGCGGGCGCCGCAATTCCTTCCCGCATTTCCCGCTCGCCCGCTACACCGCCGAAGCTCGTCGCCGCCGTCCAAGTGCACCCCTCCGCCAGACGCAGGTCAAGCTCGCTCTGACACACCTCTGCTAGCGCTGCAGCCTTTGACCGGCGGTGTCGCGGCTCTAGCCAATGCCCAGCCGCCGTGTAGCGCGCCATTGCCAGAAAGTTCGCCGCCGTTAATGCTTCACTGCCTCCCCGCCGTCCAGGTGCCCCGGCCCTCTGTCCAACTTGATGTACGGCTCGCCGCCGACCTGACACCAGCCCATGCGCGCCGCAAAGCTTGACCCGAACGTCCCCTCGCCGTCTTCAATGCGAGGATAGGAACGTCGCCGGAAAATATCGCCGCCGGCGATATTTCTTGTCCGAACCGCCTTCCTCCGCCTATAAATAGGCCCGCGACCCTCTTGCGCAGCTCCCCATCACCACCAACCAGCAAATCAAGCCTCACATTGCTCCAATTTCCGTCGATCCCCTTTTCTTCCCCAACTCCGGCCGCCGCGCCATTCTCCACCTCTGGTGCGTCTCCTTCCTCTCTCTCTCTGTCTTTGTGTGTCGCTCTTCACCTCACGAATCTCTCCCGAGCCTCCACGCTAGCTCCGTTAGGTCATAGCCGTGTCAGCACCGGGCGCCACTTTGCGCAGCCGCAGGACCTCGTCGCCGGCCACGCACACGGCCGCGCTGGCTCAACTGAGCACACGCACGCACTTCACGCGTTCACGCGCACCTCCCCAACCACACAAACACGCATCAACGCGCGCCTACGCGCGTTTCCCTCACCCGCCGCCGCCGCGGCCAACTCCGGTGAGCCCGCGCCACCGCTCTAGGCCTCCCCGTCGACACCATGTACCCCTTCTAGCTCCGCCGTCGTGCGCTTAGCCTCCGCGGTGACGTCTCGTTGTCCCTCGTCCACCCTAGCAGCCGGCGGCGAGCTCTCCGGCGAGCCACCGCCGCGCCTCGCCCAGCGCCGCCGTCCGCTGACCCAGTCGCCCGCCTCGTCCGACGTGGCAGCCACGTCACCCAGCGGGGCCCACTCGTCAGCCATACACAGTCTCTCCCCTCTCCTGGTGCACTCGGTCCACATAGACCACACTCACATGCACAGACCCGGTCCACCGCCCATACACCTAGTCCACAGCACAGTAAACCGCGGGGTGCACTCTGCAGCCCGGACCCGCATGTCAGCCTCTGAAGCCGGCCCGTTTCTGCTAGATCCACCCGGCTAGTGTACCCCGAGAACTAATTCGAGACCTTCCCAATTTAGAAAACTTCCAGAAAAATTCCCAAAAATACCTTATAATCTCTGGAATATTTTGCCACCTTTTGCCAACCTTATAAAAATATAGTATTGCCAAAATAAATAGAAGCACATAGAATCTTTAGTATTCCATTTTCCTTTATCCATAACTCGTTCCCTTTGAACCCCAATTTAATAGATTCTTTTCCCTAAATTCTAGTCAACCAAATCCTGTCCATTCCTAACTTCATCTATCTGATTTGAGTCAATTGATTCTTTATTTGGATTTTATTTGGAGTTATTTATTTTATCTTACGGTAGTTGCTTATTCGACGATAATTTACGTACTATAGCCAACGAGGAGTTCGAGGAGGAGCACGAGGACCAGGATTACGAGGAGGAGCACGAGGAAGAGTTTGAAGGCAAGTCCTAACTCTCCTTGATCATGTTGATCCTATGTTTTACAACCACATCCTATGAATGGCCTGTTTTAAATACTTATATCATGCATGCTTACTTTATTATTTGAAATGTTGTGTTAGTTAAAAACCTATTAGAATAGAAATCCTTGATATTGATGTATGTTACTTGTTCAACCTAGGATGCTTCCTTCATTATACTATAATAATGCTGGATTATTGCCTTGACACTAGAGATGCTTAGGGACTTACCGCAATATTTACTTATTGATTCACCATATTACATGATTTTGTGAAATGTGTGAAAATAAGTGTTTGGTGTTTAAAATAAAATGGGGAATGGTGTTAAATCAACTAGTGTGTTGGCTTGAAGTGGGAATTTTAGGCGGGGGCGAGATGGTGTTTGTTGACTAGTGCACCCACATAGGTGGGGATAGGTGGAAGATGCTCACCTCTGCCGGTTAAGGACCGGTTCCTGTAACAATCAACCTAGTGATCTTCGTACAACCAACAGATCCCTGTATGCGGCAGGACTTGACCCTAACTTTCTGGTGTCTACCACTTGATCCACCTCGGAGGCGGTAGCGCAGCGAGCAACCAGGAGCAGGCACGACATTGGTCGTTGCCCGACTTGACATTTGGGTCCTTGACTACTTATAGTCAAAATCTTAAGTCCCTGGGTCAGTAATGGCTCGTAGGTGGGATTGTGGTGTCACTCGGGAAAGGTGGGTTTCGCTATGTCGCTCCCTTGCTAAGAGCGATGTAGTCTGTGGGTAAAGTGTACAACCTCTGCAGAGTTAAATCTATCCGGATAGCCGTGTCGCGGTCACAGACGCGCTATGGTTGAGTTCACAATGATTAGTCGTATCTTCTCCTTGAGGTGTGAGTGGGTAGTAGCTGCCGGTGTTTTTGGAAATGAGAGTCGGTACGGCCGTGCGCCCGAAGGCTCGTCTAAAATTGGGAACTGGCGGGATTGAAGTATCTCCCCCAGGGCCAACCCACTTAATGATGACAATCAAAACTTCTCTAAAAGATTTTATGCTTTGAAATGAACCCTGCATTAAAAATGAGCTTTCCGCGAAAAGTATAAACCCTATAGCCTAACCCTTGCTGCAGCCATATATGCATCTACTGTTCCTTGGTTAGTGTTAGGACTTGCTGAGTACCTTATGTACTCACCTTTGCTTTAATGATTCAGAGAAAGATGTTGAGTATGAAGATGGTGGAGACGACGAGTAGGGTTTACGTTCATCGCCCAAGTTGCCTGTAGAAGTTGGACTCTACGCTTTCCGCTTTATGTTTGTTAGTTTGTGACCAGGCCTGCCGGTCATTGTGGTATTGTAATTAGAAGTCTTTGCAAGACATTTGCGGTATTGTAATATTAATCGAAGTATAGACTTGGTATTATCTTTGTTTTGTGCGTATCAACTACTGATCCAGGGATTGGTACGGTAGGCACAGTGGATTCCAGAAATAGGGTCCGACAGACGTCATGATATACTCCTATCTTATATTTACTAATTGGAGGTTTTTTTTTGTGCCTCCACGTTAATCATCGAACGTAAATCCTAGAAATTACTAGAAAAAAAGCAAAACATCTATCCATCCATTAGGATCCTCGTCAAACCATAACCATTGATCCTCGGCAACCCAGAAACTAGAAGCCCACGTACTCCTGCCCACCTTACCTTAGCTGCCTAGCGTTGATGCCTCTTCGTCTTTCCAGGCGTTCCACTCGCATCTTCCTCTCCGCCTCCCTTGATTTTGTCCTCCTCCTCTTGGTTGTTCCTCAAATAGTTTGCTAGCAGATCACCGTTCTAGCGCCCACACCAGGAAGAAGCAGAGGGGGATGCGACCAGGTTCCATGGAGGAGCGAAGAACTGCCTGCGCTCAGTCTTGCTCAGTCAGGACCAGGTTCTTATCTGTTCTTGCGAGGAGGTAGGTGCAGCGCAGCAGAAGACGAAAGTTCAAGTATTGCAGACGTATATTTTAGATAAGAATAGATGTTGCACAAGGTCCACCCCTCACGCTTTTCCGTAAGGTCATCCAGACCTCTAATCTCTCGCTTGCCTGCTATCATGTATCACCTCCGTATGCAATCAGCAATGGGACGATGCTAACTACTTCAAGTGTGGCCACCAATGTTATAATCTATGCAACAAGGTATTCTGTCCTGTTTCTTTTATGAGATCTTGATATTCTGACTTCAGTTTCCTTTTCTAATCCGGACTGGATGTGCAAGAAAAGGTTTGAAAGACTAATGGATATACTTCAGGGTTGTTGGATTCAAATGGAACAAGCCAGCTGAATTTAGTGGGTACCCAGCTGAATTAAAGATGCGAGTAGAATGCCTGGAAAGACGAAGAGGCATCAAATAGTTCCAGGTGGGTACTACTGAGTCAGGTTCAACACTAGCACAAACTCTTTGAGTCATCAATATAATATTTTGCTCTATCATTCATAAACGCAGAAACCACAATTTTCTTTTGGCTCAAAATTGTATATTACAAGCATATCTCTCTAACCACTGAACCAGTTGGACATGTATTCCTCAGAAGAATGTGGGTGTAGTGTTTTGTAGTAAGTAAACTGCATTTGAGAGCTAAGTTCGTGTTATAAAAAATAAGATATGATTTATGTGCTGCATGGTTTACAGTCCTATGAAGCTTGGTCTTACTTCTATCGCACTATTTTAATTTTTTTTACTTACAATTAAATGTTTATTCCTATTCAATTAAGTGAAACAACTCCCATTTCCATGCTAAACTCACAATATGCAGTTTAGACATGAAGACTGAAAATTCACCCGCTATCTGAAATATTTTTGTCGGTTACTTTATAAGACTCTTCCAACTATTGCTGTGACGAATCAGTTTTATAGGGTTCTTCACATGTTTCTTTATTTCAAGGAGACGATTTGTTTCTTCTATATCTACTATACATTGTGCCCAAGAAAATTATCAACCCCTTATCAATGATTTTCTCATTTTCTTAACTCAATTGTTTTCTTCTCACTACTGTCTCAAATGAGGAGGTCACATATATTAGATTGTCAAATGCTTTATAATTTTTCCACTTTTTGGTGTATGGGGGTAGAAATTTTATCTGGAAGCACCACTATGTATTCTAATTTTGTTTATAGGTTTTTCCCAACTCAGTGAGCTTTACATGTTTTCCTTTTTCTTTTTCATCCCTTTTTCTAAATGAGGCAATCTATTGGTTTTTGGATAACGTATTGTGAAGAGTAAAACATTTCTTCTGATTTTCTTTTATTTGCCTTACATGGTGACTTGATCATTTGCATGCCCTTACTCTTATCCAAGGTTTTACTGTCGCTAAAACTTGCTCCCTGCTGTGCTAAATAATAATGTTGTACAAAGCTGTGCTACTACTACTTTAGTTATGTACTACATGAACAAGACTAAGTTGATCATGTCCTATTTCACATTGCTGTTTCAGGTTATTACTATGTTGGCTTCTTTAACAGACATAAGTGGATGAAAGGAAGTTTTGCTCCGGTGGGTCAAAGTAATCTTCAATGAACTATTTTTTTTCTCATGCTAACTTTTTAGTTTCCACCAAATGTAGGCTTGACATAATTGTACCTAAATCCCTGCACCTTGGTAATTATTATTTACATTTTATGCATATAATTAAATATTTCTATTTGAAAAGATAAATCGCTCCATAACATTATTTGTCAATTATTATAACATTCGGTATTTTGATAACATATTTGGATAAGGCATGCCTAGAAAATGTTATGTGTTCTACATTTATAGTATTATCATGTAACTATGAATTGCGACAACTTTTTTTTTGTGATTACACAGTACAACTTAGACACTCACAACAACTATGAATTGTGACAACTTTAGTTTGGGAGCTGCAATAAGGATACTATTAATTTTAATGAGGATGTACACCAGACCTTGAATTCTTAATAAAATAGCTGTATAATAAAATCATGTGTGTATATATGAGTTAATTAATACAAAAGTGATAGATGTCGCATATACACAAGAATACTACTAATCTTAGTAGGCCAAGTTACTGGATGTGAAAATGGTAGGAGTTTTCAGTTTTCTATTGAAAAAAGTTTAGGAATTTTAATTTGTAAAACAGTGAACAAGGGTGGGCTCCTTGGTAAAGTTGTTTTGAGAATTGATAAAGTAATCAAAGAGTAAATTAGTTCGATACTTCATTCGGTTAAACTAGTAGAATATATTGTTGGCTTATTCTGTTCCAGATGTGTACACAATGGTTTTAATTTCTCAAAAAGGAAAAGATAAAGAACATTTAATTTATCAAATTTAGTGCAACTACGTCAGAAAATGAATGTTGCCATAAGTTTGGATAGTATGGTATGTGCAACTTAAATAAGAATCCATGTGGCACTTATGTTTCTTCATCTTAACTAATATGTTTAAATTGCTAGCCCGTGCAAGTATTGCATGGGTTGACGGGCTAGTTTGTAAAAACAAATGTGACAATTTCTGCCCTCGTTTCATGAATTTTTTTGAAAAAGAAACTAAAAACATTAATTATGGTACCATCTATCACTTTATAAAAGGTAATGTTAAGCAAACTATAAAAAGAACAAATATGTTTGTGGATTTTACTTTTCTTAAAAAGTAGCCTTGTCAAAGGATATGGATGCAAATTTAGTTTTTTTTTCCAAAAAGAATAAAAATTTAGTTGATTGAAGCCATTGCCTAGTTCGCGATATAAATGAAAACTACCCCAGTGAAGCGTTTCCGCTTTTCACAGGATCGAGTCGGAAGTGCTGATGAACAGACACAACAGTACATCACATAAAAAGCACAAATTTTACATCTTTAAGTTATTACATCAAGTACAAGTGATTTAAAACACGAGAGTACACAGCGGAAGTCTGATGATAGATAAATAACTACTACTCTCGACGATACAAAGGCCGCACATCGAAGCCCTGCGATGTGGACCTGCTGAAAGCTCCACCAAACATCAGCGGAAGCAATAACGAACCTGCACAAAAACATAAAGAGCCAAACCCTAAGCAACTAATACTCAGCAAGACTTACCCGTCAACGTGGCTAACTACAGCCGACTCCTAATATGCAAAGGCTACAAGGGGTAGGCTGACTCGATAGCGTAAAAACGCACTATTACTTGGTCCTTACTTTCAAGTTTTATTTCAGATTAAGTACTTAACCAATAAAACAGTGCACTTATCTCTAAAACAGGTATAAAGTAACAATACATCAGATAAGCAATATAACAGTAATGAAAGATAAATATAACAGTACTAGTCATCATCATCAATCATATAACACTACGATGTGACTCAGTGAACAAGGTTGCTCTTGACCGAGAGCGGCGGCATCGATGTATATCCTGCAGGAGAAAACCTGACCACACGACATATGCAGCACAAAGGCACCACATATGGCAACCTTTTACAAAGCCCCCGCATGGCCGAAGTCTAGCTGCTGCTCACGGCGAATCATCAGGCCCCACACGACACCCGGCCCCGCCGTTGCCTATGGTCCCATTTCCCCGAAGCAGCAGGGTAAGGTTCGTCCCCACGATTGCTAAGCTACTAGGTTTACTAGGCCCATAAAACACTAGCATGTGATCAGTACGTTCGAACTTGCTCAACAGGGCAAACAACGGACGGTCCTTAACCGACACAGACGGGGCTACCACCTTGAAGGCCCAGCCTTCTCCATCCATCCTATACAAACAATTCCCCGTCCGGTCTCAACAAATCCTAAATTCTGCTAGTACAATCCAGGGTGATTCCTATCTTGCGAGTGGGACCTACCACTCGTCTTCTACCGTCCGCTAGCCACTAAGCCTAGCAAGTTCTAACGTTAACCTAGAACCAACTACTACAAAATAGGGCACAAGGTAAATCTGGAAGGGAGTCCTAATGCAATTCTATGGGTTTCACATCAACTCCTAATAAACCTAATGCACAAACAATTACTAGCCCCAATCAAGTGATAAATAAAAATCTAAATAGCTAGGCATGCACCGGGGCTTGCCTGGCTCAAGAGTGACGCTATCACAAGCGCAGTCAGCAAGGGATCAGTCAGTAGCTCCTCCTGAGTGGCTCAGCATCATGGTCCTCCACCTGCTCCTGGCCACCTCGAATACTATATGTCATGACAAGGAGAAATGCATGTTAGATGCAATAAAATGATGCAATAAAGATTTTAATTACTTGATGGAACAATCATTTATACTGTAAGTGCAAAAGATTAACTTTGTTAATTACTTTTGTCTGAAGTATTTCCTTAATTAATTCCTGTTTAAGTTAATTTCTCAATCAGCTTAAGTGAGTTAATTAACTTAATTAATTTTAAAAATTAATTTATGTCCAGTCGCATTTTTATGGTGAAGCACACCACTGGAAATGAATTATGGTGAAGCTTCAATAATTTTGGTTGAAGGAATTATTTATCATAATTTATACAATGCAACATAAGATTTAAATCATAGGAAACTAATTAAATAATACATTACAGTAGAAAAATTCTCTGTAGGTGTGTAATCAGATGTTTTTCAAGCATGCAAGATTTGGTGATTTATGGAGCAATAATAAATTTATAAGGAATTAAACCAAATCTGCACATTTATAATTTGGGTAGATCTGGGCATAAGGAAGCTAACAAAATTGGTTTCATAATTTTCTGAGTTGTATTTATTTTTCTACGTAATTTACAAGTTGCAGTAGATTTCTGAGAATTAAACTAATTCGAGAAACGAGTTAAAAATTGGGCGGGCCAATCAGACGAGGGCCACACAAAGGACCACAAGGTCTGGGCCGCACCAGATCTGGATCGGCCGCACGGGATCCGGCCAGTCGCACGCGAGGACGCACGCGTGGCCACACAATCGGCCACACCGGATCCCACGTAACCGCATCCGATCCGGGACTATGCGGTCGATGGTGCGTCGGCCGGAGCTTCACCGGAGGTGGGCGGCGCGCTCGCCGGAGTTGCGATTCCGGTGACCATTAGCGAAACAGAAGGCACGGAGAGGGGCAGCGTAGTCTGTGGAGCTCACCTCGACGGTCGGCAACACGCTGGTTGGCCAGAGGGTGGTCGGCGTCGAGGAATGGCGGCTGGTGGCGCTCCGGCGTCGACGCGGGCTCGCGGTGGTCGACGGGGAGCTGCACCCGTTGGCGCCACGGCTTCACGGCAACGAGAGGGGGCGGGTCGTGGTACACGACGATGTCGAGGAGGCTCGGAAGGAGTGGTGCTCGACGGGGAGTTCTTCACGGTGGTCACCGGTGGCGGAAGGGAAAAAACCGATTCCGGCGCCCCGGCTGCACAAGGGAGGGGGAAAAAGGTTCAGAGAGGAGCGCGAAAGTGAGGGTGACCTTCAGGCACACGCATTGAGCGAGACACTCACCGGAGAGCGGGTATTGCCCAGTGGCACGGCGGAGCTCACTCGGCCGGGCTCGAGGAAGACGAGCTCTATTCGAGCTCCTCAGTCCGGAGCACGGTAAGTGGTGGCCATGGCGGGGTTTGAGGAACTCCCGGCGAGATGATTTGGAGAGCAGCTCGGCCCTGAGGGGTCTCGCTGCGGCGGCGTGACGGCGAGCACGAGCTCGAGGCGGCAATGGCGGTGCTGGCTAGGGTTAGGGCGACGGGGAAGAGGGGAAATGACGAGGGAGCGAGCCAGGAGAGGAGCGGGGCGTGTTTTGGTTCCGTTGCGGCGTCGAGGAGCGGTGGAGAAGCGCTCATCGTGGCTCCTGCCGGCGACGGAGATGTGGCGGTGAGATTCTGTGAGGTTCAGTGAGACGGAGGGGATGACAAGTGGGCCCTGCGGTCTTTTCCTTTTTCAGTGATTTAAATCGAGCGCAATTCACTCAATTATTTGGACATCTTCCTGGGCTCCAAAAATCCTCAAAAATGCTGGGGTGGTCGATTGTATATCCAGCTACAACTTTCATTTTGGGACCATGCAGGTTCGAGCTACAGAATTTGAACTAAAATTCAGAGAACAGTCAGATCTGCAACCTCTTCTCTGAATTTTTAGAGACACATCCTGAATTTTAAAAATCCTGGAAAAATCTCCAAAATTCTTTCTTCTGATGTGCTTGCTCAGGAATTGTTGGTTGGGTAAATTTGCTATTGGAAAATTTGAGTTGCTTCCCAAGCATTGGTTTGACATTTGTTTGAACTTTTGATTTTTCATTCAGATTTGGTTTGATCTCAGTTTGGTTCAGTTTTTGTGTGTATTTTCTGCAGAATTCGGCTGCCGTGACACGGGGTGTCACACCCAGAAGTTACTTACTGAAATCAACGAGTTTCCCCAGGTTTTTCGAAAAATCCGTAGGGGGTTTTCTCTTTCCCGTCAGACACTCCCATACAAATCTTTCCCTAAGATAATTCATAGGGAAAGTGTATTCCTCACGATTTTGTGTGTGGATGTCAAGATGGCCATGTTCGTTCAAATAGAAATTTTCATCCGTGGCATACCAGTTTGGTGGTCCAAGATAGTAGAATTTATTGCTTTTTCAAGGTTTTTTGTGTCCCATCAGTGAAATTGGCATTGTTTGGATTGTTTATGTAATAAGAGGATGTAATATGCTTTAATATCAACGAAATTCCCTTTTCGCAAAAAAAAAATGAAGAGACATCTTGCGGGGGAGAGCGGAAGTCGTAATTATGTTTGCATATATCAGTAAGCACTGCATGTTTGTATCTCTTCAGTTTCCATTCCGAATACAGACTTTACACCAATGGACCGTTCGTTTCCACTACCGCTTGTTAACCGTCTCTGCCTCTTCGTGTGCAGGCAGACCCGATTCTAGAACCAGACCCGTGTATATATAGGAGCCTCCAGTCTTTGTTGTTTTCCCCACCATACAAATCATGCACTAGTTATAGACCAGTCAGTGACCTCTGCCGAAGCATTAGAATAGTTCGATCACTGCTTCAAGGCAACATGGTGACAGATTTGATCCACTGCATTATCTCTTTTTATATTTTTTTCCCCAGGAGTTTTCGGTTTATTTTTCATGTATCCCAGTAATATAGCAACCTATCGAAAGAATTTTGAGCTTTTGATCTCTTACTTTGCTTGGAATTCGATGAAGGAACCCAAGAAGCAGATCAAGATCATGACCTACAATGTTTGGCGCCGCGAGGACGTCTTTCTGTACAAAAGGATGAAGGCCATCGGCGACCTTGTGGAGGAGCATAAGCCGGATGTCATTTTCTTCCAGGTAAAATCAAGATCGATGGTGTTCCCTTTCGTTCCGTTTAATTTCCTGCGTAGTTTCTTGCCTCGTCACATGACCCGTGTTCATGGAATGCCCAGGAGGTCACGTGGAACATCCGCGACATGTTTGAGAGCTTCGCGTGGTGGAAGGAGTATTTCTGCGCACCTGTGTGCCCAGAAGAGCCGTTGTTAATGCTGAGCAAGCTCCCGCTGGCTGACTTTGTGCGCTGGAGTTTGGTCAGCTCGCCGTTCCGAGGGTGGCTGATGGCCGACCTCAACAAGTCGCCGTTCGGCAGCGACATGAGCTGGTGCGACGACACCGACAGGCCGTTCCCTCTCCCGGCCGGCTGGGTCGACGCCTGGACGGCGCTACGCGGTCAGTACGCTTATGATGCATGGACGTACGATGCATTCTGGGATGTTGTGGCCACGAAGTTCAACGAATACGTTGCCCGCTACGACTCCATGAGGAAGCTGTCAGACAGGTTCGTGTGCAAGCTCAAAGATTACGAGCTGAGCAGCATCGAGATGATCGGGGGCCAGAGGATCGGGCCTCAGTACAACACCGAAGTGGCGGGGCACGGCAACGGCATTAATCTAACGCCGAGTTGCCACCGTGGTTTGGTTCTGACCATCGTCCCGAAATGAGCCCCCGCGCACGGCCGGAAGTACCAATGGATGGCGGCGGTTCGCAAGCAGCAGGAGACCAATGAATGGACTCGCTCGTTTCGTGCTGTACTTGCATTAAAATAAACTTTTGCTTCGTCCGCTACACCGCTTAATAAATGGATTGTTTGCTACCCACGTTGTTGGATGCCGCGGAAAAACAGAGCACTCGTTGTTCTCCACCCCTGCAATAGTTTAGCACACTCTTTGTTTGCTACTATGGGGACCGGAAGCATAAGGGATTGAATCGCATGAATGGGTTGAGCATTTTCTTTTGTAATTTATTTAACTTTTTAAGGCATTCTGAGTAATGGAATTTATTCATGGCTGCCTTAATAAGTCCGTCTGAGTGAATTGAGACTCTCTTCTGGGAAATTAGATGGCAAATAAGCATTCGTGTGGAAGGAGGGACGGACTTTGCTATGGCTAAGGATGGGGATTAGGAATTTCAAAATCCAACTCTTTACCATAGTCATCCCTTAGATTATATATAACGAAGAAGAAAGGAGTGATTCCTTGAGTAGATTTATGTTTCTGCTGGATGAATAAATATGAGATGAGATGAATGGTCACACTTAGGATGGCACGCAGTTTCCTTTCCACAAACATTTATCATCTGTTGTGGTTATGGCTTCTCTGAAAAAACAGTTGTGCTGGCTCTGTCTGCGGCTGTGTCTTAAACGTTTCGCAGAACGGCTTTTCCTGCATCTTTTTCTCATTTTTAGGGGCAAATACATAAAGATGAGGGTGTCGTAAGAAAAAGAAACTATGGAAGCTACTATTTTGTGGCTTCATGCTTCATCTTATTTTCAGATATGATTTCCTTTTTTTCAAGGAAAAGCATGTGAGAAAGCACACCGATCGAGTTACTGCGCGTACCTACGCGCATTTGGATAGCGCACGTACCCTCTACTCGGCCGCCACGTGTCCGACCGGCGGTCGGAATGACGCCGCCGTCTGCCGCGCCGTCTTCTTCCTCGACGACCTCCCCCCTCCCCCCCCCCCCCTCTCCGGCCCCACCCACCACCCTCTAGACGCCAGCGGCTCCGGCGACGTCAGCGCCGCCCCCTCCTCCCCTCCCCCCCCCCCCCCCCAAACCTTCTAAACCCGTCAGAAAAGGAGGTCCCCGCAGGCGCCGCCTTCGGCAACCCAAACCCCTAACCCCGTCGGCACTAATCCGCCACCGGCGACGCGGCCGCGCCCTCGCCGCCGCGTTACACCGCCCGCCCACTCCCGCGCTCCCCCGCCACCTCGCCCCCGAGCTCCGCCACCCGCCCTCACCCGCGCTCCGCCGCCACCTCGCCTCCAAGCTCCGCAGCCCGCACTAATTCGCCACCGGCGACACGGCGGCGCCCTCGCTGCCGCGTCGCGCCGCCCGCCCTTATCCGCGCTCCGCCGCCACCTCGCCTCTGAGCTCGCTGCCCGCGCGCGTGGGCCGGGCTGCAACGTGCGCGTGCTTGCGCGGCAGCGCGTCCGTGTGCGTGATAGACTTTCCGAAAGCACACTCTTTTGTTGGAAAACAAGTGAAGCAATTGGAGAGGCCATTGAAAAAACGGGCCGTAAATGTAAAACGGATGTGACTTGCCGATTGATGGGGACTTGAAACGGATACTATGGTGGATTGAAAAATTTTCTAAGAAAAGGAGGAAAATGTGGGCCCTGCACGAATTATAGCAGTTATGCTTCCTTTGGCCATGGGTTCGACATATCGGCCCAAGCCACTGTGACCGGTTGGATTTATTTCCAAGAAAACGAAATAAAAATATCTGAAACTGAACCGAGTCCAGTACGAAATATTGCATCCCTGGTGTTTGTAGCCGAGTAGGTTTAGATTTCCTCATCCTCATCCGGAGGCAAAGCATAGGCCTGTTTCTGGTGAACGCGGTGGCGGAGGTGGCCGGCGGCAGGATCCTCGGGAACTCGGGGAGAGGTGACCATGTTGTCGTGGTTTAAGCGCCTTACCAGCCCTCAGTCTGAACAATGGAAACCGGTGATTCATTGATCATATTCCGATCTTACTTTTCGATCTGATAAGGAAATCTTGAGCTGTCAATCTCATGCTGACAAGTTGTTGCAGGAACCGGCCAAGAAGGAGATCAAGTTCATGACCTACAACGTCTGGTCCCGGGAGGACGTCGCGGTCTACAAGAGGATGCAGGCCATCGGCGGCCTCGTGGAGAAGCATGACCCCGACGTGATCTTCTTCCAGGAGGTGACGCCGTACATTCGCAGCATCTTCGAGAGCTCTGCGTGGTGGAAGGAGTACCATAGCTGCCCTGTTAACATCGAACAACAGCCAAAGCCGCAGCAGCAGGCGAACTTCTGCATGCTGGTAAACAAATCACATGTTACATTATTCTCTCTGTGTTTCCAGGTAATTTAACCCTTGTGCTTATATAATATCTGTGATCATTGTTACAGCTGAGCAAGCGTCCCCTCGAGAACTTTGCGCGCCGCAAGTTCGACAACTCGCCGACGGGCCGAGAGTACCTGGAGGCCGACATGAGCCCAGATCCAGCGACGACGATGAAGCCGATCCATGTTGCCACGACCCAGCTCGAGCCCCCGGCTCCTCCAACGTCCATGCACTTCATGGAGCGCCACGCTCAGGTACGGATCCATGTGCTATTGTGCTGGCCAACCGTCCCATCTACTCATTCTAATTTCATAAATTCTTTGAAGCAAAGGTTAATTAATTCAAACTTAGTACTCGTCTCTTAATCTAAATGAAACTTTTTGTACTCTCCGGTTGCAATGGTTCAAATCTTGATCTGACCCACACGTCCGGCCACATGCTATATGCAGGCCAAGCAGGCCCTCAAAGCGTTGAGTAGCGCGACGAACGTCGTGTTCGGCGGCGACATGAGCTGGGGCGCGGACGCCGACGGGCCGTTCCCTCTCGAGGCCGGCTGGTGCGACGCCTGGACACGGCTAAGAAAGCTTCCCAGCATCAGAGACTGGACTTACGATGGCGTGTGGAATGAAGAGGCCGGAGCATTCAACGGCCACGTCGCCCCTGATAGCTCCCTGAAGAAGCGGTCGGATCGGTTCCTCTGCAGGTTGAAAGATTACAGGCTCAGAAGCATCGAGCTGATCGGGGGTAGCAACGTTGGGATTACCTACAGCAGAAGGAAATATTATTTTGAAGAGTTTGATGATCTTTACATTGGTCTCAAGCCGAGCTGCCACCGTGGTTTGGTTCTGACCATCGTCCCCGTAGATCATGATGCGCAGGGGCCGAGGCAGGAGGAGTATAACATGATTGAGGACTCGCCTAGCTAAAAATAATATTTAGATGTATACACATGTGTGAATCAGTTTATTAAAACATGGGAGGTTTTATTCTTAGTGCACATGTTTTTCTCTTGCTTTCCATTGACAAATATCAGTCATCATATCAGAATTTAACGGTCTTGGGACTTCTTCAAGCTTTTGCTATTGCACAACTTTTTTCTTTTACTAGCTATAATTGCCCGTGCGTTGCTACGGGTCAAAAAGATACAATCACAAGACAATATAATTGATTGGTTAAAGCTAGTACAAAATAGTTTTGCATACTCAATGAGCAACAAAAATAGAACTCCAATGGAAAATAGGATGTGTTTTAGCTATGAGAGATTTGAGAACTCAGAACGTGTTTTATTATCAAATATTGTTGAGTGCCATAAGTTGTTGACCCTGTTCGGCAGGCTGCAGCTGCGGCTGCGGCTGCAGAAAAATAACTGCGAACAAAACAACTGCTGCAAAGCAGCGAGGCGAACAGGGTGGTTTTTCCCTCTCTTTGTTTTTCCCAGACCACCTAACTCGAAAATGAAGATTGCATGGTGTTGTTGGTTACAAAGCCCAAACAGTAAAGGAAGAATCCTCCTAAGGTCTACACACTTGGGAGGGACCCTAGGTAGGACATAGAGGGAAACAGACAATAGCCATTAGCTGGTAAGTAACACTCAATGCCATTGATGAGGGGGGTAAGGGGGTATTTATAGTCATACCCCCTTACAACCCTAAGTTTCCTAAGTACAATATTACCCTTGACCTAAAAGTATTACAGTAATTATATCTCAAATACACAAAGGATGGTAACCCTAATGGGCCCACAACCCAAGTACATGGGTGTCTCTTCCATATCCTATCTACTTGGGCCTTTCTCCTAACAGGCCAAGGAGCTACGGGGAGGGGACGGTATGGGCCTCCCCCAACAGCTAGCCCCACACAGTCGAGATCCTCCTTCGGAAGGGCCGAAACTGTGGTTCTTTGAGGTCCACCCGTCGTCCCTTCTCTCGGCGCTCCGAAGGCCTGGCTTTTATCACAGGTTGGTCCGAAGGTGTCGCTCCCGACGGAGTTTGTCCGAAGGTATGGCCAAACCACGTTCTTTTATTGGAGGTTGGTCCGAAGGTGTTGCTCCCGACAGCGTTTGTCCGAAGGTGTGGCCGAGGCTCGTGTCACTTGTGCGTGCGTTTGAGGCGGCGCCGAAGGTCTAGCCCTCGGGATATGTTGTGCCGAAGGTCTTCTCTGTTGGTGTCAGCTGGTCCACTTTGTTGACGTGTCAGCTCTTTTTTGTCGTACGACTTTATTGTGCGCACGTAATTCAAGGCGTCCCTTAATGACGTCGGTTCGTCAGAGGGCGAGAAGTGACGTGAAGAGACGTTTTTTCTTTAGGTTGATGCGTGTGGTGTCCGTTGGATGGCGATCGAACGGTCGCGTCTGTTCACCCTGCGGCTTATATAACTGCAGGGTACCCCTTAGGGTTTTTTACCTCGCTTATTGTTGACATTTTCCACCACGCCGCCGCTGGTCTCTAGCGCTCTTCTTGCTTGACTTGCTGTTCATTATTCCCTTCTTTGGCTCTCGGGTTTGGAATTCTTGCCTCGGCGCTCTGGCTTCGGCGATGGCTCGCAAGGGTTCGAAGAAAGCCTCCGGGCTTGCTGCTCATGTTTGCGCCGATGAGAACCTTCCTGCATCGCCCTTCCTCGAGAGGAGCACCCTTAGCGAAGGCGACCTCGACGAGATGGCCCGGAAGGGCTACTTCTAGCGCGCTCGGGCCTTTCTGCCTCGGAAGGACGAGACTTCCCCCTCGCCGAAGGATGGGTACGTTGTTTTGTACCGACGTTTCTTTGAAGGAGGGTTTCGTATGCCGTGCTCTTCGTTTGTAGGCGAGGTGCTCGATCTATTCGGCCTCGAGATCTAGCAGATGACGGTTAACGCTCTGTTCCGCCTCGGTATCTTCGAGTGGGCCTTCTGGATGGCCGGGGCAGAGCCGCATGCCGGGGCGTTCGCTCTTACGCATTACGCTTCGGTTTACAAGAAAACCTTGAACTTGGGTGGGAGGAACTTCGTCGGCTCGATGGGGACTGTATCCTTTGTGGATCGTCCCGATGAAATGCTGCCGGTGAAGGCATATAAGAATCACTAGGGGAAGAATTGGACGGTCGGTTGGTTCTACTACCGAGTGGAGGAAGGTTGCAACCTTTGGTCTTCCATGTCGGAAGTGCTGTACTACAGGCATCCGCCGGTCGAGGTGGACGGGACTTGTGAGTCCCGAAGGTCTCTGTTAGCTTCGGTCGCTCGTGATTTCACGATGCGCGATCTGATGGAGGAGTGCATAGCTGCGGGGGTTTGGCCGCTTCATCGGAACTGGGCCCATCCCTTTCTTGAAAGGCGTTCCGACGGGACGGCGGAGGTGCACTTTGCGGCCGACGCTCTTCCAGGTAAATTCTTCTTCGGTTTTTTATTGTCGTCCACCGTTGAACTTGTCTTAGCTTACAAGCTCAGGGTTTTTTGCAGCGATTACACGAGAGGAGATGGAGCTTTGGGCTGTTGATATCCTTTGTGGTGTTACCGCCGAAGAGGTTTCGTGTGCCGCGCAGCTGTTACAGGGCCCTCGGCAAAATCGGGTTTTCTCTCTGAAGTATCCCGATGTCGAGTTGCCGGCACGCGTCGCCGTTGTCCCCATCGGAAGGAAGGGTGCTACCGACGATGGGGTGGAGGAGGGTGAGATCGACGTCGGAGCTTCTTCTTCGGCTGCCGTGGCTGTGGCGGCGCAGAAGCGTGCAGCTGATAATGTCCCTGCTACTGGCTTCGAAGAAAGCGAAGGTTGGCAGTGGACGCGTTCCGAGGGGTGCGGCTGCAGGTGAGAAGGCCATTACTGGGGGCAACAGTCCTGATGTCTCGGACGGGTACAACACGGAGCTGGAGGACGTGGCTGGCGACACTGCTCTCATGGCGGTGGAGTCTTCTGCTCCTCTCTAAGTTGTTGACGCCGAGGCTGCTGCACTGGAGATCCATGACTTGGGCTCCGATGACGACGATATCGGCTACTCTGGGGTGCCTGCTTTTGCCTCGAGGCTGTTGGAGCAGCCGAAAGAGATGCAGGAGCCTGTCCATCGGTCTCCGGGTATCGTGTTTCTTCCCGCAATTCTTGTTATTTTGAGCCCAGTAGTCCTACTAATTCCGTTGCTCCAGCCGGAGGGAGAGGAGGAGCTGAGAAGACTCGGCGCAGAAGCGTGCAGCTGATAATGTCCCTGCTACGGCTTCGAAGAAAGCGAAGGTCGGCAGTGGACGCGTTTCGAGGGGGGCGGCTGCAGGTGAGAAGGCCATTACTGGGGGCAACAGTCCTGATGTCTCGGACGGGTACAACACGGAGCTGGAGGACGTGGCTGGCGACACTGCTCTCATGGCGGTGGAGTCTTCTGCTCCTCTCTAAGTTGTTGACGCCGAGGCTGCTGCACTGGAGATCCATGACTTGGGCTCCGATGACGACGATATCGGCTACTCTGGGGTGCCTGCTTTTGCCTCGAGGCTGTTGGAGCAGCCAAAAGAGATGCAGGAGCCTGTCCATCGGTCTCCGGGTATCGTGTTTTCTTCCCGCAATTCTTGTTATTTTGAGCCCAGTAGTCCTACTGATTCCGTTGCTCCAGCCGGAGGGAGAGGAGGAGCTGAGAAGACCGTCGAGGATGACGCTCCTTCGGGCAATGAAGAGATGGCTGCACCGCGTCTTGGGTGCGGTGCCGGCAAAGGCTTCTTCGGACAGCCGCCTATTGCCGCTGTGGGGCCTCTGCCTGTCGAAGGGAATCTTACGTGGGACGACTTCGTTGATCGCCCGGAGGCTGCTCAGGTGCTTGGGGAGATCTATGACTTCGTCGGGGCAGGGGATTTGGAGGAATCTCTGAAGGACATTCCTCTAGAGACCGCTGCTTCGGCGCTCTCCGCCCTGACCATGAAGGTAATGGTTCTTCGGTGCATTGTTTGCTTCCTTGGCTCGCTTAAGTGTTGGCTTAGTTGTTTTTTGTGTTTGATGCAGACGACGCTCCTAGCTCGCCACTTCGAGGAGTTGCTTGTGGGCTTCGACGTGCCCCGCCTTCGGGCTCGTGCCAAAATCGCCGAGTCCGCTGCTAAGGCTGCGGAGCGCGGGAGGGACACCCTTGCCGAAGTCTGGAGAAGACAGAGGCCACCCGAAAGGAGCTTGCTGATGACCTATCGAAGCAGGAGGGCGTCATCAAGGATCTAAAGGAGAAGCTTGCCGCAGCTGAGAGTCTGTCGAAGCGGCAGGAAGCTGATCTAGCGATGCAGGTGACGGCTGTTAGCTCGGAGCGGCTGGCCAAAGAGGCGGCGCGGAAGGAGCTGGCCGAAGCTCAGAAGCTGTTGGAGACTGGGGCCGGTCTTCGGGAGACTGAAGTGAAGATGGCATGGTCGGCGCTAGAGGAAATGAACTCACTGCTCGCTGGTTTGGGGGTTGACGTGCTTCCGCCGAAGCATGAGCGTGGAGATCTCGGCGGCAGCGTTGTTCGGC
Organism: Eragrostis curvula; assembly: GCA_007726485.1. Taxonomy (NCBI): domain Eukaryota; kingdom Viridiplantae; phylum Streptophyta; class Magnoliopsida; order Poales; family Poaceae; genus Eragrostis; species Eragrostis curvula. The sequence goes on from CM017442.1 coordinate 17,089,363, forward strand.
TGCTGAAGTCCGCAAAGCTGGCTGCGAGAGCCTCCGAGTCCTTTGGCACCTTCTGCGCGCAAACTGCCTGGACCGCTGCCTTCGGTGCTCTACAACAGGCGGGGTGCGCACACTTGTCTTCTGTGGCGTCTACCTCAAAGCAGGTGGCAGCAATGGCCAAGGGGGATGGTTCCCGTTTCCGCGAGCTGGCCGACAGTGTTAACGTTTACGGAGACGAGCTGGGTCAGAATTTCTGGGTACCCCTCGGCCTCCGCTTAGCCCGCAACGCTGCACTTGCTTCGGCTGCTGCCCGGAGGTCCCATCCAGTCGTTGCGACTCCGTCGGCTGACAAGATCCCGACGGGCGCGGGGAGTGCCAGTACTCTCGTGATGTCCGGGGGTGGGGACTCGTCGCAAGAGCCCAATGTAGCCTCTTCGGACCAGCCCCCCCCCCCCCCCACCTCAGGTGTGAGTTTTTCCTTTTTTAGCATATTGTCGCCTTCGGGCTTCGGGTCTTAGCCTGTACTAGGTGCCCTTCGGGCGTTTATATGAATGAAATAGATCTTTTGTTAGCTTTCTGTTGTTTTGAGATTGCCTTCGATTTGCCGACAGGGTGCTGTTGCGAGTCGTGGCTATCGGGACGTCGTTTGTTTAGACGTTGTTCCTGAGAGCATACTGGTCCTGGAAGGGCATATTCCTTCGTTGCGTCCTGGGCCTCTTTATGTCAAGGGGACTCAGTGGCGTCGTTGGCTTCGGCGGAGTCCCGATGGTGTTTTTACGGACTTCCTTCGTGACGTGGCCTTACGTAATCATCTACTCTTGTCTTCTTTTCCAAAGCCGCCATTCGAAGCTTTGCTCTCGAGGAGAGTTCAGCGTTATTTACATCGTTTGTCGGTAGGTTGTAGCTCGGATGCCCCTCTTTTGCTGGCTCCGAAGGTGGAGGTTGTTGATGTGTCGAGCGGTGAAGATTCTGGGGAGGAGGTTGACTTAGAGCAACTGCAAGCTGATGTCGAGTCTGCTTCTACCCCGCTGGACTTTGCTTCATTGCGCCGAACCCTTGCTCGTGCGAGGGAGGACATTGCGAAGGCCGAAGCTGCTCTGTATTCTTGGAGGGGTGGAAGGCGTTAGATTGGGCCTTCGGGTCCCGTGTGTGTTGAAAGTGTTGGCCTTTGGGCCTTTGGGTCGGCCTTTGTGCCGCTATAGTGGCCTTTGGGCCTCTGTGTCGGCCTTGTTGACGTTGTGTTGGCCTTTGGGCCCTGTATGAGTAATGTAACTTTCGGCGGATGCGATATAGCTTATTTGAATCGTGTTTCGGCTCCCTTTGTACACTTCGAGTTATTGTGTGGGTTGTTCGCAGCGTTGTCCTTCTTGTGGTAGTGTCTTCGGGTCGTGGGGTATCCCGGATTTTGGCTTCGAGTCGAGCGTCGTCCCCCTTTTACTCGTCGGGAGTTTGAGTGAAGCCGAATGTTTTGGTTGAGACGAGTCTCGGAGTTGAATTCCCCTCGCTCAGCTTTCGGTGAGGAAGTGAGCTCGAGTCGAGCTTCTTCCCCCTCTTACTTGTCAAGAGTTTGAGTGGAACCGAAGGTTTTAGTTGAGACAAGGTCTCGGAATTGAATTTCCTTCGCTCATCTTTCGGCGAGGAAGTGAGCTCGAGTTCGAGCGTCGTCCCCTTCTTACTCGTCGGGAGTTTGAGAGGAAACGGAGGTTTTAGTCGAGACAGGTCACGGAATTGAATTTTCATCGCTCAGATCTCAGCGAGGAAGTGAGCTCGAGTTCGAGCGTCGTCCCCTTCTTACTCGTCAGGATTCTGAGAGGAAACAGATTTTGGTTTGAGACGAGTCTCAGACTTTAGCTTCGTCGCTCAACTTTCGGCGAGGAAGTGATCTCGAGTTCGAGCGTCGTCCCCCTCTTGCTCGTCAGGAGTCTGAGAGGAAACGGACTTTGGTTCGAGACGAGTCTCGGATTTTAGCTTCGTCGCTCAACTTTCGGCGAGGAAGTGAGCTCGATTTAGAGCGTCGTCCCCCTCTTGCTCGTCAGGAGTCTGAGAGGAAACGGAGTTTGGTTCGAGACGAGTCTCGGATTTTTTTATTGTCATGCCAGAGGCGTACCCCCCTTTGCATGTGTTATTGTATTGTGCGCGCAATATGCTGGGTCTTATCGAGTGCCCTGCCTTCGGCTTTGTCATTCGAAAGGGGGCTTCGGACGAATCGCCGGCAACGCCTTTCCTCTTAGGAGGCGGATCCGAGGGCTTATGTGTGCCTCGCTTCAGTTCGCGAAGTTTGTACTTCGGCGTCCCTACTGGATTATCAATGCCAAAGAGGTTATATTTCATTCATTGCATCGATAGAGTACATGGCCCCGTGGGGAATGCAGCTAAGGGGATCATCGTCACCCTACTGCCGAAAGAAAAGAAACACACCGAAATAAAGGGATACAGATAACTGTGGCGCGCAGGCGATGTGGCTTCGGCTACTGCCCTTGGGCGAGTGCCGATGCTTCAGACGTAGTAACGTCGGAGGGAATCTACGTTCCAGGTTCTTGGGACGGGAGTGCCATTGAGTTCGACCATGTGGTATGCTCTAGGGCGGATTGAGTTGTTGATGATGAAAGGTCCCTCCCATTTGTTGTTTAGCTTGCCGACGCTTGATGGGTGAATGTTTCGCTTCAGAACGAGGTCCCCTGGTACGAAGTGCCGAGGATTAACTTTCTAGTTGTACTGGTGCTCCATCGATGCTGTGTACCGCTTTAGGTTGGCGACTGCTTGCAACCTTGTTTCTTCAAGCAGGTCTTTTGAGACATCTTCGTTCTTTGACAGGGGAGCGTTTGCTCGAAGGGACCCATTGATGATTTCTTCGGGGGTCATAGCTTCGGCGCCAAAGAGAAGACGGAATGGGGTAAAGTCGGTGGGTCTTGTCTGAGTGGTTTGCAGGGACCAAAGCATGTTTGGTAGTGCTTCGACCCACTACCCCTTCGGGAGGCCGAGGAGGCTCTTCTTGATTCCCTCGAAGACCGTGCCATTGGCTTTCTCTACTGCACCGTTTGCTAGACGAAGCACTCGCAGACTCTGATGGATTGGCAATATTCCTTGAAGACGTGGGACTCGAACTGGGAGCCATTGTCGACGGTGATGTGCATCGGCACCCCGAAACGGCATATGACATTCTTCCAGAAGAACCTTTGTATTGTCTTGGCGGTGATCATGGCGAGGGGCTCAGCTTCGATCCACTTTGAGAAGTACTCGTATGCCACCACCGCCCACTTAAGGTTGCCTGGGGCGGTGGGTAGAGGTCCGACGATGTCAATCCCCTATCGGGCCAACGGCCAGACTGGTGGAATTGGTTGAAGTGGGGTTGCGGGCCGGTGAGACTGTCTTCCCATCCACTGGCAGCTTGGGCATGTGCGGACCAGTGCTTCGGCGTCGCGCACGGCGGTTGGCCAGTAGAAGCCGTGCCGAAACGCTTTCGCCACCAGGGCCCGAGGGGCGATGTGAGATGAACACGGGCCCTCGTGGATGTCCCCAAGGAGGGCCTTCCCTTCGTCTTCGGAGAGGCATCATAGGAGGGGTTCGGTGATGCCTTTCTTGTATAGGACGTTGTTGTGGATGACATAGCCCCTTGTGTGGAGGCGGATTCTTTTTTCCTCCACCGGATCGTCGGCCGAGTACCTTCCTTCGATCTGTGCCCGTATCGGCGCCCGCCAGTCGCTTGATGATAGGGCCATGACAGGGCGCGCTTTCATCGGGGTCGTGGCTGGCTCGGAGAGGATTTCGTGGAGGGCGTCTGGTGGAAGCGGTGCTTGATTAGCTGCTGCTTTGGCAAGGGCGTCGGACTTCTTGGTTGTGTGCTCGGTTAATGCTTTTAACGTCAAAGCCAGAAAAGTGTTTTTCCATGCTGCGGACGACTTTGAGGTAGCCGGCCATGTCTGGGTCTCTGGCCATGTACTCCTTGGAGATCTGTTCTGCGATGAGTTGGGAGTCAGTGTAGAGGATGACTCGCTTGGCACCGAGGGCCTTGAGTTTCTGAAGACTGAGAAGGACACCTTCGTACTCCGCCGCGTTGGTGGTGGTCGGGAAGGTGAGTGAAGCCGAGTACCGGAGCTTCTGTTGGCTGGGTGACATGCTGACCGCCGAATATCCAGTCCCTGCCGAGCCCCAGGCCCCGTCGGTGTGCACAGTCCACAGTGGCTCGGACGGTGTAGCTTCTGATGTGGGCGCAGGGGTCCATTCTGCGATGAAATCAGCGATGATCCCGGACTTGATCGCCTTTCGGGCTACGTACTTGATGTCGTACGCGGCCAGCTCGATGGCCCATTTTGCGATGTTGTCAGTGGGGTTGCGGTTGCCGAGGACATCCTTCAAGGGGAATGAGGTGGGCACCGTGATTGGATATCCCTCGAAGTATCGTCGGAGCTTCCGAGAAGCCATAAGGACTGCAAGTGCGGTCTTGGTGACGACGTTGTAATTAAGTCTTGCGCCGGAGAGTGCCTCAGAGACGTAGTAGATTGGTTGCTGCACCAGCTTCCCCTCGACCTCGACCTCATGTACGAGCACTGCGCTTATTGCAGCAGGCGCCGCCGATACGTAAAGGAGTAGCGGAGCTTTCGGCAGTGGCGGCCGAAGGGTTGTGGCTTTGACGAGATAGGCTTTGACTTCCTCGAAGGCCTTGTCTTGTTCCTGTCCCCACTTTAGAGGGTCGGTGCCCCTTAAGCACTGGTAGAAGGGGAGACATTTTTCTGTCACCCTGGAAATGAAGTGTCCGAGGGCGGCGAGGCGGCCGGTAAACCTTTGCAGCTCTTTCGTGTTCTTGGGTGGTTCCATGTCGGTGATGGACTTGATCTTTTCAGGGTTCGGCATGATGCCCTTCTTGGAGACGAGGAAGCCGAGGAGTTTGCCGGCTCGGACCCCGAAGGTGCACTTCTCCGGGTTGAGCTTGAAGCCGACGCGGCGCAGGTTTCAAAATGTCTCGGCGAGGTCAGCAAGATGGGTGTTGTCGGAGGTGCTTTTGATGACGATGTCATCGATGTAGGCTGCGGCGTTTCGGCCGAGCTGATCACCCAGTGTCTTCTTGATTGCACGGAGAAGGTTGCTCCAGCATTCTTCAGCCCGAAGGGCATGCGTCTGTAGCAGTATGTGCCGTCTTCTGTTTTGAAGGCGGTTTTCTCTTCGTCTTCGGGGGCCATCCAGATCTGGTGGTAGCCTGAGTATGCGTCGAGGAAACTCATTATCTCGGAGCCGGCCGTGGCGTCGACAAGCTCATCGATGCATGCCAAGGGGAAGTCGTCCTTCGGGCAGGCGCGATTGAGGGTGGTGTAGTCGATGCACATTCGCCATTTCCCGTTGTGCTTTTTTAGGAGGACTGGGTTTGCGAGCCAGGTTGATTTGTTGGTTTCCGGAACGACATTGGCGTCCATCAGCTTTTGTACCTCCGCCCGAAGGACTGCTTGCTTTTTGTCGGTCCAGTTTCGCTTCTTCTGCTTGATGGGTGTTGCCTTCGGGTTGACGTCGAGTTTGTGTTCGATGATGCTTCGGTCGACTCCTGTCAGCTCGGACGTGGACCAGGCGAAGACATCTTTGTTGCTTCGGAGGAGAGCGACCATGTTCGCCTCGAAGTTTGGCGGTAGCCCCTTGCCGAAGGTGACCTCCTGATCGGGCCTGTCTGGAGACAGGACCACTGGCTTGACGTCGCCACTGACACGTGGCTTCGGAGTTCCTGTCGGGGGTATTGGCGTTTGAGCTTTGACGGTTTGTGGCTTGACTTGATGTTTGATAGGATGAACTTGCTTCTGACCAGGTGTTTGGCCGTGCTCGATGCATCGGGCGGCGAATTGATCCCCGTACACAGTAATGATTCCCCTCGGTGTCGGGGTCTTCATGCAAAGGTAACCGTGGTAGGTGGTGGCGTTGAAGGTGTTGATGAGCCCCCTGCCGAAGATGGCGTTGTAGGGATATGGCATGTCGATGACGTCGAAGGCGATTTCCTCAGTCTGATGACCTGCGGGACCGGAGAAGAAGACCGCGATCTTGACGCAACCTATGGCGTCGATGGGCTCTCCCCCGAAGCTGACGAGTGGATGCCAAGCTGATTGAAGGCGTCGATGAAGATGACGTCTGCAGAACTTCCGCCATCAATGAGCACGCGACGGACCTCCGTCCGGCGAATGTTGGCGCTGATGACGAAGGCGTCCTTGTGGGGGTACTCCATCGGACGCAGATCACTTTGGTCGAAGGTGAGCGGTACGTGAGACCATTTGCACTTCGCCAGAGGCGGGTGGGCCGCCACGTGGTTCACACGTCGGATGTAGTCCCGACTCTGACGCTTGGATGAATATGGCTGGCTGGAGCCTCCGGTGATGGCCATGATCACATTGCGGCCGGAGGTCGTGTTGTGCGCCGGGGGTGGTGGTAGAGCCTCGGACCGTGTGGCAGCCCCTTGTGTGACATGGTTGACTCCTCGAGTCGCTTCGGCATCTCGGCGTAGTCGTTCCTCTCGCAGCGCCGAGACTTGAGCACACTGCTTCGATGTGTGTCCTTGGTTCGGGCCATGAACCTCGCAGTATGGGTCGCGGTTCTGGCGATTGTTGTTTCGGCGGTTTGAGTCCAACCTTCGGGGGCTCGACTTGGACCTGTTGGACCGGTTGTCGTCGGTGCAACGTGGGCTTCAATCCCGAGAGCGGTCGATGCTATGAACTTCGCGCCTCTCTGACCAGCCACCTCGACGGTCGTCGGAGCGGTCATCGTTTCGATCGTTATGTCTCTTCCCCCGATCGGATCTCTTCTGGCTTGCTCTTGCTTCCTTCTCTCGCCGAAGTCCTCATCGGCTCGAGCGTGGGCTTCGAGGATCTGCAGCAGGTAGGTGACGGTCTTCGGCTCCGTCCTTTGGATCTCCGATCGTGCCGGGCAAAGGCTCATTCCCTTCGTGACGGCCACGATGATGATGGAGTCCCGTACGCCCTTGACTTGGCACTTGAGGTGGATGAAGCGTCGGGTGTAGTCTTGTAGGGATTCTCCTTCCTTCTGCTTGCATGCCTGGAGGTCGGCTGCGGTGACCTTTGCTGCGTAGTTGCCTTGAAAATGAATTTGGAGCTGGTCTCGAAGCTGCTCCCAAGAGTAGATGTTGTTCAAAGGCAGCTTTGTGTACCATGTCTTTGCGATTCCGCTCGAGGCAAGGATGAAAGCTTTGGCTTTGATGTCATCGTTGCCTCCGGCAGACTCGATGGCTGTCTCGTAGCTCATGAAGAACTCGCGACGGTCCGAGGCCCCGTCAAAGTTTGGTAGCTTGGCGGAGATGAACTTTTTCGGCCAGTCCACTGCATGGAGGCGTGCCGATAACGGCTGATTGTTGTCGGACGAGCTCGTCTGCCGCCCGCTGGTGCTCGATGGTCCGCGCCGATCGTCGCGGCTTGGTTGTCTTTCCTGGTTGATGGGCTCCCGGACGCCCGTTTGACGCAGTGTATTGAGTTGTGCCTGGAATATGATTTGCTGTCGACGCGCGGCTTCGGCATGGACGCAGTAATTTGCTTTGTCTTGCCCGTAATGTTCGAGTGCTCTCTGTCTTGCAAGGCGCTCTTCGGCCTCGCGGGTTTCTGCTTCGAGTGTTTCACGCAGCTCTGCCAGTCGCTGTTCTTCGGCTACCGCCGCCGCGAGCCCCCTTTGTGTGCGAGCTTCGGCCTCAGAGTCCCTTGCCGGGCGCTCGTTGTTTCGGACTTCCCCTCGGGCTCGGGCTTCGACGTCGTCGGCGCTGATTTCTTCTTCTGGTTCGGATGAGTCTTCGTTCCCTTCGGGCGTCTCGACGATGGTTGGAAGGTCGTTGCCGGAGGCGGGGAGCACGGCCGATGGGTCTCCCGTGGCCGATGAGGATGGACCTGTCGTTGGTAAGGTCGTCTTTGTCGAGGCAGTCGTCGTGAGTGTTGCCGAGGCAGTCGTCGTGAGTGTTGCCGAAGCGTTCATGGTCGTCGGGTTGACGGTTTGTCTTGCTGAAGGCCCGACCACTCGTGCCGAGGAGGGTCTGTTGCGTTGGGGTCGCTTCCCGAAGGCCTTGCCTTTCGGGACGTTTCCGATGTGCGCGTCATTTTGCCGTGACTTCTTGTCCGATCCCCACGGACGGCGCCAACTGTTGTTGGTTACAAAGCCCAAACAGTAAAGGAAGAATCCTCTAGGGTCTACCACACTTGGGAGGACCCTAGGTAGGACTTAGAGGGAACAGACAAGAGTCATAGGCTAGTAGGTAACACTCAATGCCATTGATGAGGGGGGTATATACCCCCTTACAACCTAGATTTTCTAAGTACAATATTACCTTTGACCTAAGGATATTATAGTAATTATATCTCAAATACACAAATGATGGTAACCTAATGGGCCCACGACCCAAGTACATGGGTGTTTCTTCTATATCCTATCTACTTGAGCTTGATGGGCCTTTCTCCTAACAGGCCAAGAAGCTAGGGGAGGGGACGGTATGGGCCTCCCCCAACACATAGAACCCCCCCCCCCAGGTGTCTCTTCTATATCTTATCTACTTGAGTTTTGATGAGCCTTTCTCCTAACAAGCCAACAAGCTAGGGGAGGCGACGCGTATATACCGGAGCCGGCTTGATGGAGCTCTGTACTTGGATATGCCTAAATCAAAAAACTAGCTAGTCTGGTCACGGTCACACCGGTGGTGAAGTGGATAACTTTAGCGCTCTATGACTTGTGAGTTGTCGTCTAGCTCGTTGCAACTAATTGCTAACTTTATTGGGTTTTATTTTTGCCCGTATTTTTGGGTTCCTTTGCAGCCGCACATATGCATACTTAGAGCAATCTTACATGTAAGAATTCGTGTGGTTTCATCGGGCTTCATCAAGTGACGAGCGATTGCTATCCTAGCTGCGTTGTTTGTTTCGGCAGATATCTAGAACGATTGTGTTTGCATCCAATATCTAATTTAGCAATAAAAAAAGAGACATGGATTTCCCCACCAGGAAACTGCCCAAAAAAAAAAATCCCAGTCAAACCACCCAGCCTAGCGTGGCCCAACTCTCTCTCCTTACCGAACTGAAAAGCCAACCCTTTAGCAGATATGGCCCATGCGAGTGGCCCAACTTGCGACAAAGCACAGCCCAGCTGACCCAAAATCGTTGCTTAGCACATTTCTTCTACCTTGTTTCAGAAGAAAAACGCCAGACACCATTAGAGACATTTGGAGCTCCCAGATTGACAAGATTAAAGCACACCAATGCTAATCGATGAGCAAAACGGATTAGAATCAGTCCCCTCTTCGTTTCCCACTCAAGAAAATCTGGAAAATCGAACTCGTATTGAACTCAGTAAATCAAATTCGGCATCGAAACAAACAGGCGACTTGACTCCGACATGAAATCGGTAGGCAGAGGTCTGAAAATCAAGGCTGACGACCCTCTTTAGACTTATTAAGTAGTAGAGATCTCTTCATACAACTAGCGCCAGCACCAGCTGCTGCTACAGTCTTCTTCACCTTGCACGATCGTAGGATCCATCCACAATCTTATCTCTACTTGTCACCACCCATTATGATTCAACAACCCTCGTTAGTGAGTCGAACTCATGAGCTGAGGTGCTACTAAGACTCTTGTAACCTCTAGGTTACATCCCTTTTGCCAACAATCCTTGTTCCCTCCCGTCGTTACTATCAGTTGTAAAATGCGCATTGGTTTCACTTAAACTTTGTAGAAAATGTTGGCAGTTTCAAAGAAAATTTTGAGGTAAGTTTTATTGAAAGCATCGAGAGAAGTTTCAAAAATTATGAAATATGATGGAATGAAAAAAAAAATCCTAAAAGGGGAAGCGTTTCAAGGAGTGCAAAACTTTCTTAAATATTGAGCGTGCACGAATTAGCAATTCTGCTTCCTCCTTTTGGCCGTGCGGTAGGTAGATTGGCCATGGGACTAGCCGGATGGATTTCTTTCCAAGGAAAATCAAAATATAAAAAAGGAGTATAAATAAAATATTATATCTTTGGTGTTTGCCGGACCGAATAAGGTTTAGATCTGATCTCGTCCTCGCGTCCTCATCCGGAGGCAAAGCATAGGCCTGTCTCTGGTGAACGCGGCGGCGGTGGCAGAATCATTGGGAACTCAGGAAGAGGTGACCATGATGTCGTTGTTAAAGTGCCTTCCCAACCCTCAGCCTGAACAATCAAAACCGGTGATTCATTCATCATATTCCGATCTTACTTTTCGATCTGACATGGAATGAATTCTCGAGCTGTGAATCTCATGTTGACAAGTTGTTGCAGGAAGCCAAGAGTGAGATCAAGTTCATGACCTACAACTTCTGGTCCCGGGAGGACGTCGTGGTCTACAAGAGGATGCAGGCCATCGGCTGCCTCGTGGAGAAGCACGACCCCGACGTGATCTTCTTCCAGGAGGTGACGCCGCACATCCGCACCATCTTCGAGAGCTTTGCGTGGTTGAAGAAGTAAAACAGCGGCCCTGTTCACGAAGAACAGGCAAAGCAGCAGCACGCGAACTACTTCTGCCTGCTGGTAAGCAAATCACATGTTACATTATTCTGTGTTGCCAAGTAATTTAACCCTAGTGCTTATGTAATATCTGTGAGAATTGTTACAGCTGAGCAAACTTCCCCTGGAGAACTTTGGGCTCCGGGAGTTCGACTACTCGCCAACAGGCCGAGGCTACCTGGAGGCTGACATCAATCCTGATCCAGCAACGACTATGAAGCCGATCCATATTGCCACAACCCAGTTCGAGCCCCCTGCCCCTCCTACGTCCATGTGTTGGATTTAGGTTGACCTCGGTCAACAACCAAACCGACCAGAGAGGGAAGGTTTTTGGCCAACTAAAGAAAAGCCCGTTTGCCGTGATCGGGAGGCAAACCCTAAGCCCACACGGGCTCGGCCCCGAGTTTACAACATCCTATATAAGGGGAGGGTTTCACGCCCCCCAAGGTTTACCCGTTGACCTAATTCCACCCACCGATCGCTAAGCGCGCTGGAAGCCTTGGAAGCACGAGTCCGCCGCCCTACAGGGCAATGCCGCTACCGTCATGAGGGGAATCGATAGAAAACCCTAAAGGAGAAGCTGCGCTACGTTCGACCTCAAGCCCAAGCCGTCACCTCTGAACCTGCAGTCATGGACGCCGCCGCTACTGGTAATTAACCGATCTCTAATTCCACATTAGCTTAGCTTGTACTAGGTTTGATCTAGATCTTGACTAGTTGATCCTGATTAGTTCTAAGTGTTGTTGATCTAACAATTGGTATCAGTTAGCCATCACTAGTCGATTAGATCTCCTAGTCATGTTGTTCTAAGTTTCAGTTTCGGTTAAACACTAGATCATGTTTCAATTTTTCATGTTTTAGCTAAGTTGCAGTTAAGTTTTTAATGATCTAGCTATACATCAGAGGTGATTAGTCATGTTTTAGTCAGTTTTCAATGATGTTTTAATGATCAGTAGCTTAAGATCCGTAAGCTAATTATTTCTGTTTAAGTTAATTATGTTTAGACTAAGTTAGATTAAGTTCACAGTTCATGTTTTTAGTTGTAAATTAAGCAGTTAGGGTTATGGGGTTTTAGGGCCTGTTTGGAAGCAAAGTTTTTTTTTAAGTTTTGGTAGAATACCACGGTTTTAGAAAATACTATGGTTTTGGAAACTAATGATGTGTTTGGATGCAACCGATTCCAGAGTTTTGGAAACTGCAGTACCTTCAAAACTGCAGTTTTTTTTTTGCTGTATCAAAAACTCCACCCCGACCCTCTTTTTTGTAAACCGAGCTGATGATGGTGCGCTTCTGCTGAAAACTCACGAACCTTTTTGGTCCTCATGCTAGTTTATTTTCTCACACACGAGCTGTACGGCTCCGTAGATAACATCTTCAATCTGCTCGATGCTCCAATGAAGACAAGGCTCTTGATTGCGGTTGTATGCTTCGGTGTTCAATCTGGCCGCCGCTTGTTTTGCCCCGAGAAGGAAGCCCGATTTCTAGTTCAATTGCATGCAAGATCTAGCTGCTGTCAAATCTATCTTCTTCCGTCATGGGGATAGATGCACATGAGCCACCAATCAAATCATGGATAGAGGAAGTGAATTGTCAGGTGCATGTGATTTGTCTTGCTGGAGGTACGGTGAATAGCAAAGATGGAGGAAGAAGTTAGAAGAATTGATTAGCAAGGAAAGACTTTGAATGCCGGTCCTGTTGTTTATCAAGTGCTAATATACTAAGGATATAAAGCTAGTTGATCGCTTAAATAGTCCATGTACACATCGACGGACAAGAGACCAACACCTGTTATTACATCTAAGTGCTACTTTTTATGCAGAAACGTTCCAACAGCTAGCTTTTAGGAACAAAGAAATACTCCAAAATACTGCAATAGCCAAACATGTCATGGTTTTCCCCAAAACTGCAAAAAAACTCTGATTTTGATATACCATGGTATTATTAGGATGTGGTTTTGAAAACCACGGTTTCTCAATACTACAGTTTTTGAAAACCATGACATCCAAACAGGGCCTTAATCTACCGTGCATGCTTTATCACACTTAGCTAAATATGGGTTTAGTCTACTGTTATTGCTAAGCTAGGGTTCGCACTCATACACCTAACCCTAACCCTAACCCTAAGTTTAGAGGACTTACCTCCTCGTCGCCACCGTCTCCACCGTCCATCAGATCAGGCGCGTGCGCTCAGCGGCGTCCTCCTCTCCTCGGTCGCCGACGAGGTCCCCACAGCATCGCCGTGCGCGCGCACCTCGCCGGCATAAGGACCGACCCGCACGGCATCAGCTCCGCCACGCGGGACCCCGCACGCGTCACGGCCACCCGCCGTGATGTCGTCACCGCCTCAGATCTGTGCGCGATGGGCACGCCTTAGGGCACCACGGTGGAGGTGCTCGACAGAGCCGCGCATGCCGGCGAGCAGTTCCCATGGCGGCCGGACGGCGTCGTGGTGGCACTCCGGCGTTGCCACCCTCGGTCGGCGTCGGGAGCGGGGGAGAGTGAGACGAGCGGGGGAGTGAGTGTGACGGCCGCTAGGGTTTCACTCCGGCGTTTTATGCCGAGTCTGCGAACCTCAGCCGTCCGATCTCCTCCCCGCTCGATCTGACCGTCCGCGCACCAGCCATGGTTGGGTTGGGCTGCTTGCGCAGCGCGCGGGCGCGAAGTCGGGCCGCTTCGGCGGCCTGCTCGGAGGTTTTCGGGCCTAAGGCCAGACGGCCATTGCTGGCCTGCGCTGCATCACATTTACGCGCCGGGCTGCGCCAATTTTGCGCTGGGCCGCATGCGCGAAATCAGTTTGGGCCGCGGATTTTTGAATCTTGGCCCGCGCACGCATTTTAAGTGCTTTATTTGTTTCTTTAAAGATTTAAGCGTTATGTTTTAAGTAATTTTGCCTATTAAGTTACTGTTTAAGCTCAGTTTTAAGTATATTATTTTCAAAAGTTGGTGTTTATGTTAATTTTAAGTTTAATCCACCAATATACTTTGACATGCCTCTAAATAAATGGAACCACCGTGAAATTTGTTTAGAGTAAACTTGTGATTTTTCTAACCACCATTGTTTAATCATGAGTATTTAAGATGAATTTTGTTTGTTTTCCCCACCGGTAATGCAAATTTAAATTTAATTGTGTGATTTTAATCAAACCAGCATAGGGTTATTTTCATGCACTTATTTTGCATTTCATTATATATAATTACTAAGCTAAGTTTTCTCTTATTCTTCAGTGACAAATGTCAATGTTGTTGCCTCCTACCTTAGCAACATTGAGAACCTCAATGGAGCAAACTACCCGGACTGGAAGGGAAAGCTCATCACTTGCTTGGCTTGGAATGATCTAAATCTGGCACTAAGGAGGAGAAGCCTAATGCTCCTGCTGCTGGTCAGACTGCTTCACCTGCTTATGAGAAGTGGGAAAAGTGCAACCGCATGGCTATCATAGTCATGACTGGCACTATCAGTCCTGGCATCAAGGGTGCAATTCCGACTAAGAATTCAGAGGGGGTTGATTACACTGCTAAGGAGCTTCTCGCTAAGATTGAGGAGAACTTTAAGTGCTCCTCTAAGACTTATGCTAGGACTCTCATCATGAAGTTAGTTTCCTCTCAGTACACTGGTCAGGCTGGCATAAGGGAGCACATTCTGAGTATGTGTGACATGGCTAACATGCTTAAGGACATGAAGATGGAGATCTATGATGGTTTCCTTGTTCATTTCATCATGACCTCCTTACTATCTCAGTATTCTACCTTCAAGATCAACTACAGCACCAACAAGATCACTTGGACCATCAGTGAACTTATCAGCTATTGTGTTGAAGAAGAAGAGCATCTTAAGACTGATAAGATGAAGGAAGTTGTGAACATGGTTGGCAACCTTAGTCTCAACTTCACTCCTAAGAATCAGCATGAGGTTAGCAGCAGCAAGCAAGGCTAGAAGAAGCATAAGAAGCAAGGGAACAAGAACTTTGCTCCAAGGAACACAACAACACAAGTTCAAGCGCCATCAATCTAAGGATGGCAAGATATTGTGCTCCTTCTGTGATTCACCCAAGCATCTTTAGAAAGCTTGTCCAGGCTTTAAGGAATGGCTGAAGGAACAAGGTAATTTTAAGTTTGATGTTGTTTCCTTTATTGATTCAGGTGCCACCGTGCTTCAGCCATTCCTTAAAGCCTGGACAAGCTTTCTGAAGATGCTTGGGTGAATCGCAGATGGGGCACAACATCTTGCCACCTTTAGACTGGTGGCGCTTGAACTTGTTGTTGTTCCTTGCAGCAAAGTTCTTGTTCCCTTGATTCTTATGCTTCTTCTGGCCTTGCTAGCTGATGCTAGCCTCATGCTGATTCTTAGAAGTGGAGTTGATGCTAAGGTTGCTAACCATGTTCACAACTTCCTTCATCTTCTCAGTCTTAATGCGCTCTTCTTCTTCAACACAATAGCTGATGAGTTCACTGATGGACCAAATGGTCTTGTTGGTGTTGTAGTTGATTTTGAAGGCATTGTACGTAGATGGTAAGGAGGTCATGATGAAACGAACAAGAAAACCATCAGAGATCTCCATCTTCATGTCCTTAAGCCTGTTGGCCATGTCACACATACTCAGAATGTGCTCCCTTATGCCAGACTGACCAGTGTACTGAGAGGAAACTAACTTCATGATAAGTGTGCTAGCATAAGTCTTAGAGGAGCTCTTAAAGTTCTCCTCAATCTTAGCAAGAAGCTCCTTAGCAGTGTAATCAACCCCCTCTGAATTCTTAGTATAGGAATGGCACCCTTGATGCCGGGGCTGATAGTGCTAGTCACAACTATGATAGCCATGCGGTTGGACTTTACCCACTTCTCATAAGCAGGTGAAGCAGCCTCACCAGCAGCAGGCTTCTCCTCTCTTAGTGCCAGATCCAGATCATTCCAAGCCAAGCAAGTGATGACCTTTTCCTTCCGGTCCGGGTAGTTTGCTCCATTGAGGTTCTCAATGTTGCTAAGGTAGGAGGCAACAGCATTGACATTTGTCACTGAAAAATAAAGAAAAACTTAGCTTAGTAATGATATACAATGATATGCAAAAAAAAAGTGCATGATAATAACCCTACGGTGGTCTGATTAAAATCACACAATTAAATTTCAATTTGCGGGTACCCTTTATATAGTCGCGCTGTAGGCTCGGGGCCGAGTCCCAGATGGATACGATCTGTTTTGCCTCCCGATCAAGGCACTTAACCGACTCTGTTTAGCCTTCCTATTTTCTTTCTTATTTGTTTCAGGTTTTGTTGAGCGAGGTCAACAAATAAGGAAAACTAACAGCTTGGTTCTCACCATCGTCCCCATATAACATGATGCCCCGGGACCGAGGCAGGAGGAGTATAAGTAGTATGTAACATGATTGAGGACTCGGCCTAGCCTCGAGCCATGGTGATTTCTACTTATAATTAGATGTATCGTGTATTATGGATGTTATGCACGCATGTGTGAATCCGTTTATCAAAACATGGGAGGTATTAATCCTTGTGTGTCTGTTTTCTCTATGCTTTCAGTTGACAAATATCAGTCATCATCATATCCAAATTAACGGTCATTGGGGCTTCTTCGTATAGGCGGGTTATGCCATTTTGCAACCTTCTTTCATATCTTCGCTCACCCGCCCCACCACACACTTTGCATTATATAACTTTGTTTCCTCTGCTTGATGCATGAGTTATGTCCCCCCCTCTCAACCGATACTCCCTCCTGCTATAGATAAGCGAGTGTCGCTTGAGTTTCATGGAAGAGTTTCTTTCAATTAGGACACTAGAATGGTCTTCAATATGAGGATTTGACTTAATTAATGATATATATGATTATATTTATTTTAATAAGAGTGAGTTATATTTTACAAAAACATTGTTCAATTAGAATCTAGCTAGTAGCATCAACCTCATGTTTGTGACATAATGGTCAAAGAAAATGTTTGACTCAATGATGGAAAAACTAAACTTGAAATTAGGATGCCATTTCATATGCTATTATAAAATTGCTATATTTGTATATCTTTAGGATAGTATTTTTTTACAAAAAGACGCCAAAGGCATCTTATATCTAACTTATATTAAGGGAAAATATATAGAAAAGACGAAGGTAAAAAAATATACAATCAAATCCGACAAAGTATTCTCCTCCACCCCAACCATCACAACCATGAAAAACTAAAAAAACATGCATATAGGCTTTTAAAGGCCGTAGTAGTCGTCCATCCCGGAGAACGGATCTTTGCAGATGCTCAAGAATCATCGAAGGAGTTGTGCCTGAGTTTGATCCAGAACTGCTTCCGTGTCGCCACCCGTCAACGCACCCATATCGCTCACAGCGAATGTGATGTGCAAATGACAATGTGCAGTTGACAGGCTAGCTTGTTTAATAACAATGATGTGATTTTTTCCAAGGAATTCAATTGATGGCCATCGATGGGACAAAATGTACCGATCAACTACATTAGGTCCCTTCGTCAACTCTCAATCAGATAGTCTATCAAGAAGGATGGAGACGTGGGGCGGGCGCGCATCGTGTGGCAGTGGCACAAGCAGTCCAACTGGAACGGTGCTCTTGCCAAAGTTGGATAGTCATACCAGTCCAACACCACCCCTACTAAAGAACAGAGCACAACACATCTCTCGCATTCTCGCGTCCGAGCACCACCAGCAACCACCATGGGCTCCCCCCGCGTCCGAGCTCTCAGCGTCACCCACGTCCGACCCGCCCGAATCTCCAATCCGCACGACGCCGACCATGCCATCAAGCTCTCGCTCTTCGACATCCTGTGCCTCCCCTACGCGCTCTCCCAGCGCGTCTTCTTCTACGAGGGCGACGGCCTCCCGCCGTACCCGGCCCTGGTCGCCACGCTGCGGTCCTCCCTCGCCGCCACGCTCGCCGTCTTCACCCCGCTCGCCGGCAAGCTCGCGGCCACCCCGTCGGGCAGCGACCTCTTCATCGACTGCTCCCCCGGCGCCGTCTCCGAGGGCGTCAGGTTCGTCGAGGCCGAGTACGCCGGCGGCGCCGACGATCTGCGCCGCCTGGCCGCGGACGCGGAGCACGACGCCGACGCGTTCCGGCAGCTCGCGCCCGCGCCGGCGCTCGAGGCGGGCGCGCTCCCGGCCCCCGTGCTCGCCGTGCAGGTCACGAGGCCCGCCGGCGGCGCGGACGGCGGCGCCGCGATCGGAGCCGTGGTGGTCGGGCTGTCCATGAGCCATGTGGTGGCCGACGGCGAGGGCATGTGGCAGTTCATCGGGGCGTGGGCCGCCGCTGCTCGGGGGCGGGGCGGCTCGTTGCTGGCCGGGCCGACGTTTGACCGTGCGGCGATCAACCGACACCCGAAAGCGGAGGAGGTGGCGCGCGCGTTCCTGCGCATCTTGGCGCCGGCACTGCCGACGGTAAGTGGCTTCTTACTCTACAAGTTTTGACATGCCTGTGTCTCCATTATTGGACCTTTACTTCTTAAAAAAAACGGAAGAAATCATTGGAGAAGACGACGTGGATCTTCTTATCATTCTGTCGAGTTCCATTTGTAGCTGTCACTATCAAGAAGTTCGTAGAAGAGAAAAATGCACAGTATTTGCCTTTAAGTCGTCATGGATGTCACCTAAATTGATAATAAACTATTAAATTAGAGATTTAGATCCTGACATGGTCTGTTTGGATCGTCTAAATTGATAGACTAAAATTTAGTATTAGATATTTTTTTGGCTAGTCGTGAACAAAATCGGATTAATGAATATTTGCTTCTCCTAATTGGTTTTTAAACATAGGACTAAAAATTAGTTGTGAGGAACCAAACACCCATAAGCCATTCTAATTTTGCCAACTCATGTTACTCATCGTCTTTCGAACCACTGACAGCTAGCTCCCATAAGGCAAGTTTTTTTTTTCAAAACACTTCGGACAATCACACACGTTCAAACACGCACTATGAACATCTTCAGAGTGACCGTCTAGATCTCGAGATTGATGAAGTCATCACAAACACCGAACTGCTGACGGATGACACATCATCTCCACTGAAAGAATAGCACCCTTGATTCTTGAAATAAATCTAAAAAATACGATGACACATCATCTGCCACTGAAAGAATAGCACCCTTGATTCTTGAAATAAATCTAAAAAATACGAGCAACCATGCATGCCAAGTCGATGACTTTAAACCGGATGAGTTGGTTACGCAGCAAGAACTGTAGCTTAGTGGCAATGGCAGTATAGAAAATCAGAGTGATCTAAACAAAGATGAGACAGTGAGGCTGAAACCAAAATGTAGTCTGATTTAAAATGTCATATTTATAGTCCTTCTGTTGTAGACTTTTGCTACGATGTTTGACCATTTGTCTTATTTAAAAAATCTACTAGTTGGATACCCGTGCGTTGCCACGGACTACCAAAATCTTGTAAATAGATTCAAAATTACCCAACATGAATTCATAAACAATCCTTTCAATTGAAAGGGCACCAATATTGTCCAACAGCATGTGACAAGTCACAAAACATTATCATGTCATAGAAAAATAAAAAAAAATGAAATGATAACCAAAGTACAATCAAGGTGGCCTTCTTCTAACCAAACCAATCATTTTTTTTCCTCAGCCAGATACAACTGGTTACATACAAAGCATTTATGAGCATGAGACATCTTCACAAGTCACAACCGACCATACAAAATTACAAATCAAAGTTTCATTGCAGATTGGAACAGAAATTGTTCTAGTACCATCACTATAAAATCCTTCCGCGTCGAAGGTCGTGTTCACGTAAGCCTGAAAAAAGAAGCAGCAATGAATTGATTAGCTTTTATTAAGGTTCAGTTGTTGCTATGCTATGCTCAAACACTGCCTGCAATTCAACAACAGATATATCTTGCAAGCCAAGGATCTTGGCATCCATGCATGACACTGGTATAATTAATTTTAGAGGCGCATTGCAGGGGTAAGACTCGACTCCTATAATCCTTCAAACTCCACCTTGCGTGGGAGCTTCCAGGGTAGAATTAATGGAACTGATATACTTATCTGAAAACTTCTTTAACAAAAGTGCAGAACTAATTATATATAGTACTCCACAGATGCACCTTTTTAATAAAAAAATGGTCTATTGTCATAGTGGATGCTAAGTTCAGTTACAATCGTTTATTTGTAGGACAAATGTTTGTCTCTAATTAAGTTCAGTCACTATAATTTCACCCACTTAATGTAACTGTAATATTCATATCTGCTACTCCTGATCCTATTGACCATTTTGGAAACAATTGAATTATCTTGTACTTGTACAACCTCGAAATATATCCAGTAATTTCGATTAGTATTCTGTGATGAATCAATGACAAAATGATAATCTCAACATAATGGAATCAACACCAGGTACGTCAACTTTGCCAAAATAAATAAATCATGAGTTGTATATTGCAGCCAACTGTTCTTTTCATTCATATAGGCTGCTGGGTGAGAAGTAAAACAGCCTGTTAATTGCTTGAGCAGCAATGCAATGAAAGGCTACTTTAAGAAGTGTAAAACAGGCAGCCAATCTACAAGGGACACAAGAGATTCCTATAAGAACAAAACACTGAAAGAACTCGTGAGAATGTCACAATTTTCCTATTCAAAATCCGTTTAACCGACTTCATTATTTACTAAGGAACCGAATGAATCTACACATGTATTCTTCATTTCACCCAGGTTTCAACTTTCAATCACCGAGCTAGAGCAGAAAGCTAACCGTAACTTCGTCCTTGTGGAATGGAATCAGAGGGTGCAAGTGCGTGATCCCAGCTTATTCGTGAAGTGTTCGGATTTTGATGTCAGAAAAACTGAATCTTACTCATAACTTCTCGAACCTTACATCACCGGCTCTGGTGCGCTAGCACATCCGTCTGCCGGATCCTGGGCACCAGAAACCATGTATCCGACGCAGGGAGCTTCCTCCACCGCATTCCTCTCGTCGATCCGCCTGCCAATGGCTCTGTCACCGGCGTCCTTGCAATGGGGCAAACGGATTGCTCCAGGCAGCAGGGATCTTCCTCCTCCGCGTTCCCCTCGTCCATCCGCCCGACCATGGCTCCGTCATTGACATCTTTGACGACGGAGCAGACGTCGTGACGCACGCCTACCTGGATCTTGGGCGCAGCTTCTACCTCCGCTTGGCTGGCTCCACGCCGCTAGACGCCGACGTGGTCTGCCGCCCTCGCCCTGCCGCTCACCCGCGACGCCGTGACCGGACGGAGGGGGGCGCATCGGAGCAGACTGGGGTAGTTTGGTTCTCTCCTAGGTTCGATTTAGTGCCATGGATCAGGAGGGAGATCGAGAGGGATAATTTTTTCATCTTTTCCCAGATGCGGATGAGGAATAACGCGAGAACGGGAGACCGGGAGGCGAACAGGTGCGAGAGAGGGAGCGGGGCCTGTGGACCCACCTGTCGGCACGCGTTTTCGCTGGAGGAAAGACGGACTACGACGACGACGACCACATCACCAACTGCCGTTTTTATAGGAGTAAAGATGAAATTATTATTTATTTTCACACCATTTGTTTCATCATTAAATATACTTTAAGCATATTTTTTGTTCTTTTACATTTATATAATTTTTTTGAATAAAATGAATTGTCAAATCAAAAGTCAACTGTGTCAAATAAAAGATAGTGGTATTTAATACGGCACTTGGTTCGCATTACCACATAAATAATCTGAAGTTCTGAATTGAACAGGTGACCAGATATCCTGCGCCGGACATCACACTTCAGCGCCAAAAAACCTATCTGCTCACCGCCGGCCAGATTCAGTCATTGAAGGAGCGCATTTCACAACAGAGCAATGCATTCGCCAAGGGCGAGCCCCCTACCCCAAGCACCTACGCCGCCGTCGTGTCCCTGGCCTGGACGTCCGTCGTCCGCGCCAAGAACGCCATGAACCACGCCGACGACGACGACGCCTACCTGATGTTCGCCGCGGACTGCCGCACGCGCCTGCACCCGCCGCTGCCGCCCGGCGCGTTGTTCTTCGGCAACTGCGTCAAGACGTGCTATGCGAGAGCCACGGTTGGCGAGCTCCGCTGCGGCGGCGACGCCGCGCTGGCCCGCGCCGCCGCGGCTGTGCGGGACGCGGTCCGGGAGCAGCTGGCCGACCCGCTGGCCGACGCCGAGCGGTGGCTGGAGCGCCGACGGGCGATCCCGCCGGACAGGGGCATCCTGAGCGTGTCGTCCCACCGGTTTGCGGCCTACGACACGGACTTCGGGTGGGGCAGGCCGAGCCGGGTGGAGATCGCAGCGCCGCTCGTCAGGGAGTTCATGGCGGTGGTCGGCGCGCCGGACGGCGGCGTGCAGGTGTCCGTGGCGCTTGATCGGGAGCACATGGACGGCTTCGAGGCCAGCTTCTTGGCGCAGCTGCAGAGCTCCGCGTGACGTACACTGACTACTGCAGGGCTGGGATTAAGGTTGACGTGGCTAAAATTACTGATCAACTGCCCATGTTTTTTGCTGCTAAATGTCATGCACGGGTTGCCCCATTGATCATCAATCTGAGAGGCGTCAACGCCGCCACAGATCTATATATATCAACCGGCGGCGTATGAAACTAAAACGAAGAATTCTTTTTCCAATTATACCCATATGATACTTACGATACTGCTAAACGATACCATAATACTAGTGGTGCAAAAAGATATCATTGTAACGATATGAGCCATCCGATGAAGAGAATGAACGGCGTGCATAAATCCTCTAGTTTCCATAGAAGTTTAATTATTAGGTTTTAAAAAATTAGGTTTAGGATGTCAAAAAGAAAGTAGGTTTAGGACCGGAATGTCATCTGCAGACTGCAGTCGCCTGCCTCTCCTGAACGAGCCCGGCGGCGCAAGAACCACGGGAACCCAGCCGGAGGAGAAGACCATGATCTGGCCGTGGGTGAAACGTCTGGCAAGTTCTTGTCCGCCGCAAGGGAAAACGGTAATACGATTAACATCCTAGTCCTGTACGAATCTTTGTGTGTTGGGTTGCCGATCATATATTACATCGAAATCCAGGAACAAAACCAAATCTGCTGAGGTCCATATGGGTGTTTGGTTGATTTTCTTTCTTGTTAATTCTCTGTCGTCTCTTTCGAATGAAGGGACCGAAGAAAGAGCTCAAGTTGATGACCTACAATGTTTGGTCCCGTGAAGACGTTGTGGTCTACAAGAGAATGCAGGCCATCGCCGACCTTGTGCAAACGCATGACCCGGATGTGATTTTCTTCCAGGTAATTGCTTTATCGAGGCATAACCCAAAAGTCGAGATGCATATCTTTCGCTTAAATCTTAATGTAGTTTATAAAATGATTATACTTGCCCCTCGGTCATTGGCTCTTGATTGAGTTGTTCATTAGGAAATCACACCGTACATTCATAGCATCTTTGAGAAGACTGCATGGTGGAACAAGTATCACAACTCACTGCAGTACCCTGAAGAACAGGCAACTACTAAGAAGCAGGAGGACTTCTGCCTACTGGTAAATCTATCATCTATTTCATTCTTTCTTGCCTGCCTGTGTCTGACCAATTATAGCCAATGCTTAAGATTATAATATGTAAAAATTGTTACAGCTGAGCAAAGTTCCTCTTGAGAACTTTGCTCGCCGGGAATTCCCCAACTCGCCGACGAGCCGAGGCTACCTGGAGGCGGACATCAACCCCGATCCGGCGACAGCAATGAAGCCGTTACGCTTGGCCACGACCCAGCTTGAGCGTCCCATTCCACCAGCATCCATGAACTGCTTGGAGCGTCAGGCGCAGGTACTGATGTGCCATCTAGTTTTTCACTTCCAAGTGAGTTCGGTTTTGTGCTGATCCAGTTGCGTCCATCCTCATATAATACATTGCAGGCCAAGCACGCCATAAACTCATTGAGCTGCGCCGAGAACGTCGTGTTCGGCGGCGACATGAGCTGGGACGACAACACGGACGGGCCGTTCCCGAGCGCAGCAGGCTGGCTCGACGCCTGGACCCAGCTGAAAACTTGTGCCTTCTCCGACTGGACGCACGACGCGATCTGGAACGAAGAGGCAGTGGCGTTCAATGGCCACGTCGCCGACTATGACTACATGAGGAAGCGGTCGGACCGGTTCGTGTGCAAGCTCAAAGACTACAAGCTTAGCAGCATCGAGCGCATCGGGGATCATGCCCTGGGGCTTCACAACTACACCAGGTATTATAGATCGAGTAAGTATCAGTACTATACCAACATTTATCTCAAGCCGAGCTGCCACCGTGGTTTGGTTCTGACCATCTTCCCGGCATGAACATGGAACCAGCGAGATCAGTGTAAGGGAAGTACTGAATTGAAATCATGGTGATTGTCACAATGTAGTTCTGCTAGTCCAACATTATTTCAGTAGCAGTTAGCTTCATTCAATGTTATAACTTTGTTTCTCTGCGTAGTACATGAAAAGTGTACTAAAAAACCTGATAATCTCGTAAGCATTGTTTTATCTGATATGACTGATGAGTTCGGCTTTGCTGCGCCACGAAATATATATGATCATTTTGGTGCAGTCCTTCCCTGAAAGACGACTGACTAGCAGGAAGCATCCTCTGAAAACTGCCATCAAAAAGGTTTACTGTCCGCTGCGAGTGCTGCTGGTCTTGGGGCCCAAGTGTCGCCACTGATTGAGTAATAGTAACAGAGGTCCTGAATCTTTCATTTACACCAACGGACTAATATTAAGTTGTGTCAACAAATAAGTTGGGGTAGATTGAAATGTAGAGAGATTTCAGCAGATCATACACACATTTCATTAGCTGAAGAAAAACAATTATTAATCAATGGATGCTTATCTAACAATAAAGAATCGCTAAACATGAACCAACCCCCCTCTAACTTTGCCCTCCCAAAATTTTCTGGTTTTGTTACAACTTACAATTAACATGCTCTTATCATGTCCAAAAGTTGGAATCCATCACGATAATCACCATAATGCTCAGAAGCAACCGAAGGAAGAGCCAAAGTCCGTTCTCTCTTCCAGTTCTTAGTCTCCAAATTGTGGATCCCTCAGCGTTACTAGTCTGCCCTGTACTGTTTGAGCCACCAGATCTGGTAACGTTGCTCAGCAGCTTACTGCATGATAAATAACGGTCATGATTAGCAAAGCCAAATTGTAGGGTAAAATAACTCTGAAACATGAAAACAGAGAGTTCTAGCTAAATAATCGACGAGATTAGTTTTAGAAAACAAAAATGTCCGGTACAGGGTAATTTCAGCTGCTATGTTTCTACTAGACTATTCAGCCGTTATACTGTCACGATCTAAGTTTTTTTATTTGACAATTTAAGAGATTATGTACTTTATATCTCTGTAAATACTTGATGATATGAAAGCAGATTGAGATCATATGCATGTTTGTACAGCAAAGTGTCTTAAGCCGGACAAGTCGTCCTTTAGTTCAGAAATGTCTCATGAGCATATAGAGGTCTATGGAAATTAGTAGCATAAAATGATTTTACATCCACTGATAACCTGTCTTATTTTGATGTAGAATAGTTATTACTATTTTTTAACAATGGCCTTGTTACCGTAGTCCATTGAGCAAAGTCAATGAAAATTCAGAGAAAAGTTTCACAACATACCTTCCGGGAAATATGCAGCTGTCATGACCTGCAAAAGAAAAGGTGCCCATTTGTTAGGGAAGTAGAATGAAGGTTCCAGAATTCACATAACGAAAAATGGAGGCTTGGCATTATTTTAAGAGACGCCTATGAACTGATTCATGTATGGTCAAATATGTGAACATGCATACATATGCTTCGACACCAGAGGTTCAGCAGAACCAGACAGAAATGTGATTTCTGATGCAACAGAAAAGCAAATATAATCGTGTTTTCTCAATAATTTGCTTCCACAGTAATAATTAAATGAGTGCAAAACTGTCCATCCACATGATCCTGGCGACCATAAAAAGTCGAAATCGTTAAAGAAACACCATGGTGCATGATGCAGATTTGCAGTAAATCTAGAGTTTTGCCAGTAACTCTTGAGTCTTTGACACATCACAGCAGCAGAAGAGTTCATTCTGATGTTTTGGTCAGGTTCATTCTGATCTTGAAAGGCCTAAAATCTAAATTCTATTCCACTGACGAATGAATTCTGGTATTTCTAGCATAACCATTATACCCCTAACAAAAAGAGCACAATAAATTGTAATCTAGGCTATTCGATTGTGTGCAGGGCTCCATTTTGTGCTTCTTGCAGCAGTTGGTGATCAAGTGGCTAGCAAATGGAAAGTAAAAACTAAGCACGTGGTCACCAAATGCACATAGCCCACATTTCATGTTCACCCACATTAGCTTTGGAACAACAATGTTACATACGACTCTAAGTGACCTGAAAGAAACGGCAGAGCACCATGCGCATGTGTCCAGGTAACAATAATATTGCTCCCATACCAGACAATGCTACATGTTCGCAGCATTTGCTCCAGTTGGCCACTTGCATGGATCGCCCCGCGTCCTGATCTCGCATCAGGATTTCGAAAGAGCCTGGATGACATCAAGATCCAAAAGATTCCAGTTTGCTCTTTCTCTTTCTTTCATTTCTATCCTTACCTTTCTCTAGACAATTTTATATCCCTTTTGCACATAAGAATGGTGCTGTCCCGAGAAGTTTATGCCACTGCTTCCCGGCACCGCAAACTAGCACGAGTTTAGTTTAGCAGGATTAGCTCAGCTCAATGCGATTTCTGTGACACGGTGGTGCCGTGATCCATAGGGCAGGAAAACCATGCTCTGTTCTGGCCACAGAGCCGAGCCAAGCCAAGCCTTCCAGATATGGCACACAACCACACAGGGCCAACCCCCACAACAATATCTGTCGATGAAATTCCAAGAATTTCAACAGCCAATTCCCCATCTGAGTACACAAGGTTGCACTTGGAGAAAACAAATGCAATGCAGGAATGTTTATAGGCAATCATGGACAACGGGAAAGCTCACCGCCTTGTTACTTTATCTTTTGACGCATGCCGCAGGCACATGACCATTTGCCATGATGTAACTTTGCAAAAAGCTGGAATTGTTGTTCTGAAAATTATAGATGTTTGGAAGCTTATCCTCATTAAAATGAGAACACAACCTCAATGCCGCCACATTACGGTGAAAATAAAATTAATCATTCCCGCCTTCTAGTCTCTTCCACCAACCAAAATGACATGTGCTAAACACGGATGAGGTAAACCGAAATGGTGGTGACACAATGACGGGGCGAGCCGTGCAATCGGCAGGTGTATCCTTGGCATGTGAGGTGGACACACAATTTGGTCCTCACATGCTAGGAAAGGACTTTCCTTTGCTCCCCTGGTATTGGCCTATCGGGTGGCTGCCGGCTCGTGCCATCCATCAAGCCAAGCAGCACACTCCACACACTAGGCAGTGAGCACTACTTTAGTCCAGACCTGCAGAGCACCAGACAAATCTACAGCCAGATCCAGCTCAGCTTATGTCGGCTCTATAGTGTGTATGCTTTTCCTTTTCTACATTGTGGTCATGGACTGATGCTATAATTAAGCATTATAAAAGTGTCTCGACATGTGCAGCCTCTCATGGACGGGTCGCTGCTACTGGAGGGTGAGCTTGGTGTGCCCATTTGTCGTAGTGAGAAGAGAAATGCCTCGACCTGCCTGATAAAATTCAAAGCTGAGACTGGCAAAGTGGCAATGGTTCTCTCTCTGCATCTACTACTTTGCTAGCTACAAAAATGTAGTGCAAGTGCAACCAAAAGAATGATCCGATTTGCTCTGATCCCATCTCCTCGTTGGTGAGCTAGCAACGGCTCTGCTTCGTCCCAACTAAACTCTTCCAGCCAGCGCCCTACCTACAATGAAAAGCAACCTTTCTCCTACCAATCGATTCACTCGCGGAAATTCGAGTACTATCGAGCTAGCTAGATGGTGCTCTCAAACGAAAGGACAAACGGGACAACTTTGAGCTTTCCATCGTGGCTTCCAGTTCCATGATGAATGGCTGCCATTTGCTTTCCCCGGCGTGACAACGGCGTCGCTCCTACTTCGAATCCGCGCCGAAATCTCCAGGAAGCGTTTCCACTGACCTACGGCACATGTCCGGCGCTATGCAGGGACACCACCTCACTGGTTGCAGCAGTTGTTTAGACGACCAAAGGGATCGCAAAAACTACAGGACAGGTGAACGAACCTCGAAGACAGAGTCTAAGCATCAGTCACTTGTCAAACGGAAATGACTTAAAGAACAGCAACTCTGCGCCACGAGCCTCACTCAACCGTCACCACGCACTAGCATGTGCAGAGAACATTCACTAGACAATGCTAAGTAAAATCACCGACAACTCGACGAAATCAATCACACAGAAAATAAGGATAGTTATTCGCAAGAAGTGTACTTACTTGGATCGGTGGTGGTGACCATGCCGGCGCCCTGGAAGTAGCACGACCCGGCGGCCCTGCCCTGCAACTCGTAGTAGGCGTCGAACGCGTACGACGCGTGGCTGCGTACGTCGTTGGGCTGGAAGCACCCTTGCCCGGGCTGGATCGCCGTGCAGTCGGCGCGGCCGGGGCCGCAAGCCCAGTCCATGGCGGCCTGCACCGCCTTCTCGTCGGCGTCGTCGGCCGCCACGCAGAAGGTGCGGTCCGTGGTGTCGTTGCCCAGGAACCCGCCGACGCCGGACACGTGGAGCAGGTACACCGGCGTGCCGTTGCCGTAGAAGAGGCCCCAGTTGGCCTCCGACACGGGGCCCGGGCGGAGGTCCTCGTTGAACAGCTCGTAGATGTACACGCTGGCCTGGGCCCCCGCGCCGGGCCGCATCGGCGTTCCGGCTTGTCCTCCATGACGTGCTTGATGAGGCCCGAGTTGTACGCCTCCGCGTTGTCCTTGGTCGCGTACGGCTCCGCCCGGCGGTCGCCGTACGACGGCCACCCGGTCTCCGTGACCAGGACTGGTATCCCGGTGGTGGCGTTGACGAGGTTCTTGACGGCGACCTGAACGGCGTCGAGCATGGCGTCGAAGACGTTGGTGTAGTGGAGCAGCGTGTTGGGGTCCACCATCTCCTGCGACGGCGGCAGCGGCCGGAACAGCGCGTTGTCGAGCGGGACGACGCCTTTGCCCTGCATCAGCGCGTAGTACGGGTACAGGTTGAGCATCAGCGGCGCGGAGGTGTTGGCGAGGTGGCCGAGCAGCGGGAGGAGGAAGGACTTGGCGAGGGACTGGTTGAAGTAGGCCTGCGACGGCGGGAACGGGTCGAGCACCACGGAGAAGGGCAGCGGCGTGGACACCGGGATGGAGGAGGAGAGGTTGGCGGCGGCGAGCGCCGCGGACAGGGACTGGATGGCCGGGAGGAGCACGGGAGCGCGGAGGGCAGCGCGGTGGGCACCTCGTCGCCCACGGCGATAGCGGAGATGAGGTTTGGGGTGCTCGAATTGGCGCCCGCGAAGGGGAGCACGCGGCGGGCCACCCACGCGAGGCGGTCGCCGGGGAGGAGCCCAGCGCGAGGAGCTCGTCGTTGGGGACGCCCACGATGGCGCGGACGCCGGAGCCGGAGGAGGCCAGCGCCGAGAGGATGCGCGGGTCCGCGTCGTAGAGGCGCACCCGGGTGATGTGCTGCGCGCGGAGGAACGCCGCCAGGTCCGTCGGCGACAGCAGGTTCGTCACCGCCGTGCCGATCGTCACGCCCACGTACGGCTCGCCCGACCCGGAACCGCCGCCGCCCGCCGCCGACGAGCCTGGAACCGAAGACACCACCACCCAACGTTAGCAATCGCGCGAGAAACAGAGCACCCCGGCGGCATCGAAATTCAAACTCCAAAACGAATTCGCGGAACGCAAGGGAGGAAGGGGAAAGAGAGCTTACAGCGGAGAGAAAATTGAAGGGAGAGGAGGAGCAAGAGGAAGGGAACGCGCAAGCCGCCGCCGCCGCCGCCGCCGCTCCCTCCCCTGCTCCTGCTCCCCATTGGGAGTGAGTGTGCTCTGCTGCTCCTGCGCCTTGTGGTGTCCGGGAACCCAGCTTCTTTTTAGCAAAGCTCGCTGCTTTCGATGCGCACTCGCTCGCTTTCTCCCGGAATCTCCTCTCCTCCGCAGCGCAGCAGCCCGATTGCTGCGTGGGAGCGTGCGGGTGGCTGCGCCGGTGCTGCTGGCCCCGGAGTGGAGTGGAGGTTGGTCTGGGTGTGGTGTCGGGGGAAGAAAGACGGGATGGGTTGGGATTTGGGGATTTTCGGGTGGGTGATTGGCGATGGACTGTGTGAATCTACTAGAACGGGCTGTTTGTTTCTTGGTTGCTGGTGTTTTCTGGGGTTGATTTGCTGATCGGTGACTAATCAACCTTGAGCTTTGATTAGCTATCAAGAGATTGGGACCAGCGAGCAGCGAGCCGGTGAGACTGAACCACCTGGACGCACAGGTCGCAGGGCAGTTACTTGCTGCTCCAATTTGCAAGGTTCCCATTTTTTTATTCCTCCTTTTTCCAAAGGTACTGTATTATTTATGACAGTAATTTATGCATGTTGCTTTTAAAGCACAAGAAAACAATTTATTGTGGACACAAGATCAGCATGAATAACATAGGTGCAAAGGAGAAAAGAATGGTGGAACAACGCTCTAAGTTCTGGTGGAATGTTTATATATGTTTGGTGAATATTGAAATGTTGGAAAGACAAAGGTGATTCCGCATTTTCTCCTACTTGTAATGCACTGACCTTATGATAACAGACCCAACAGAATAAATCTGATGAGAAAGGGGAAAAGTTCACACAAACATAAACACAGAAAAGGTGGGAGGACAAAAGAGGCGGCACAACAAGCGTTCAAGAAAGAGGCGGTACAACAATGTTGACCTCAGCAAGTTGTTTTGGCATGGGGAACGTCCACGCACTCGCACCCACTTTGACGTCCTCAATTTCCATGGCTGGTGTTGAAAATTACTGTTGGAAGAGCTCACATTATCACGTATGAGATGGGTAGATGACGACATCCAACTCACCCGGAAGGCTTGGGCCCTGTCTGGTGACCTGAATGTTCGTAGATTCATTATGTCGGACAACAGCGCAGGTCTTGCGATCAGTTAACTGCAGGTGCCAATCCAGGAAAGACCAACAGACATGTACGGTCCAGGTTTGGAACTTGCACAAGCCTCTGGACAAAACATACTCTGACTCTCGAGCACATTAAATTTAGCAAAGCAAACCCAAAAATACCTATGCTTCACGTTACACTCCCAACCATGAAAGAGGTTTCTTCTACTCTCTCAAGTGTCAAAATTCTAATCGTTTTGGACTTTTAAAGTTTGACTGAAATATTTTTTAGTACGTCAAAATAAGACATGGTGCCCTTGAAATATACCATTGGAGTTACTTCGGTGAAAAGTGCAACTTACAGCGAGTTGCAGAAATAATACTCAAAATAGATGAAGAAGACTTGCAAATATAATAGAGTAAAGGATCAAAAAATATTCCTTCAAGGAAAAGGCATCCTTGAAATGTACCATCGGAGTTACTTCGGTGAAAAGTGCAACTTACAACGAGTTACAGAAATTATTTTCAAATTAGACGAAGAAGACATTCAGATATAATTCAGTAAAAGATACGAAAATATTCCTCCAAGGAAAAAAGTATTGTTTGAAAAATAAGACCTTTATTTAGGCCCAAACTCCAATACTTATACAACCAAAGGAAAAAAATCATCCACATCTGAGGCCATCAAAATCTGCTCCAATTATAAATAGGCAATTCAACAAACTCTATCTAGGTTTTAAGGATCCAAAATACCAGTTTTGTGAGCATTTGTCAGCTGGTAAAATGGCTGTGCGTAGTGTTGGATGGAAAGATTTGCATTCTAGGATAATCCAGAAGAGTTATTTGAGAGGAACGAACTTATCATGCAAGGGTTTCCTAGTTTCTGGAAAGACATGGAGTAGTCAGGCCTGGAAGACAAAAAATTCTGGACTAATGCGTGGGCATTACGAAGAGGCTCAACCATATTTTACACATGATTTTCTCAAGTGGGTGCTGTAAAACTTTGAATGCATGATATTTTGTCCACTGAGCTACCATTGAAATAAAAATATGTCTCTTGCACATAGTCGACAAGCTCCAGCAAGTTCAACTCAAAGGAGGAAACTGACATGTTTTAGCACTCCGTAAACTATGCAAATGCAGCCGTGACTGTCTGATCATAATATGTAGCAAGGCCCTATGCTTTATCATTTATGATATCAAGACACTGAGATCTAACAACTGCAGATCCAAGAAAAAGGATGATGTGCTGCGACAATGTGGTTCACGCCTTCAGTTCATCCATCAGATAACAGGCATTAAGCATAAATTTCCATCTAATATTTGGAACAATATCTACTGCCGACAAACTGATCTATGTACAAAAACATCATTTTAGAACCTTCATTAGTAAAGGATGTGTTAGAAAAGGACTTCCCCTCGGCAAGCATCACTACAGCAGCTAGCAGGTGACAGTCGTGACGGCAAGGAAATGCACTTGTATTCCCCAACCACAACTATCCCCCATACGTGGACCTGCAACAGACCTCAAAACTATTAAATGAATGGTATATCAATGTACTGAAATGGGACAAAAATAAGATCTCAGGACTACACACAAGCAAGAATACCTTTGACATTGTAAACATTCAGCAGAGATTCCGGATGCCAAGGCTGAGGCCTATGGTTCTGGAAGTAGATGGCTCACTTCTCAGTCAGCAAGAGAAAAACTCAAAGTTTTGTCAGTATTTCTGCACCAGTCTTAGTGACCAGTATGGTATGCTCAAACTGTGCGGCCCAGCTTCCATCAGCAGTAACAGCTGTCCAACCATCTTCCCATGTAACACACTCAGTTTTCTCCATCGTAAGTATAGGTTCTGCAGAATTCCATCAATATCATTTAACCGACATCAAATTTTCCACATAATATGCAATGCCGAGATCTTTTAGGATTATTTATTATGTCCATTTATCAAAATGTACCAACTCATGTCATATTATTTTAAACAATTTTTAAACTCATAAACATGTTCAAGAAAATCAATAGGAATCTGCAGCATATGCTGTTCTAAAAGACACCAATTATTTGACAAAGGACCAAACACGCAATTGAATGAACAAGGGATAGCACGTACCAATGGTAAATGTTTCACCTTCAACCATCCGCCCTGAGTTTTCGTTGGCTACAAAATATAGAACTCTGAGTCTATAGTATGCCCAAAAGTCATGCATTAATGCATCATAATTTAGAACCAAGATTGACAAAGTTTGTATTAAGATGGATGGACATCAAAAGACAGAACAGCTAGTTTTTTATTATTATTATTAAAAAAGTCCTGTTCCAGCCTTGCTGGTGATAATTTAATACATAAAAAAAGAAAAGTTATCTTAAGTTAACTATGTGTTGTCTTAAACAATAAACTGTGTCTAACATGAAGTGCAATAAAACTTAAATATTAGGACATTCAAACAGAAGCTCGTAAATATATTTCTAAGCAGTAAAATGCCGATAGTAAGGTAGTTTGTGCTAAGGGTATACTAGACTAGGATAAGGACTCTACAATTAGAGTCCTTGTTAAGGCTATACTACTACTATACCCTTAACAGTTTCAAAGCAGTAAATGTCACAAAAGGTACTCACCGTGATGTAGGATAAGTGGCTCAGAATGATACATAGTCCCAATACCATGTCCAACGAAGCGCTCCACCACATAATAGCCATAAAAATAAGCAAGTTTACTGAAGTAGTGAAAAACAAAACATTATTCATGTGTTGAATCGGATGCATGACATATGATAAAAGCAGATTCACTCATATACATGTGTTAAGTAGAATCAGATGCATTTTACATCTGTTTCTTATGTTTTTCTTAAGTCAGAGAGGTGATCATTGTGGCCAGTTGGACCATCTGGTGTTATTGTAATGGCATAATCTTCAATGGTGGCACTCTTTCTAAAAATATATGGATGAAGGCTTTCAAGGATGAATTCTCCAAGGTTTCCCTACGGATAGCATAGTTTGAAAATTGCCCTTGATAGTTGGCTGAGTAATTTTCGGTGATGTAGCTGAAAAAAAAAAACCCGCTGTGCATACAAACTCTTTTATTAAAAAAAAATAGATATCGGCATTCTGCTTAAAAACAATTATTTAAGTGACCCAAGAGATAAAGAGCCAGTAATAATGGAAAATGACTGCTCAAAAGAAACTAAATGTCGCAAATGAACCCAAAATGTTCACCAAGTGGGATATTTAGTGCTGAGAACAAAGTGGTCGCCTCAGCCCTGCTATAATGTGTTGTAACATAAAACTAGATGCCATACATAGTTCACTGACAAATCAGGTTACCTTGGTGAATTTACTTCATGTTCATAATCACTTTGAGCCATTTACGCTCAAAGCGACATTTCTTTATTCAGTGTAAAGGGACATGTCTTTTCTTGAGTTCTAATCAATCTTTAATTGAAATTAACTGACTATGAATGATTTTCTAAACTCCACTGTGGAAATGCCAAATCATCAAGGAAGAAAACTCCTATTTTTCAGAAAACTTTAGCTTCATAGATTCTACTGATGACACAATCATGAAGACCAATTAGAGTTGAATAATGATTCCCGGCATTAAGAGTATAGAACAAGTATTGGTGACAATTAGTCTTATTTTTAGTTGCCTAAAAGTGACTGATTATTAGACAATGTTGATCATTTTTCTTGAATCTTTTTATAAGTAACAAATTCGAATACAACCAACACGTAAATACTTCAGTGTTCTGAATTCTCGTGACATAACAAAAAAGGCACCTTATTTTCTTGCCAATCTTTCTGTAGTTCACACCATCCCTGCAGACAGAAATGCCCTTCTCCAAGCATTCTTCAGCTGCCTGATGCATTAGAAGAACTAGTTATCATTTGCGCATGTTCCGGTATATCGTTTGATCAACAAAACACAAAATGAAGAGCACAAATAATATCAAACAGGTGTACTCGGACCGAGAAAGTGGAACTGCTTGGCGCTGCATATTAGAACTCATTAAAGCCCGATTCGCATCATTATGCTCAATAAAAGGAATGAGAGAGCCTCCAATAGAAAAATATTGGAAAGGAAAAATACTTCTAACATGAATCTGTTCCCATGCAATAGTAAGAAATTCTTGACGGTATCTAGCTGGAACAACCTGTTCTTCCTGAATACCTTGATTCAAGGATAAAGAATTTCCTGCTGCTATCATATAATATTCAACTATTCGGCTTCACGAGATTCCTAAACTAGAACCAACATTACCTAGGTTGGTGCAAATATGATGTGCTACTGTGCATAAGCATGACAATTGTACATAGGTACAAATCGCTAGGGCGCTATTTGAGTTCTGGATTAACCATCTCACACATCAACAATGGCTTACTTTCAGAAAATGCTTGACAGATTCATCCGCTTGTCCGCATACAATTGTTCTGGAGGTACCCCCATGGTATCCCTGTTGAGGAATATATGAACTTGTTAAGAATTGGAAACATGTCACCAGAATTTACCAAATGTACCAATTATGTGCACAATTTAAGAGATTGCTTACATTCAAGAACACATTGACATCGATATTTATAATGTCCCCATTCTGCAACAGAAAGAACCTTTGTTAACCCAAGGTACTTAGGTGCTACAGTGCATAGAGATGGGAAGAGGCAAGTTTCATTCTCACCTGCAGCTGTGTTGAATCCGGTGTCCCATGACAGACACACTCATTTACTGATGTACAAATACTTTTAGGAAATCCACGGTAGCCAAGAGGAGAAGGATAAGCACCGGCCTCAATGATCATATTGTGCACTGCTGCGTCGATTTCATTTGTAGTAATTGACGGCTGCGATGTAAATGAAATTGATTATATGTTATTTCCGTATGTACATAAAACGAATGACTGAAGAGAGAACGGAAATAATTAGCCATCCAAGAAAAGAAAAGATCTTACCTTAACTAATTTCCCAGCAAAGTCTAGGACACGGGCAGCAAGTTTACAAGCAGCTCTCATTCCAGCAATACCTTCAGCGTCATGTATTTGGCGCACACTGCATAGTTCTGGCAATTCTTTTGAACCAACATAAGATGGTCTTGGAATGTGCTCTGGCACAGCAAGTTGTGGGTAGATCTTCCCACGCCTCAAAGGTGCCCTTTTCTTTGATTTTACTGAACTTTGCTCTTGTGACCTTCAAGTTTGAGAGGTTATTAGACAAACCGTTAAATATAGAACGTAAGGCAAGTTAGTTATCTAGTTCCTCCTAGGCAAGGAAATGAGCCTACCTCAGTTGGTTAAGCGTGTGTGGGTGTACACCCTGACCACCCAGGTTCAAGTCTTCTAAATTTAAAGCTACCTAGTTCCTCTTTGGTTGGTCAAGGTTTTAGGCAAGTTAGTTACTTTGTTGACCAGTTCAATGTATCAAATAGTAGGCCAACGGAGATAACAGGAAATCAACAATGCAGTATCTAGACAAATGACTGCCGCTATTACTAAATGTCATGATAAGAAAGCACTGCCAAGTGCCAAGAGCTTAACACCAACATAACAGTAGCAGAAGTCGTACTTTTCTATCTCAATGAGCTCGTCTTCTACCCATGCCAGTCTACTTGACACACTGAAACATCTCTTTGGCACTATCACTTTCCCTGCAGAAATGCAACCAAGAAGCATCAGCTCGGCACAGTTCTAGAACATTGACCTCAATTGTAAGCTACACACAAAATCTTTACTTGACAATGACGAAATTTTCGTAACCCTCAATTACAGCCAAAATTACCAAAACTTTGTATATCTGCCCCTTAAAAGCTAGCGGAACAAATGGCAAACTAGGTAGTTCCATGTGAAGAAACAAATTTAGATCATATCATTCACAGCAGATTTAGATTACAATTTAACTGTAGTAACCACACTGAAACCACATGAAGAACTTAACGGCAATAACCACACTGAGACAACCTAAAGATGCAGCAATAAGCACACAGAAACAACCCAAAGTATGCAAAACCAGAATGTTATTGTGGTTGCATTTCAGGCTGCAGCCACCTGCGATGACGTCACAGGGTATGGTAAGCAGGAGCAAATGGGCATGGCAGGGCCAATCAACAATCATTATACCCCTTCATAACTGTGGATAACAAACATGGTTGAAGCATACTGTATACTGCTAATACAATAAAGATATTCAGTAAAGTGCAGTGCAGTTTCTGCCACAAATACTCAACAAAATGCCAAAAAGTTTCAACACCTCCAACACTATGTAAGGCAAGCTTTCATCGATATGATACATATTCAAGCAAAGAAAACCGCTGATGTATAGGTGTTACGCCCAATTGACAAAACCGTGGCAGAACTGTTACTGCAAACGAAGGAAACATATGTTGACAGCTGAATAGTTATGCACATCTGCTTTGAAGGTCAACAGGATTTTTATAACAGGAATGTGAGAGAAGCACAACATATCCATTTTAATCGACCTAGCCGGCTGTCCATGAAAGGACGCCGTGCCCCGAGAGCCAGACCAAAATAGATACGACCTCGGTTCAAAATTAAAAATCAGTGAACATATCAGCTTATAAAACTTGTCTGAAATTTCGGGATACAATTTTTGATTGGTAAATTCTTAAAAAATCAGAAGCATGCTCATGCTGCTCATGCGATGCTCAACATTTGGAGTGTGGAGCTTGGGACTCTTGACAGGGATTTGGTCAGTCGAAACCAAAGCCTAAGGCAAACCGTGAAATTGTGCATTTCCGCACAATATTGGGCCCGACACTAGGTTGTGCTAGCACGAAATGGGCCGTGGGTTTGAGCTTCTCTATGCAGCATAACGCGTGACACTACTGTAAGAATCCACGGCAGTTGATCTCGCGAGAATCGACAGACAAGCCCAAAACCAAGCTAATTGCAACGATCAATTGTTCGATTAACGAGCAGGGGGGAGGGGAGGGAGGTAGCGGTTGGGGGGCCGAACCAGTACCGGAGCGGACGGGGAGGAAAGGGGCGGCGAGCGGCCGGACCGACAGGGCCCGGAAGGGCGTGGAGGGATTCGCGCCCGTGCCCGCGCCGAGCCTGGCCATGAGGGAGGGAGCGGGATGCACGCAGGACTGAGGACGAGCCGAAAAGCTGGGGTTTAGGCGAGAAGATACCAAGCCGCGAAGGGGATAAGCCGGTCGTCACCGTTTCTTCCTTCCGGTCTTTGTGGGCCTAATAGGCTAGGATGACTTTTAATGGATCAAAGAGGCTTGGTTCGAGCCGAATAAAAGCCCATAAAGCTCATCTAAAAAAAAAAGGCCCATCGGGCACCAGCTACTTTCGTGGTCGTCTGTAGAAGTGAATTGGAGAAGCACCAGATTTTAGGATTGAACAAGATAAATAATTTTGTGAAAGGGGTCTTGGCCTAGTGGTTAAGACAACCGAGTAACACCTTTGAGGTCCTGGGTTCGACTCCCGGTGGGAGCGAATTTTCTAGGATTTAACGGCATTTGTGCTTTCAGCGGTATTCGACGAGGCCATCGACAACGAGGCGCCAGTGGTGACTTCGGGAATCTGGAGAATTTGCCGGCTCAGTCTTCGAATATGCTCATAGGGGTAAGGTTTGCGTATGTACGTTCATAGGGGTGAGTGTGCGTGCGTTGTGAGTGTCTGAGTTGTACTGTGTAATATCTCAAAAAAAAAAAAAAAAAACAAGATAAATAATCTTGGGTCCACGTGATAGCCACACATGTGACTTGGATAATTAATTTGAAGACACCATAGCAACAAATGAGGCACCTGAAAATGGTACCACTGTTCGATATAAGGGTCTTAAATTCCATCACCAATGGGAAAAGCTTATTTAACTATGTTCCATTATTCTTATGGTGTGATAACATTGAGAACCGGATCATTGAGATTGCTACCAGGTTCATTAAACCACTAACTTGGCAATAATTATGTCCAATCCCTCATGAACATTCCAAATCCCTTCCTCTACCAAGGGAGAGGGGGGGGGGGGGGGGGGGGGGGGGGGGGGGGGGCGCTTGAGCCCCGTAACCCCCTAGACCCGCCATTGTGTGAGTATGAGGTCTCTATAATATTAAGGAGAATGCATCTATAGTTTTTTCATGGATTAGTTGAAAATAGTTTCCGAATTACATTGCAAAATGATGCATTTTCACCTTGTCGTTTACACCTTCAGTAACATGTGCACCCTGTTACTGAACAATAGGGATGTGACATCTGTTTTGGTCTCCATTTAACGGAAGAACAGTATTGTCAAAGGTGTAATATGTGATGTAAAGAAAAGGAACATGACCTAGGGGAAGTAACTGACTTTATTGTTGTTCACATCAGGTTAATGTTCAATATGGGTGCCTTCAGCCGTTGATAAGAAAGTAATCATCCTCAAGCGTCATGTTTCAGTTAGAAAGGAATATATTCAAATTCTAAGATGCATAGCTATGAAGGTACCCCTTGGTACCTTCCTGGCGATGTATAACTTTAAAAGATACTCTTTCAGTTTTAAATTATATGATGGCATTGGCTTTTTTATTAAACTTTGATCAATAATATATATGAAAGTAATTATTAATTGCTTAACGATAAATATATATTGTTGGATCTATATATCATCAAAAGTACTTTAAGATTAACTTACACATTTAACTATTTACACAAATATTTATGAATAAGACGAATGATCAAAGTAACGAAAAAAGTCAACGGTGTCATATAATTAAAAACGGAGGAAGTATATATACATGTGTTTCCTTGGTACCTTCTTGAAGAGCTAAAATGTTGAAAGGGATTTTTGTTTGTAGGACACTCAAAAAACATAGTTTTGTCTATAGGACATCGTTCTTTTATAATTTGTTTCTCGGACACTGCGAAATTGTACCTTCTTGAATCGCACTTTGACTGACTTGGTTAATTCCATGTTAGCCACTGCTGGATTATCCAAGGCATGGTGGGGGGAGGCTTTATTGACAACATGTCATGTCCTGAATAGAGTTCCCATGAAGAATAAAGAGAAAAGTCCGTATGAAGAATGGGTTGGAAGAAAACCATCGCTTTCTTACTTACGCACATGGGGTTGTTTGGCCAAAGTTAATGTGCCAATAAACAAGAAGCGTAAGTTGGGACCTAAAACTATGGATTGTGTCTTTTTGGGATATGCTCATCATAGCATTGCTTATAGATTTTTAGTAGTTAAATCTGAGGTATCTGATGTTTATGTCAATACATTAATGGAGTCTCGTGATGTGACTTTCTTTGAGGACATATTTCCTATGAAAGATTTGCATAGCATTGATAGATTATCTTCTGATGTGATTCCTGAAATAATATCTGAACCTGACACACAATCTGAACATGCTGAACACATACTTGAGTCAATTCCAGAGGAGTTATATCATTGGATTATATCCAAACTGCAAAGAACCTGGCAGATCCGTTTACTAAGGGGCTGTCACGTAATGTGATAGACGCTGCATCTAAGGAGATGGGTATGAGACCCATATGAGTTATTCCATAGCGGTAACCTAACCTATGTGATCGGAGATCCCGTGAAGTAGGATCTGGGAAGAACAAGCTAGTGGATGACTAGAGAGTACCTTACCTAACCCACTCGAGTAAAGATGCATTACTCTCATTTTCTGCATGGCAGGTTGGCAAATGCCTTAATGTATTATGTTGGCTTTAATTAGCGAAGATGTTTTCCTGCAGAACGTTCTTGAAAGAATACACCTATATGAGCCCGATTGTTGCAAGGTCGCAATCTGTGAGACTTAGGTGATCTCTATTAAGCTCATGAAGAGACCAGGGAGTATGACCTATATGCTCCACCCGCGGGGTAGTCTACTGGAGGTCAAGTATCAGCTTGGCTTTAAGTGAAATTTGTTTGCACAAAACTTGCAATTCAAGGCGTAGTCCATTGTTCAAGTTGTGAATGAGTGCAGCTTATTGTTCTAGATGGATGTTCAACTTAACAGTCTCCATCGAAACACTGGTATATCAAACAACAGTAGGATCTGGCAAAGTCTTAAATGGGACTTTGAGATCTGGTGGGGGATTGTTGAAATTTTTGGTATTGGGCTCCACATTGCTTGGCCCATTTGGTAAATTCCCAATAAATTCCTGAAAATCTCAAATGCCCATTCATGAGTGGTGGGAGTGCATCCCTTAGTCCCATATTGCTAGTTTAGGTGGAGGAGGACCAACTTAAATATAAGGTTGTTCTACCCATTCTTGCAAGTGTGTAGATAAGAGGAATAAAGGAAAAACACACGCTCGCCTCGCCTCGCCTCGCCGGCCCGGGCGGGGCGGGGCGGGGCTTGGGCGATGGGCGCGGCCGCGCATCACCTGCGTGAATGGTCCGCTGAAATCCGGCTCGATGCTTTGCGGGTGTGCGGCTTCCTTTTGCAGTTTTTTCTTTTTCGTGTCCAACACGTTTTTATATGGAAACCGACTCGGTTTTGGGATGCCTTAACCCTAGCGGTTCTCCCTCTATAAATACGTACGGCCGCCGCCCACCAGAATACACCTCAACACGAGTTAGGGTTTTGCCTCTTCCTCCTGCTGCGCCGCCGCTTGTAGTCTGCCCTATCCCGATCGTCGGCGTGCACCGGCGAACGGGAGAGCAGGTCTCCGGAACCGTCGTCCTCTAAGCTCCTGCACCGAGAGAGGGCGAATAAGGTTTTTGGGAAGCGCGACTGCTCCGATCGCTTCCACCACGGCTCGTTTTCCTCAACGTTCGTGTTTAGGGGTTGCTGCTCGTCATCGCCTTCGTCGACGTCTTCTCCGCTGTCCCGGCTTTTCTGCATCGCCAATCGTCACGACTTCTTCATCGTCTCCTCTGAACGATCAGTACGTACTTCCTGGAACTATGTCTCTCTTATATGCCTACATGATCTATGTTTGTACGATAGTACTGCGAAGTATGGTAGATCTTGCTCTGTTTACTATGGTTTTAGACTTCTCTAGATCTTGCGTAGATTTGTCTAGTTTGATCTGCAATCTGTTCATCATGTCTATGTTTTATTTCTAGATTAAATTAAACCTAAAAGTGCTCATATATCCAACAATTTCCCCTGTGCCCACAGCAGTAGCAGCTACTAGTACCAGGCAGACATGCAGCGATGTAGGATACGTGCTCTCCACGAACGTGATCTTCCACAATTCATTCACTGACACACTGCATCAAATTGTTGCGCCACCTCGCGCAGCCTTGCATGGTCACACTGAAGGTCCCAATGCTGTTTCAAGGACATTTTAAGGGGGTTTTTGGCAGCGCTTCTAGCCAGCTTCTGCTTTTACCAGTAAAATTGCCGAACACCAATCCGTGGAAACGGATTCTGACCAAAACGAATAGAGAATCCATTCCGACTTTGCACTAGTAAGCAGAAGCTGAGATTTGTAGCTTCTATCGGATTCTCCATTCAGTCCGGTCCCACCAATGCCAAGAAACTACGAGCCCAAGCCCGTTCCACCCACACACCCGGGCCACTATGTTTTGGAACAATATGCTTTGTTTAAATAATTCATAGACTAAAAATCGAACGTCCGAATTGTAAACCGATTACACCTTTGCGACCGTTGCGATGAGATATTCAAACTAGATCATACTTGACTATATTTTGCAAAAAAAAATTAGAAAAATAATGCTCAACCGTGATCTTATTAGTAGTCATCTATAAAATATACAATTATTTTCATTCAATATGATATACAATGTGTGGACGAAATGTAGCTTCAACTTAAGAGATAATGCCATTTAATATGCATAATTCATTTAAAAATATCAGTAGAATCTATTTTGCCAAACGGCCTAACCGGAGAAGCTGTTTTGACACAGAATCCAGAATAATCCAAAGAATCTGTTTTGCCTCAGAATCCAGTGCAGAATCTGTTTTTAACAGAATCCAAAGCCCTGCCAAACAGGCCCTAAGTGTAACATCCCACCCTATTGAAGACCCAAATCTGTTGTTTAGTGCATGTTGATCACAAATGCTAATGATCACTTTAGAAAAGTTATTTAAAAGCAAATCTTTCGAAAATGGTCAAATATGAACTTGATCTAGAAATCCAAAATTTTGTATACAAGTGGGCCCATTTGAAAATTTCCTTGACATCCATGGCCAAAGAGGAATTTTTGGAGAATTTTGTGGATTTTTCTACAAAAAGAAATGGGCTCAAATAAATCAAAGTTCATTATTCAAAATCTGTCTTAATTGAATTTTAATTCAAAATCTAAATCGAATTAGCAAAAGTTGTAATAAGGACAAATGTTCATCTCAGTGAAACCTTCCAGAACTGATTTTATCAGATTTTTTGGAGCACAGTAAAGTTTGGTTTCAATCAAATCAAATCAGCACGTGCAAATAAATTCGAAAAATTCAAAAATTTACTGTAGCGACATGTGTCGACCTCGTCGTCGATCCTCAGCCCGCTGCCCATTCCGGCGAACTGTGGCCGCCGTCAGCGCAGCACAGCGTCGAGGACCGGTTCAACCCCCCCTGGACTCCAGCTGCTCTCTCTCTCTCGCTCTCTCCGCCAGCTCACACGCAGAGAACAGCCGCCACGACGAGCCGCCATTGCCGCCTCTCCACTGAGCTCGAGCTCGCCGCCAATCCCGCCCCTCTTTGAGCTCGGTCCCAACAAAGAAAAGGTGCGCTAGGAGCCCCTTAACCGCAGCCCCAACACAAACTTCGAGTTCCCCCACTCTGCAGCGAGAATCGACGCGAAGTCCGATCATGGCCGCCGGGTGACCGTCGTCGAGCTCATCGCGAAATTCGGTCATCTCGGTGAGCATCTCCTCAATTCCTTGCTTTGGGTAATGCACACCTCACCTGCGCGCATCCCAGAGCTGACCTCGTCGTCTTTCACGCAGCGGAACCGCCGGAAGCACCTTCTTCTTCGCCGCCGTTCACCGGACCGCGCCGCCCCTCCGACGAAGTCCCCTCTCCGGCCTTCCTCCACGTGCACACGTGCTACGGTGAGCATCTCCATCACTCCGTGGAGCTCATGCGCGCCCTAACTCACCCCCTCGCTGCCTCCTCTCGCCAGAACACGTCGCGCCGCTCGCCGCCGCCATCGCCGCCGATCTCCTTCCCGGCCGCGCGCACGTGCACACCAGCCCGCGTTGGGATCGCCTCGTTGCCCTTTTCCTGTTGCCGTTGACCGTTGCGTGAAACTCGCCGCCATTTAGCCGGAACGGCGTCCTCGCCGTCGCCCTGTCGCGCGCGCCGCCATGCCATGGCATTGCTACAGTGCCGCGTCATCTTTTTCCTTTTTGTTTTCTCAGAATTTTGGCCAAACTTGTAAAATCGATAGCAATTCGAATACAGCTCAGAAAAATCCAAAACAAAATTTGTTCGTTTCCTTATGAGCAGAGCTATCCAGTGGTACAACATAAACATCTGAATTCGTCTCAGTTAATTTTATAAAATTCAAAGAAGAGAATCAGGAAATAATTTTTATAAAAAGATCTGTAAGTGCAAAAATTCTGAATTTTGGCATGCACACTCCTAATAGGTTCACTGAACATCCCACCAAGTGGTATCTTGAAATGCACCTTATTTTGGGAGTAATTGCAGTTTACAGTTGCTAGAAAAATCTTTTTATTGATTTTATTCCTGCACCTTTTTGCACCAAATTTTGGATATGTTACTGTACCTAGGATGAAGATGCTATATAAAAATACAAATGTAATTTTAGGTCTTCCAGAACCCTTTTTAAAGATTTTAGAAGGGGATCCCTTTTGCGCGTAAGGAAATTCCTAAATCCAAAGTAATTGTATAAATCACTTGGGACCAAAATGCAAAAACCTGATGAATGGCCCTGCCAGCATGTTGCATTTGCATCATAACATCACCATGTCATTTTGTCAAGGAAGTTCCATGAACTATCTTTGATTGTGTTTATATTGTTGCATTCATTTAGGAACCG
This sequence comes from Eragrostis curvula, assembly GCA_007726485.1. Taxonomy (NCBI): domain Eukaryota; kingdom Viridiplantae; phylum Streptophyta; class Magnoliopsida; order Poales; family Poaceae; genus Eragrostis; species Eragrostis curvula. Next base: position 17,133,735 of record CM017442.1, read on the forward strand.
ACGCCGGACTCGAGGACGTGGAGATCGTGGCCGAGGAGACCGGCGCTGACCTGAACGTGCTCGAGTGTGCTAACCACCAGCCCCAAGGCAAGCCCCGGTGCATCTCACCCTGTTTTAAAAGATTTTCCTTTTATCACTATATATGGAGTCATGAATTGTGCATTTACGTTTTAGGAGTTTTATGGAACCGTAGTTGCATTAATTTACATGCTCCTATGGGTGGGTTCAGTTTTATGCAGTCACGTGATAGACTCCGCTATGCTTAATAAGGTTGTGTCGTCGGTAGGAAATCGAATGGTATGGAGACCGCTCGGTGTAAGTGGGGTCGCTTTTAATTTATGTTCTCACATGATGATGGTAATGAATTTGAGACCGAACGGGGAAGTTCATGTGTAGGTTGAGGTGACAAGGCTCGCCTTGTTCGCCATAGCCCCGTTTGTGTCGGTTGAGGACCGTTCGTTGTGGCCCCGCTGAGCAAGTTTGAACAGTACCGGATGCATGCTAGGAGAATGGGAACTAGTAAACTTAGTAGCTCGATGCTATATTGTTGGACGTGAACCCACCTCTCTTTTGGTGATGAAGATGGTTATGGTGAAATTTGGGACCGTGTTTGAAGGGAGGGTGCCCGGGTGAACCACGGTTAGACCAGGCATGGCTATCGCGTGGGGAGACGTGTACTCGGGAGAGGTGTTAAGCGGCTCGACTTTATGGTGTCTTGTAAAAGGTTGCCGTGCGTGACTCTTTCGAGTAGCGTACGTCGTGTATTCGGGTTTCGCCTGCAGGTGTAAATCGATTCGAATCGCCGTCCCTCGCAGTTATTGAGTACCACTTGTTCACTGTGTCACATCGTAGTAAGAAGTGCACATGATGATGATTATATGTTATTGTACTTCAATTAATTGTGTTGCAACCATGTATTGCTTAGTTAGGTTGCTAATATTTATATTAATGCAAGAACCCTTTTAATTTGGCTAAAATATGAAAATAAGGATCAATTATTAGTGCCGTTTTTGCAATTAAATTTCACCCCTGGTCAACACCCTGCATATTAGGAGTCGGTCTTAGATGGCCATTTTGACGGGTAAGACTTGCTGAGTATTAGTTGCTCAGGGTTTCGCTGTTTAAAATTTTACTGCAGGTATTCCCGATTGCAACTTCTGCGGGTGTTGTGGTAAAATAGTGTGGGAGGGTGAACCGCCCAAGGACTAGTCCATTGAGTGGGTTCCCTCTTCTCCCAGCCAGGAGCAAGGTGAGTGAGATCGTGTCTACGGGCCGGACATGGTTTCATTGTATATATGTATCGTCGTGTGTTTCGCTTCCGCTCGTGTTATGTAATCGGATTTCGAACTCCTTTATGTAAAATAAATCGAACTTCGAACTGGATGTCGTATGTTAATTATGGAACCAATGTAATAACTGAACTAAATGTAAAATTATTTTATTTATGATTATGTGTGTGGTCTATGCATACTTGCTTCGCCAAGTATTCCCCGATTAAGATCCTGGTTAGCAAACCCCTCATTGATTTGAGGTGGGATGCTACAGCTGGTATCAGAGCAAAGTCGGGTTGTACCACACTAATGAGCATTATTTTCGAAAACCACGCTTACGGTGAGGTACGGTTTAGTCGGCCCTATATAAGGATGTTAGTGGTTTAAGGTGGCAATTAGCGAGTCTTGTTTGAATAGGTTTGATTGGTTTCTATTTTCTTTTCTGAAATGTCGGCGAGATGAAAAGGTAAGAATGATGTGAGGCATGGGTCGTTGACCGCATGGCCGTTTTGTTGTTTTGATGGGAGGCATGGATCGTTGATCGCATGACCGTTTTGGTTGTTTTGCTGAGGCATGAGTCATTTGACTTAATGGCCGTTTCGTTGTTTGTGGATCTTCTGCAGGTACTCTAACCACGCTAGAGGTCACACCATTTGCTAGTCTAACACGGTTGAGAGACGATTTCGTCACTGAGTCACGAATGCCGATATAATGGCGCCCTTTCCTTTTGGTGAGGAACGAATAAACTAGGTTAATAAAAATGGTTGCATTGCATTTGCATTTAGCATGTTCATGAACATAAGTCAAAGACCCCTGGTTGTGTTCGTTGTTATCGAAATTTTGTAATGAAACAATCGATCCAAACGATTTTGAACACATTCAAATGAAACAAGTCCAAATCTGCCGCCGGTCGAAATTTCCAGTCAACTTCAACAAGCCATAACTCCTCCGTTTTAAATCCGATTGTCGTGTTTAAGCACTCTATGGAAAGATCTCAGAATTCTCTACAAGTTTGGTATGTAACTTTTTCTGTGATTCGTCCTGGAACCTGACGAAATTTGGTAGTTTGTGAGTCGAGTCCAGTCTGTCCAGAACAGAATTTCAGCAGACCAGGGTCGAACTTTGAAATTGCATAACTTCCTCTATACTAATATGGTTGAGGTGAATGAGTACTTGTTGGAAAGATCTTGAAGTTATCTACAACTTTCGTAACTACCAAATTTTCTGTTTCTGCCTAGAAACATGTCAGTTTTCGTTTTAGTAATCACTGCCAGTTTTCGACAGATTTGGTTACTTATGTGTTGCAAATTTTTGAAGTCCTTGGTTTGGGTTCAACAAATTGTAATAGTTGGATATGCTATATGTTAATTTCTTAACATGTTTTACTGCTGGGCATTATGGTTTGACTTTTATCAAACTTGACCCCGCAGATGGCGTTCAACGAGATCCTGGCGGAAAATGCCGCTATGGCTGCACGCATCGCCGAACTGGAGGCTCAGCTCATGGAGTCCGAGCAGCGGTGTATGGCGTTGCAGCGGCAGAACGACCTGTTGAAGGAGGACGTGGATGACTTCCATGGTTTAGTGAAGGACCTCGCTGATGAGAAGGCCCAGATTGCAGCAGAGCATAACGGGGAAGTCAATCATCTTCAGGCGCAGCTGCACGTCGCGAAAGCTAACCTTGCTCAGGCACATGATCAGATTCAGCACGTGCAGGCCGAGGCTGATGCAGCTCACGATGCTTTTGTTGAGCTGATTCAGATCCAAGTGGCGCACCACAACCCCCAGCCGCTTGCCATGGATGATCAACACGTGGTGCAGGGCGCGTCGGGTGTGGACTACGAGCCACCCGCTACCCCTAATGATGAGGACATGCTTTCCGATGCGGGTAGCAACATGCCACACGAGTAGTGGTCTTCGAGTAGGCTTTAAAGTAGCTAACTAGTGTGTATGACCTAGGCTAGTAGTAACTTGTCGGTTGACCGAACTTTTCGAGTCCCGCAGCTCGTTATTTTGGAAAAGCGTTGCAAGCGGTGTTGTAATCTAGTGGTGACGGTTCGGTATGTTGCAAGACCTTCGCGTAGCTTATGGATGTCCCGTGCGGTGTATGGTAGCTGCACACCGCCCTTTTGTGATGTAACATAGTGGGGAACATCCAAGGATCAAGTTGTAAAGTATATGCTGCAAATGGAAGAAAATGCTTGTGTTGAAATGGTTATTTTATTGTTGTTTGTCTACGTGGGTTAAATTCCGAATTTATGCCATGTATGCCTTGTAATTTTATTACAGCATTTTATTGATCATTAAATATGTATTTAATGGTGCAATGCTTTATGGCAGATGGCAGACCCTCGTAGCGGACAGGTTCCCGCGGAGGAGGGCGATACCTCGGCCCAGCGTGATGGAGCACCACTGCCTCCACCACTACCGGGCAGCATGGAGCACTTGCTCTTGACTCAGAATGATCTTATCCGTCTTCTGCTGGGGAACAACGCTCGCCAAGCGGGCCGTAATGGACCACCTCCTGAAACAACATATGCGGACTTTCTGACTACTCACCCCCCGGTGTTCACCGAAGGAAGTGAACCGCTGGAGGCCGATCACTGGCTTCGCACCATCGAGTCCATGGACAGGCTCATTCGCTGCACCGAGTACCAGAAGACCCTGTTCGCGGCCCAGCAACTCCGTGGGTCAGCGGGCGCATGGTGGGCAAACTATGTGGAGACTCTCCCAGCTGGTTATCAAGTTCCATGGGCAGAGTTTCGTACAACTTTTCGTGAGCACCACATACCACAAGGCCTCATGGATAGGAAGCTTCGTGAATTCCTGGATCTGAAACAGGGCAACAGCAATGTGCATGAATATTCCAGGAGGTTCAACCATCTGTCACAATATGCCTCCTACCCTGTGGACACAGATGCAAAGAAGAGGGAATGTTTCCGCCGAGGACTGAACACCAAGTTGCGTGATCGGCTGGCACTTCTCTCTAACTGCACCTACAATGAGTTAGTGAGCGCCGCGATCGTGCAAGAGGATGCCACTCGTGCTCACCAGGAAGACAAGAAGAGGAAGCGGGTAATTGGTAGTTCCTCCGGTACCGCACCTCCTAATAAGTATCGGTTGGCAATCACTTCTCCAACCGGTCAGCAGTACCAGGCAGCCATACCACACGGTGGAGGACACCGTGCCTTTTCTAATCAGCGGCAGAGTGCTTCGCAAGGCTCTAACCAGCAGCGCTCTTATACTTCTCGCCCGTCACAGTAGAGTTCCCAAGTGGTGGCATCGAACCCCTACACTTGCTTCAATTGTGACCGCACTGGTCACTTTTCGAAGGATTGTAGGTTCCCAAAAAAGTCTCAGGGCAGCAACAGCAATAACAGCAGCAGGCAGAGCTCTCAGGCATCTGTTAACAATCCCAAGAGTGGCCGTGTCAACCATACTACGGCCGAGGACATTCAGGACGGAGAACCAGTGATTGCGGGTATGTTTTCCGTTCACAGCCACCCCGTCCTTGTGCTATTTGATTCCGGTGCAACGCATAATTTCATAAGCAGAGCGTGTGTGAAAAGGTTGCATCTCACCCCTACCACATTAAAAGCACCTTATTTAATTACTTCGCCTGGTGGGAAGATATTCGCCACACACGGGATTTTTGCCTTGCCTATTATTTTAGAGGGTGTGACATATCCGACCAACCTTATCATTTTGGATGGACAAGGCTTAGATGTGATATTGGGCATGAAGTGGATGAAGTATCATAAAGCCGTGCTGCACATTGATTCGCGGGAAATCCATTTGGACTCCCCGATCAATGGATCCGCCGTCCTTAGGTTGCCTCTCTTACGAACTAGAAGCCCCCTAGTTCACAACACCGCCGGTAAATGTCTCGAAGAAATTCCAGTGGTTTGTGAATATCCCGATGTGTTTCCAGAGGAATTACCGGGTTTACCGCCCGACCGGGATGTGGAATTTAGAATTGACTTGCAGCCGGGAACCGCCCCAATATCCCGACAACCATACAAGATGGCACCAAATGAGTTGGCAGAATTAAAGAAACAGCTACATGATCTTTTGGACAAGGGTTTTACTCGCCCGAGTTCTTCTCCCTGGGGTTGTTCAGCACTCTTTGTGAAGAAGAAAGACGAGACACTGCGGTTGTGTGTGGATTACCGACCGCTGAATGCTGTCACCATCAAGAATAAATATCCTCTCCCGCGGATTGATATTTTGTTTGATCAATTAGTTGGTGCCAAGGTCTTTTCAAAAATTGATCTTCGCTCTGGCTATCATCAAATTAAGATAAGGGCGGAGGATATACCAAAAACAGCCTTTTCTACGAGGTATGGTTTATATGAGTACCTTGTTATGTCTTTTGGACTAACAAATGCTCCGGCCTATTTCATGTACTTGATGAACTCGGTGTTTATGCCGGAACTGGACAAGTTTGTGGTGGTATTCATTGATGACATCCTAATTTATTCCAAGTCAGAAGAAGAGCATGCTGAACATCTCCGGATTGTACTCCAGAGGCTCCGCGATCACAAGCTGTATGCAAAATTCAGCAAGTGTGAGTTCTGGTTGAGAGAAGTACCTTTCTTGGGCCACATTGTTTCCGATGAGGGTATTTCAGTGGATCCAAGTAAAGTGCAAGAAGTGCTGAATTGGAAGGCTCCTGCATGTATCAAGGATATCCGTAGTTTTCTTGGGCTTGCAGGATACTATCGGAGGTTCATTCCCAATTTTTCCAAAATTGCAAAGCCTATGACGGAGCTGCTGAAAAAGGCAGTCAAATTTCAGTGGAGTGATGTTTGTGAGAAAGCTTTTCAAACTCTCAAGAAGCATTTAACCACCGCCCCGGTGTTAGCTCAACCCGATGTCACTAAACCGTTCGATGTTTATTGTGACGCCTCTGGCACGGGTTTGGGTTGTGTCCTAATGCAAGAAGGGCGTGTCATTGCTTATGCATCTCGACAACTTCGGAGGCATGAACAAAATTATCCCACTCATGATCTAGAATTGGCTGCAGTTGTTCTTGCTCTGAAGATATGGAGACATTATTTGCTGGGAAATTTGTTTCACTTATACACCGATCACAAAAGTTTGAAGTACATTTTCACACAGCAAGAGCTGAACATGAGGCAAAGAAGATGGCTTGAGTTGATCAAGGACTACGAGTTGGAAATCCACTACCACCCTGGAAAAGCCAATGTTGTTGCCGATGCTTTGAGTCGGAAGTCACATTTCAATAATCTGGTGGTTCGCAAATTGGATCATACCATATGTTGCGACCCTAGTGAACCCAGCCTCAGGATTATTCCTCATGGTGCTTTGTATAATCTCGCTCTCATCCCCACCCTGCGGGATGTTGGTATTTCTTACGTCACAGATAAATCCGCAAGCGCACGGAATACCGTTGTAGCACTTCACCCGGGAGTATTCCAAGGTATCGTATTTGTTTTCCCCAAGGAACGGAGTTATTCTACCACAGGGCAAGTTCTACCCAAGGACAACCAAGACAACTAGCAAACTAGGATCGAGAGGGTGATTATATCCAGCTTATCCTAGAGGATAGACGAACTCAAGCTCTACTTGTCTACTTCGGGCGCCGGCTTAGGCCTGGTCTGCCAAGCCACTCCGACCTGTAGCTCTACTATGTACCCGAACGTGGAGGGTTCCTTTGGACGGACAGGGCTGTCACTTCCTGCTGCCTACCTCTACAAACCGTGGAGCACACAGCAAACAAAGGTAACCTCTAGCCTAGACACCACGTCTATGCCGTTGATTACTACTCTAACCTCGGCCCAAGCTGAATTTAGAAGGCTAGAGCACCCCTTGCGGAGCGATGATCCCGTAAACAAGTATAACAGGAATTACGCCTAGAAAAGTAATAATGCTCGCTAGATAAACAATCACCACGTATAAATCACAAGAGTGCTTACACGCCAAGATAAAGAAATAGAACTAAACCTCCACCAAAGTGGAAGGAGTATTCCTTTCTCTCCCTTGCCCTCTCTCCTATTCTACTAGTGTACAAAAGGCTCTCAGCCTAAGGATTGGAGTGGAGCTCTATTGGAGAGTCTTGCGTCTTGTGGTGTGTGTTGAGAGGGAGGGGTGCCCCTTTATTTATAGCCTTGGAAGGTCGGCAACTTTGAGGCGGTTCCCGAGGTCGGTGACATTTAATGCAGGGGGAACCGACCTCCAGAAGTCGGTGGTAAACCGCCATAAAAAGATGGGCCAGTGGGGCCTCCCTGGCAGGTCGGCCGACCTGGCCTGGGCCCCACTGGGCCTGATCCTCCTCTGGCTGCTTCCTTGGCCTGTGTACTTGCCTAAACCACGTGCATTGTTTGATCTCAAAGCCTGATTCTGTGGTTTTGGGCTTTTGGACTAAGTTCTTTAGTCCGGGGAAAATTCCGTCGATTGCAAAGTCCACGTTTGGTGCATGTTTTCCCCTGTTTTTGTATGAATTGCACCTGTACTTCATAATTCACCAAGACTAGTGGAATTTGTCAGAAATAAACCCTATGTCTACACTTGGTGATGGTGTTAGGTTCACAAAGGTGCATAAGGTTGACGGTAAAAATGGGTCGTAAGGACCGTCAACAAGATCCCCCACACTTAGCTCTTTGCTCGTCCTCGAGTAAAGCTATGAGTGGAAATTGGGGAGGACTCATCCCCTTTGATGAATGAAACCTGCACACAAGCTATTACAAGCCACACCTTTTTACCTGCGAACATGATGGTGGCTAACATGTATTCTTGGATGATTGAAAAGTGGAACGGTTCATGACTAAAATCACCTTGCTTTCATCCACTAAGTATCTTGGGGTTTTTGAAAGAGTTTTGAAAAATATAAACAACATGGCTCTTGCTCCTCTGTTGATTCTCTCGGATCGCTCAAAAAGTGTGTTTTCCTTACCAAAGCATTGCCTCTTTTGTCCTACTTCTAAGGCTTGTATGTGGAGCTCAAGGTAGGGATAGAGAGGCATACTTGTATCACAAATATTGCTGAACCAAAAGAAAGGATCCACGGAGAATTCAAGTCATACAACCTTGATCAAGAAGTGCATGTGTGGATGGATGTGTGGATGTTTATATGCGACGACTCCTTTATTGGATTTTACCTCTCTTTGTTTTGTAATTCCGAGACATGGCTAATATTTTTCTTTCTTTTCTTTTTCATGCTCTGTACATGAGCATTTTTTTTTTCTTGCTCATCTTTTTGTGAGTCTTCTTTTTCTTTTGCAGAGCCATGCCCCTCTTTTGTTTATTTTGAGAGAGAGAGGTAAAATGGGATAAAAGTGAGGAGTGTCTTTATTTGGACGGGTGGATGTGCTAACTCCCGGTGTAGGAGTTTTAGCAATTTTGGTGGATCGTGTACGTGAACTTGATCAAGAGAGCATGACAAGTATCTCATTAGGGTCACAAAATTTTGGAAAAGCTCATTGCAACACAAGCAGCATATGCGTGTAAGTTTGAAAATTGTGATCAACATATGGCATTGGTAGGAAATCATATACCAAGAGAGGAGCAGCGAGCCATGCTATTTTATCTTTTTGAAAAAAAATTCCCAAGGACTTTGTAGATTGAGCAAAAGATCATTTCATCGAACCATATCACACTCGCCAATTATCTAGAAAAACATGGGTCCCTATGGATAGGTTGTTCACAAGCAAGTGGTAATGAAGCGAGTAATAACAAGTGGGCAAGTTCATCTTGAGAGCATTAGGGAGAGTCATGGGATTTTTGATAAAATGTTTCAAAATAAATCTTTCCCAAGTTTTAATTGGTCAAGTTTTATTTAATTTTCGCGTCTCAGAATGAACTTGACAGGTATGGTAGGCAAAAAGGGAGTGTGGGAAACGAACTTAAGTAGCATGGGGAAGCAGAGGCCCAGTGGGACCCACCAGGGGTCGGCCGACCTAGTCAGGGGGGGTCGGCCGACCTGGTGTGGCCCCTGCTGGTGCCCAAATTTTGCACAATTGTTGGTGTTGTCCTTCCCGTGATGGTTCTAAGTGATTTGCTCGTGTTTGTTTCTATTTTCGCGATGTTCTCCCCCACACTTGCCTTTTTGCCTGTTTCCTTCAAAATAGACAAAGATATTTTGGAAACACAAATTGCTCTACCGGTATGGAAGACCGGGGAGCACTAATTTGATTGAATTTTCTTGCTATATTTATTTTAGGGAAAGTGCTACTACGGGTGATCAGAGGATATCATGATAAAGATTCTAAATTAATCAAGTGCATGACATCAAACTCTTTATTCGTATCGGGCTCAAAATAAATTTTTAGACGCTGGCCATTTACCTTGAATACTTTACCTTCGTCGTCTTGGAGTGTGATTGCTCCGTGTGGCGAAGTTTCAATAACCGTGTATGGCCCGTCCCATTTGCTTCTTAATTTTCCGTGCCCGAATAGTTTCACTCGTGAGTTGAATAGCAAGACTTTGTCTCCAACTTTGAATTCTTTTACTCTTATTCTTTTATCGTGCCACCGTTTAGTTCTCTCCTTATAAATGGCTGAGTTGTGGTAAGCTTTGTCTCTCCATTCTTCCAACTCAGCTATCTCCATTTTTCTCTTCCATCCGGCACCTCGAAGGTCCATATTCCATTTTCTAATGGCCCAATATGCTCGATGTTCCAACTCGATGGGTAAATGGCATGTTTTTCCATATACGAGTTGGTATGGTGACATGTCTATGGGTGTCTTGTATGCTGTCCGGTATGCCCATAGTGCATCGGGTAGCTTGCTTTTCCATGACTTCCCCATTTCTAACACGGTCTTTTGCAGGATCCGTTTGATTTGCTTGTTTGAAGTCTCGGCCTGCCCACTTGTTTGAGGATGGTATGGAGTGGCTATGTTGTGTCGTGCTCCAAGTTCTCTAAGGAAGCTTCGGAAGGTCTTATCAATGAAATGAGACCCTCCGTCGCTTATCACTAGTCTCGGTGTTCCAAATCTTGGGAAGATAATCTCATGGAACATCCGGCGAGCGTGCTTGGAGTCGGCAGCTCGGCATGGCATTGCCTCTACCCATTTAGACACGTAGTCGACTGCCACCAAGATGTATTCACAGTCTTGTGACTTGGGGAATGGCCCCATGAAGTCGATGCCCCATACGTCGAAGAGTTCGACTTGTAAATTGAAGTTGAGGGGCATTGCATCCCTTGCCGTGATGCCTCCAAATCTTTGACATTGTGGGCATCGTCTGACGAATTCTTTTGTGTCTTCGTACATTGTTGGCCAAAAGAAACCACTTTGCCATATCTTGGCCTGAGTACGAAACACTCCATGGTGTCCCCCGTATGGAGCTGAATGACATTTCTCGATGATTTGTGTGCTCTCGGGTGTCGGCACACATCTTCTGAGCAGTCCATCGGCGCAGACACGGTAAAGGAAGGGCTCACTCCAAAGGTGACGACGACTCTCATAGATGAGTCGTCTCTTGTTTTCTCCCGGTGGTACGTACCCCGCCACTATGAAGTTCACAATGTCGGCGTACCACGGATGTGAGTCCTTGACGTGGAGTAGCATGTCGTCGCGCAAGAAGTCATTGATGGGTAATTCCTGCGGGTTAGTGAATTGCATGCGCGACAAATGATCCGCTACAGAATTTTCTACTCCTTTCTTATCACGGATTTCTAAATCAAACTCTTGGAGCAGAAGAATCCATCTTATCAAACGGGGTTTAGCATCTTTCTTAGAGAGCAAAAATTTCAAAGCAGCATGATCGGTGTAAACGATAACTTTTGCTCCAGCTAAGTGAGATCTAAACTTATCAAAAGCAAAAACAACAGCAAGGAGCTCTTTTTCAGTGGTAGTATAATTCAACTGAGCTCCAGACAGAGTTTTGCTAGCATAAGAAATTGCATGATGCTTCTTATCTCTAGTTTGACCAAGAACAGCCCCCACAGCAAAGTCGCTAGCATCACACATAATTTCAAACGGAAGCGTCCAATCAGGGGGTTGGATGATTGGAGCGGAGATGAGTGCATTTTTGAGAGTATTGAAAGCATTCATGCATTCATCAGTGAAATTAAAGGGTGCATCTTTTGCAAGCAAATTTGTAAGGGGTCTAGCAATTTGAGAGAAATCTTTGATAAAACGGCGATAGAACCCCGCATGTCCAAGAAAACTGCGAACACCCTTAATATTAACGGGCGGTGGAAGCTTTTTTATAACTTCTAATTTCGCCTTGTCCACCTCTATCCCTCTTTCAGAAATCAAGTGCCCAAGGACTATGCCTTCTCTAACCATAAAGTGGCATTTCTCCCAATTGAGCACTAAGTCCTTTTCTTGACAACGTTGCAAGGCTTTTTCTAAATTTTCTAAACAATGATCGAAGGTTTTCCCATAGACAGAGAAATCATCCATAAAAACCTCCATAATCTCTTCGATCATGTCAGAAAAGATAGACATCATGCATCGTTGAAAAGAAGCAGGCGCATTACATAGCCCAAAAGACATTCGACGATAAGCATAAGTTCCGTAAGGGCATGTAAAAGTCGTCTTACTCTGATCGTCGGGATGGATGGGAATTTGATGATATCCCGAATACCCATCAAGGAAACAAAAGAAAGAATGATTTGCCAGCCGTTCCAACATCTCATCGATGAAGGGCAGTGGAAAATGATCTTTCTTTGTAGCCTTGTTAAGTTTTCGGTAATCGATGCACATTCTCCACCCCGTGACGGTTCGTTGAGGGATTAATTCGTCCTTGTCGTTATGAATGACCGTCATTCCTCCCTTCTTGGGCACAACCTGCACTGGGCTCACCCACTCGCTGTGTGGAACAGGATAGATAATACCAGCATGCAAAAGTTTTAAGACCTCTTTCTTAACGACTTCCCTCATTGCATTGTTCAGCCTCCGTTGAGGTTCCCTAGAAGGTGTGCTATCGGGATCTATGGGAATGCGATGGGTGCAAAGAGCAGGGCTGATTCCCTTGAGGTCTCCTAGCGAGTAGCCAAGAACGGAGCGACGTTTCTCTAACACGGCTAAGAGCTTAGCGGTTTCTTCCTCCGAAAGCTTGTCACTTATGATGACGGGTGTTTCGGGGTTTCCGTGAAGAAAAGCGTAGCGTAAGCCTGGTGGGAGTGCTTTTAGCTCTATGGGAGGTGGCGGCGAGGCTAAGGTTTCGGGCAGCTCAAAGGTTTCTTCCGAATCGTCTTCTTCTAAAACAAAATTGAGAGCATCTTCTTCCAAGGACGATTCGGGGGTTTCATAAAGAAAAACTGCCATAACCTCCTCTATACAATCGTCTACTTCGGGGGACTCCTCGGCAAAAGTATTCAGCGTATGAACGATAGGGATAGAAAAAGGTTCCTTGCCGAGGGTGAAGTCAAGGGTTCCAGAAGGCGATATTTTTGAGAAAAGCTTTTCTATGGGATGGCCTACAAGAACATCAAAATCCAAAACCCCGAAGACGTGAAAATCCAGTGATACTTCAGCATCATCGTGCTTAATGCAGACGTCTCTAATGATCCCCAAACCCTCAAAGAAGTGCCCCGGAGAGGTTCTAAGGAGTTTGCTAGTGGGTGCCCAAACTTCGTTCCCAAACATGGTTAAAGCAAAAGATTCGGACATGATGTTGGCACCCACTAAAGGATTATAGAGAACATCTACCTTTGATCCCCGAATTGAGCTTTGAATGGTTGAGGTAGGATGTTCAAAACGAATAGTATCGGAAGAAAACTCATTTTCTCTCAACCATTCATCGCTTATGATCAAAGTCAACTCCCGAATGGTTTTCAAAAGAAAATCTTTTTCTAAAGGTTCGGGGGTTGGTGCAGGGAGTCTTGGCCTCTTTTGCCAAGAGTAGTTCGAGGAGTCTCCAAAATTTTCAAAAATTTCTTCCTCGAACTCAAATGGGAACTCAAGAGGTTCATCATCCTCTATCATTGTTCTTGTGTTAGATGGGGACTCGATTGTTGGGTCTACCATTGTAGGCACCAATTGTTGTGTTTCTTGCACAACGAGTTCCTCATCTTTTGACTCCGGCTCAACTAGTAAATCAGCAGAAAAACGAGTGTTTTCCACAATGCGATCCAAAAGTTCGTGTGCTTCTGCTATGGTCTTATGAGTAAAAGATCCACCAGCGGCCGTGTCAAGATAAAGTGCGGTATCGCTGCTCAATCCCGAATAAAAATGTTGTAATAAAACGGGTTCGGGGAGTAACAATTCAGGTCCGGAGTCTGTTAATGAACAGAACCGAATCCATGATGCACTCAAGGTTTCCTCTTTTTCTTGACGAAAGTTAATTATTTCCGCTCGTAGAGAAGTGATACGGGATACGGGGAAGAACGCTAGACAAAATTTGTCTCGCAATTCTTTCCAATCACCGTTCACTCTCTTAGCGGTGTAAGTGTACCATTGCTTCGCCCTCTCATTGAGAGAGAAGGGAAACAATTTCCACTTCAACGTTTCTTGTGTCATGCCATGGATCGATCGGCATGAACACAAATGCTCAAACTCTCGCAAGTGTTCATAAGGATTTTCATGTTTAAAACCCGAAAAGGATAAACCTCTTATCATCGAAATAAAATTGGGGGAAAACTCATAGCCAAATGAAGAAATGGGTTGTGATGATGATGGTGGCTCTAAGAGCTCGCCCCGTGGAGTGTAAAAAGATTGGATGGTGGGTTGTGACTCCATGAAATGTTTTTGTGAGTTTTTGAATTTAAGGGAAATAAAAACAGAACGGTAAGTAAGATAGATTACGAGGGCAAACTTAATTTGCAATAGAGATATCAACCGTTCCCCGCCAACGGCGCCAGAAATGCTTGTTGGTATTTCTTACGTCACAGATAAATCCGCAAGCGCACGGAATACCGTTGTAGCACTTCACCCGGGAGTATTCCAAGGTATCGTATTTGTTTTCCCCAAGGAACGGAGTTATTCTACCGCAGGGCAAGTTCTACCCAAGGACAACCAAGACAACTAGCAAACTAGGATCGAGAGGGTGATTATATCCAGCTTATCCTAGAGGATAGACGAACTCAAGCTCTACTTGTCTACTTCGGGCGCCGGCTTAGGCCTGGTCTGCCAAGCCACTCCGACCTGTAGCTCTACTATATACCCGAACGTGGAGGGTTCCTTTGGACGGACAGGGCTGTCACTTCCTGCCGCCTACCTCTACAAACCGTGGAGCACACAGCAAACAAAGGTAACCTCTAGCCTAGACACCACGTCTATGCCGTTGATTACTACTCTAACCTCGGCCCAAGCTGAATTTAGAAGGCTAGAGCACCCCTTGCGGAGCGATGATCCCGTAAACAAGTATAACAGGAATTACGCCTAGAAAAGTAATAATGCTCGCTAGATAAACAATCACCACGTATAAATCACAAGAGTGCTTACACGCCAAGATAAAGAAATAGAACTAAACCTCCACCAAAGTGGAAGGAGTATTCCTTTCTCTCCCTTGCCCTCTCTCCTATTCTACTAGTGTACAAAAGGCTCTCAGCCTAAGGATTGGAGTGGAGCTCTATTGGAGAGTCTTGCGTCTTGTGGTGTGTGTTGAGAGGGAGGGGTGCCCCTTTATTTATAGCCTTGGAAGGTCGGCAACTTTGAGGCGGTTCCCGAGGTCGGTGACATTTAATGCAGGGGGAACCGACCTTCAGAAGTCGGTGGTAAACCGCCATAAAAAGATGGGCCAGTGGGGCCTCCCTGGCAGGTCGGCCGACCTGGCCAGAGGGGGTCGGCCGACCTGGCCTGGGCCCCACTGGGCCTGATCCTCCTCTGGCTGCTTCCTTGGCCTGTGTACTTGCCTAAACCACGTGCATTGTTTGATCTCAAAGCCTGATTCTGTGGTTTTGGGCTTTTGGACTAAGTTCTTTAGTCCGGGGAAAATTCCGTCGATTGCAAAGTCCACGTTTGGTGCATGTTTTCCCCTGTTTTTGTATGAATTGCACCTGTACTTCATAATTCACCAAGACTAGTGGAATTTGTCAGAAATAAACCCTATGTCTACACTTGGTGATGGTGTTAGGTTCACAAAGGTGCATAAGGTTGACGGTAAAAATGGGTCGTAAGGACCGTCAACACGGGAGGAGATTATCGCTGCACAAAAGAGAGATAAAGGGATGGAACATATCCGGCGAAGACTAGAAAATGGTGACATTACATGTTTCCGACAGGATGAGGATGGAGTGTTATGGTTCAATGACCGACTTGTCGTGCCCAAAGACATGGAGCTGCGAAAGAAAATTTTAGATGAAGCTCACTTGTCCAAATACTCCATTCATCCTGGTAGCAACAAATTATACCAAGGTCTGAAAACCAAATTTTAGTGGACGCGCATGAAGCGCGAAGTGGCACGTTATGTGGCTAAATGTGACACTTGCCAGAGAATCAAGGCTGATCATTTAAGAAAGGCCGGTCAGCTGCAACCTTTGAGTATTCCGTCTTGGAAGTGGGAGGACATCAGTATGGATTTTATTGTTGGACTACCCCTCACTGCTCGCAAGCATGATTCTATATGGGTTATAGTGGACCGATTGACCAAGTCAGCACATTTCATTCCGGTCAAAACAAACTACTCTGCCAAGATCTATGCCCAGTTGTATATCTCGCGTATATTGTGTTGGCATGGAGTGCCGAAGACAATTATATCCGACAGAGGACCTCAGTTTGTTGCTCGTTTTTGGGAGCAGTTACATGCATCATTAAAGACCAAGTTAATCCGAAGCTCCGCTTATCACCCACAAACCGATGGACAAACAGAGAGGGTAAATCAAATACTGGAGGATATGTTGAGGGCATATGTCTTATCTGAAGGTGGCAATTGGGATGATCACTTACCATTGGCAGAATTTGCATACAACAATAGCTACCAAGAGAGCATAAAAAATGCCTCCATTTGAAGCCCTTTATGGTCAATCGTGTCGGACTCCTTTGAACTGGTCAGAACCTGGAGAAAGGGTGAATTTTGGGCCTGATTTAATTGCAGAGGCTGAAGAAAAAGTGCGGCTCATTCAAGCAAACTTAAAGGCCGCAAAATCCCGTCAAGCTAGTTACGCCGATAAGAGGCGCCGTCCTTTGGAATTTCGGCAAGGTGACCACGTGTATCTCCGTGTCTCACCCACCAAGGGCGTTCAGCGTTTCGGCGTCAAAGGGAAGCTCGCTCCCCGTTACATCGGCCCGTTCAAGATTATTGAGAAATGTGGACCCGTCGCTTACCGATTGGAATTACCCGACAAATTATCCGGAGTTCACAATATTTTCCATGTATCTCAACTCAAGAAATGTTTGAAGCCCCCTATTGATGTGGTGCTCGATGATGTTGAAGGACTACAGGATGATCTTACCTATTTCGAGCATCCCGTCAAGGTGATTGATCAAAAAGACCGCGTTACGCGCAACAAGACCATCACCTTTTATAAGGTTCAGTGGAGCAATCACTCGGACGAGGAAGCCACATGGGAACAAGAGGAATTTCTTAACTCCAAGTTTCCGGACTTTCTCGCTTCGCAATTGAGGTAACGCAAGCAAATCTTTACAACCCCCTCTTTTCCGCACTTATTGCAAATCTCGGGACGAGATTTTCTTAAGGGGGGAGGGCTGTAACATCCCACCCTATTGAAGACCCAAATCTGTTGTTTAGTGCATGTTGATCACAAATGCTAATGATCACTTTAGAAAAGTTATTTAAAAGCAAATCTTTCGAAAATGGTCAAATATGAACTTGATCTAGAAATCCAAAATTTTGTATACAAGTGGGCCCATTTGAAAATTTCCTTGACATCCATGGCCAAAGAGGAATTTTTGGAGAATTTTGTGGATTTTTCTACAAAAAGAAATGGGCTCAAATAAATCAAAGTTCATTATTCAAAATCTGTCTTAATTGAATTTTAATTCAAAATATAAATCGAATTAGCAAAAGTTGTAATAAGGAAAAATGTTCATCTCAGTGAAACCTTCCAGAACTGATTTTATCAGATTTTTTGAAGCACAGTAAAGTTTGGTTTCAATCAAATCAAATCAGCACGTGCAAATAAATTCGAAAAATTCAAAAATTTTACTGTAGCGACATGTGTCGACCTCGTCGTCGATCCTCAGCCCGCTGCCCATTCCGGCGAACTGTGGCCGCCGTCAGCGCAGCACAGCGTCGAGGACCGGTTCAACCCCCCCCCCCCCCCCCCTGGACTCCAGCTGCTCTCTCTCTCGCTCTCTCCGCCAGCTCACACGCAGAGAACAGCCGCCACGACGAGCCGCCATTGCCGCCTCTCCACTGAGCTCGAGCTCGCCGCCAATCCCGCCCCTCTTTGAGCTCGGTCCCAACAAAGAAAAGGTGCGCTAGGAGCCCCTTAACCGCAGCCCCAACACAAACTTCGAGTTCCCCCACTCTGCAGCGAGAATCGACGCGAAGTCCGATCATGGCCGCCGGGTGACCGTCGTCGAGCTCATCGCGAAATTCGGTCATCTCGGTGAGCATCTCCTCAATTCCTTGCTTTGGGTAATGCACACCTCACCTGCGCGCATCCCAGAGCTGACCTCGTCGTCTTTCACGCAGCGGAACCGCCGGAAGCACCTTCTTCTTCGCCGCCGTTCACCGGACCGCGCCGCCCCTCCGACGAAGTCCCCTCTCCGGCCTTCCTCCACGTGCACACGTGCTACGGTGAGCATCTCCATCACTCCGTGGAGCTCATGCGCGCCCTAACTCACCCCCTCGCTGCCTCCTCTCGCCAGAACACGTCGCGCCGCCGCTCGCCGCCGCCGCCATCGCCGCCGATCTCCTTCCCGGCCGCGCGCACGTGCACACCAGCCCGCGTTGGGATCGCCTCGTTGCCCTTTTCCTGTTGCCGTTGACCGTTGCGTGAAACTCGCCACCGTTTAGCCGGAACGGCGTCCTCGCCGTCGCCCTGTCGCGCGCGCCGCCATGCCATGGCATTGCTACAGTGCCGCGTCATCTTTTTCCTTTTTGTTTTCTCAGAATTTTGGCCAAACTTGTAAAATCGATAGCAATTCGAATACAGCTCAGAAAAATCCAAAACAAAATTTGTTCGTTTCCTTATGAGCAGAGCTATCCAGTGGTACAACATAAACATCTGAATTCGTCTCAGTTAATTTTATAAAATTCAAAGAAGAGAATCAGGAAATAATTTTTATAAAAAGATCTGTAAGTGCAAAAATTCTGAATTTTGGCATGCACACTCCTAATAGGTTTACTGAACATCCCACCAAGTGGTATCTTGAAATGCACCTTATTTTGGGAGTAATTGCAGTTTACAGTTGCTAGAAAAATATTTTTATTGATTTTATTCCTGCACCTTTTTGCACCAAATTTTGGATATGTTACTGTACCTAGGATGAAGATGCTATATAAAAATACAAATGTAATTTTAGATCTTCCAGAACCCTTTTTAAAAATTTTAGAAGGGGATCCCTTTTGCGCGTAAGGAAATTCCTAAATCCAAAGTAATTGTATAAATCACTTGGGACCAAAATGCAAAAACCTGATGAATGGCCCTGCCAGCATGTTGCATTTGCATCATAACATCACCATGTCATTTTGTCAAGGAAGTTCCATGAACTATCTTTGATTGTGTTTATATTGTTGCATTCATTTAGGAACCGACGCCGGACTCGAGGACGTGGAGATCGTGGCCGAGGAGACCGGCGCTGACCTGAACGTGCTCGAGTGTGCTAACCACCAGCCCCAAGGCAAGCCCCGGTGCATCTCACCCTGTTTTAAAAGATTTTCCTTTTATCACTATATATGGAGTCATGAATTGTGCATTTACGTTTTAGGAGTTTTATGGAACCGTAGTTGCATTAATTTACATGCTCCTATGGGTGGGTTCAGTTTTATGCAGCCACGTGATAGACTCCGCTATGCTTAATAAGGTTGTGTCGTCGGTAGGAAATCGAATGGTATGGAGACCGCTCGGTGTAAGTGGGGTCGCTTTTAATTTATGTTCTCACATGATGATGGTAATGAATTTGAGACCGAACGGGGAAGTTCATGTGTAGGTTGAGGTGACAAGGCTCGCCTTGTTCGCCATAGCCCCGTTTGTGTCGGTTGAGGACCGTTCGTTGTGGCCCCGCTGAGCAAGTTTGAACAGTACCGGATGCATGCTAGGAGAATGGGAACTAGTAAACTTAGTAGCTCGATGCTATATTGTTGGACGTGAACCCACCTCTCTTTTGGTGATGAAGATGGTTATGGTGGAATTTGGGACCGTGTTTGAAGGGAGGGTGCCCGGGTGAACCACGGTTAGACCAGGCATGGCTATCGCGTGGGGAGACGTGTACTCGGGAGAGGTGTTAAGAGGCTCGACTTTATGGTGTCTTGTAAAAGGTTGCCGTGCGTGACTCTTTCGAGTAGCGTACGTCGTGTATTCAGGTTTCGCCTGCAGGTGTAAATCGATTCGAATCGCCGTCCCTCGCGGTTATTGAGTACCACTTGTTCACTGTGTCACATCGTAGTAAGAAGTGCACATAATGATGATTATATGTTATTGTACTTCAATTAATTGTGTTGCAACCATGTATTGCTTAGTTAGGTTGCTAATATTTATATTAATGCAAGAACCCTTTTAATTTGGTTAAAATATGAAAATAAGGATCAATTATTAGTGCCGTTTTTGCAATTAAATTTCACCCCGGTCAACCCCCTGCATATTAGGAGTCGGTCTTAGATGGCCATTTTGACGGGTAAGACTTGCTGAGTATTAGTTGCTCAGGGTTTCGCTGTTTAAAATTTTACTGCAGGTATTCCCGATTGCAACTTCTGCGGGTGTTGTGGTAAAATAGTGTGGGAGGGTGAACCGCCCAAGGACTGGTCCATTGAGTGGGTTCCCTCTTCTCCCAGCCAGGAGCAAGGTGAGTGAGATCGTGTCTACGGACCGGACATGGTTTCATTGTATATATGTATCGTCGTGTGTTTCGCTTCCGCTCGTGTTATGTAATCGGATTTCGAACTCCTTTATGTAAAATAAATCGAACTTCGAACTGGATGTCGTATGTTAATTATGGAACCAATGTAATAACTGAACTCAATGTAAAATTATTTTATTTATGCTTATGTGTGTGGTCTATGCATACTTGCTTCGCCAAGTATTCCCCGATTAAGATCCTGGTTAGCAAACCCCTCATTGATTTGAGGTGGGATGCTACACTAAGCATCGCTTGCTGGGTACTTGCTTTGCTCATCAGGAGCTTCCGAAAATAACAAGCAACCGCAACTTGGTTGCACTGCACAACAGGTGCTTGTAGGAATGACAATACTCTGCACCGCATGATGTTCGTGTAAAAAAGTTCCTTTATTTTTATTCGTTTAGTGAACTTTGTGTATTTACACATGGTGAACATGGCCCTTCAATTGTGCTAAACGTGCCTTTGCAGACATAAAATTGTAGCCTCTTCTAGTTTTATTTTTTTATTTTTTGGTACTTGGGTTGTGTTAGATGGTTTTGCCATTCATATTTCCTGCCAACCGAGCTTGGAATAAGGCAAAAGAGAAAAGGGCAGGCTGAAATTGCAGCAGAATCATGGAAGTACCTCAGCATGAGAGCGGCACCCATGATCCGGAGGTTTTAAGCGGAAGGAGAAGAAGGAGAGATTGTTGAATTCAATTGTGTACTAGGATGAATAAACCACGTTGCTTAGGAACTTGATTTCAAGTTAGAACAAAACGGCGATATGATCTATATATATGGTGCCTCAATGTTTTTCTTTCCCAGTACCATTTCTTTTTTTTGGGGCTATTTTTCCCAGTACCAATTCAACAAAATATTCTGAATGATACCAAATTCCATTTTTTTAAATCCGAGAGAATTTATTCTCTACAAACAATATAAGATATAATACATATTATTGTGTATTTGTAGAAATGTTTGGTATGGAGCACCCTCGTCCATCCATGGTGGATATTTAGGTGCGGCAAGGCCGTGTGTTCTTTCTAGTATACTCGATATGATAATGTTCTTTAGGGGGCCTTACATAATTGTGACATAGTTGGACATGCGCGCTTCGATCCTGTCCCTCACTTTTCGATCGAACGGTTCTTGTCGTCTGGTAACACGGTAGCACCTTAGGGCAGAGTAACACCTGATATGTTCTCTACTATTCAACGCTAAAATGGTAGCGCGAAATGAGAATATTTGAGCTTAAAAATTGATGCAACGTGAAACATTCGTCAAAACATGCTGACGATAACATGGTCCCCGTGCAACACCCTCTTCCTTTCTTCTGGAGAAGAAAAGATAGATGTACCAACGCTTACTTTGATTTGCATCGAAAACCGACAGGTAAACTTGATCAATTCGGAACAATCATCTATGTAAAAGCCAATCAAAGGTATTTTGTTTTCCTTTGCCCTACAAAAGCATTTTTTTAAGACAATCCAGCTACAATGCTACGAGGGTAATAGAGAGCCACAAGCCACAATGCGGAGGTGTTGCTCGAGGTCCACACAACAGCGCCGAAGGATCCGATAATCGAGTCTTGTGGTTTGTGTTCTCCACACTCCCCCGGCCGATCCCTGATAAACCTGTCCTGAACTGTTCATATGGTCCCTCTCAGTACAAGGCAACAACCGCCCAAAATAGCACCCGCCCCTGCCAGCCAACGACATGGACAGTTGAGATATGTTTCACAAATGGTACAAGATTCAATCATTTCTCCAGGTCGAGACTGGTTCTGAATCATCAGCCCTCACCAAAAACTAGGCGAAAAACATTATTTTTAAGAAATGCATACGTTTACAAGGATCTTATAGAAGAATATCCTTGCGTTCCAGATAGTAAGAGCGCACACATCGATCCAAACGCTTTTGCACCAAATAAGAACAAGCTTCTCCACGGCACGAAAGCTTGGATCGACACAAGGACGAAGAGCTCATATTGGCCGCACGTAGGCCGGGACAAAATCCCATGCTGGTGGAGGCTGCGAAGCACCCGTCCTCCCATCCCATTTCAGCGTCCACACAACGAAGGCAAACTAACGGCTCTGGTTTGCCGCATCTTACATGCAAGCGCGCTTTGCCAAACTTTACTGATCGTTCGTTTGGGCAAAACTAAAGTGGCGGCGGCAGGTGTACGTGTAACCACTAAATAGTTCAGGGGAACTTCAGCCACTGAGCTCGAACGAAGGTAGCTAGCCACATACAGTGCAAATCGAAACGATTGCGCAAGAGACAACAAGGTTCACGCCGACGCCGGTCGTGGAGGTCCCCGTCACATGTACGTGAGAGCGCGGCGCAATTTGCAGTAAGAATATGCTTGAGAGCGAGAAAGAACAAATGCAGTGGTTGAGCCAAGATACCGACTCCCGTCTTTAGAGCTGTAAACTAGCCAATGCGCAAATTGAGCTTTGTAGGACCTGTGGATGTTTTCATTTGCCACAAGGAGCTGCATTATTAGTTTATTTACTCTGTTTTTAAGTCCCGGTGACCATAATTTTAACACTTTTAACACTATTTTCATCAGATGGGATTCTACCAAAACTTGCATCCAAACAAACACTTGAACTGAATCATAATCCAAGGCTTTCATCACGGTGTGAGCTTTCTCTCATAAATAAATTATAAACTAGTCCTTGTAAGTACTAGTAGCGCTGTCAGTTTTTCCACTACTAATAGCGACCCTTCTGTTGAATTTCCTTGGCCCCAAGGACCTCTGCCCCCAGGTGCCAATCAGGAGCCAATCCCCAAGCAGTCAGGTTCCATAAATTTATTCCGCCTTATCGCCGCGCACATCGCACTTTCTCCCGTCCACTGCCAATGGGAATCGGGTGGTGTCAACGTAAACCCACAGTGAAACGCGATCGACGATCGGTGCTGTACTGCTGTGTGTTGGATCCTTCTCCGATCGAGCTGCCGAATATTGACTGTCCACGTCCAAAAAGGCGCGCGGCGGCAACGCGAGGCGTAGGTATCTTCGCGCGACGAATCTTCGCGCCGGGCGCGGGCCGTTGCTGATTAGCAGCCGCGTGCGTGCTGTGATTTTGTTTTTGCGCGATGATCCTTTTGCAACGAGACGGCGGGAACACGAGTCTTAGGGAGTCGTAGCGTGATTAGTGACTTCGTTCTGGTGTCGTCAGGCTGTATGTAAGTGACGGAGGGGTCACCATCTAGGAAGAAGATGGATCTTTTGTGGAAAGGCAACACTATGTCCTTGGAAAATTTGTAGAAGGGAATTGAGTTGCAATCACACTATGATACGTCTGGTTTAGGGTTTGTTTGGTTGATTCTATGAAAGAAATTATTTCGTGGTTGGACGTTATTCTGTATGATAAAATCTATAGAGGAATTGAATCTGGAGAAGTTTTTTTTTTTAACTCCCAACATCTTAATTCATTTCAGATACTATGCACACATGTCTACGAGTTACTGTAAGAGACAAGCTGCCTTGGTCGAATATGATAGTATCATGATGGCACCAAAATGTACCAAGCATAATATGATAATTTCTTTAAAAATCCTTTGTACTTTTATAAGTCGTGTACTTGAATAAGAGGTGGTGAATAGTTCCCTCAACAATGTTTTTTAAGAAGAAGATGATGCACCATTGTGCTTACACCTCGATCATGTGAGGTGTTGCCAACCAGTGGCGAAGCCACGTTATAGGCTGTGATGCACATGCACCCACACTAAAGTAAATTTTACCTTGTAGCTCTAAGATTTTCACCATGTAACATATTTTATACTCCTATTTACCTATAGTGATGCACCCCCCATCAATTTGATCTAGCTTCGCCACTGTTGCCAACGACGACAACAATTTAGTTGCTAGGTACTCAGGGGCGAAGCTAGGATTAGCTCATGGGTGGTGCCAGATGCAGTAATTAGCTGCTAGAACTGATGCCTAAACAGTAAAAATTAAGCTTATTAGTGATACATTCGCCACTGTAGGCACTTATAGTGAGCATGTATAGGTTGAGAATAATGTTTATAGACGAGGCACATAGTTAGTTACTCTTAAGTTTAAATTCATATGTGAAACAAAAATGGTTGAATTTGAAGATATTTTACATTATGACGGGCTCATCCGACCCAATCATACGACCAGTTTGTGCTAGTCATTTGGCTTGGTCGGTTACATGATGGCACATGAAGCATTATCCTTTAATGATTCTGTAAACAGTTTTGTAAAAAAAAATGAGCCTCCTACATATTGCAATCCAGAAATGGAAATAATCTTGGCCACTCGCCCGGAACTTCATCTGAGGTCGCGAGGCAGCCACACTGCCACACAACTGCACCTGGCAGCCACCGTGTCACCCACACTGCCATGTGTGCCGATCTGGGCCGGACCTCCCCACGGCGCAGGAGTGACGCCACTGCTTCGATCGGCCAGGCCAGGAAAGCCTCACGCGCGCTCAGCCAACCGGGCCCTGCCATGCGGGCCCCACGCTGCCGCTCCGGAAACCCGTCCAGATTCGATGAACCGAGACTCCAGCCAGAGCTATATGTAAACCACCCGCTCGTTTCCATCCCCCGTACACCACAGAAACAAAACGCACAAGTGAAACGCATTCGCTCGCGACATATCACTTGCGAATTTGAAACGCAGGAGAGACCAATGGCTTCCGCTACCGCCTCCATCTCGTCGCACTCCGCCGTCCTCCGTGACGTCAAAGGTGAGGTTTTGTTCTTCAGCGCCTGGCTCTGTTGCTATTCAATTCCGTGGGATTTCCTCAAGAAATTTGCTCGAATTCGAGGGTTTAGTGAAAATTTCTCGGTTCCCATGCTTGATAACCCCCATTGTTTCCTGTTCGAATTTGGGGGAATTCGGGAGCGTTTCCACCCTGCGAAATGCCAGTTCGGATTTGAATTGAGAACGAACGAATCGGTCTAAAATTTCCCCTCATCTTTGTCTGTGCAGCCGCGAGGATTGGCACCGTGAGGACGCAGGTGTCCGCTGCCCCGTCGGCGGCGGCGGCGCGGGGGCAGCGCGCTCGGGCGGTGCGCCCGCTTCGCGCGGCGGAGCCGGGGAGGCAGCCGGTGTCGGCTTCCGCGGCCTCGGCGGCTCCAGTCGCGCCCGTGGCGGAGGAGGTCCCCGCCGTCGCCGTCCCGGCGGCCGTCGACTACGAGGCCCTCGCGCAGGAGCTTGAGGGCGCGTCGCCGCTGGAGGTCATGGATCGGGCGCTCGCCATGTTCGGCTCCGACATCGCCATCGCCTTCAGGTGCGTGACACAACACACTGCTCGCCTGGTTCGGATCCTGTTTCACGCGCCCGTTTGCGTCCGTCACCCGTTGGCTTGTGGTGGACTGGGTTTTGGCTTTTGCGCCGTGCCGTGCCCGGAAGGATCGTGGGTCTCGTGGTATCTTCCGAGCGTGTGGTCGGGGGAGATTCCTAGTTGTTCATCTTTTCGCTCCTCACTGGATCATGGGCCCATCATGTCGGTGTCTATCCCACTAGTAGTAAGCAGTGTAGTCATGGATCATAGCCGAGTAAATCATAATTATAGTTCCTGACAGCCTGTCCCTGATTTAACGTGGCTTCTTAATTTTGGAGTACTAATTTATTACTCCGTAATAGTATATTAATGGATCAGGCTGGGTATTCTTTGTCCATATGACCAAAACCCGATAGCTTCAAATGTATCCGGACGGGTGGGCATTGGCAAGCTTGGCAAACGTCCAGGTTCGTTGAACCTGGTGTCCAAGATTGTATTAGTGGAAATGAGCTAGAATCATGGCCCACCATCCACGCACTAGAGGACGAACCATATTTGTTTGACGGCCATACGAAACCAATAGTAGCGGTAGCGTCCAAAATCACAATAGATTCCTTGTGTCCTTCTACTCCCTTTTTCCGTTCGGTAAAGCTCTAGGTGTGTTTGGTTGGGTTTTTTTTGAGCCCAACCAAACAGGTTGGCTGTCAAAAAAAGTCACAGTTAAAAGTAGCTTTTGTCTAGTTCATTTCTGAAAGCAGGTAGGAAGGTGCTTTTTTTGGCTTTGGCTTTTACAAGTATGAAAAAATTACCCATATACATATATACATACATACATATATATGTATGTACACATATACATATAAATATTTATAATATGCATAAAATATTTATAATATTTATATATATACATAAAATATTTATAATATTAACATATATATGTGTATGTACATATAGTATTTGTAAAACATACATATACATTTACATATGTAGGTATAAATATTATATAAAAATGTACATATTTATTTATAATATTTATATAGACATAAAATATTTATAATATATACATATATATATGTATATGTACATATAATATTTATAAAACATACATATACATTATGTATGTATATATAAATATTATATACAAGTGTGTACATTTATATACATATGAATATGTTATATATGTGTGTGTATATACATACATATACATGACATGTAGTCAGTTTCCAAAAAGCCACAGCTGTTTCACCAAACGGCTTTTAACTTTCTCACAGCTTAAATCCCACAGCAGCTTTTTTCACAGCCCACAGCCCACAGCAGCTTTTTTGACAGCCACAGCCCAACCAAACACACCCTTAGATAACAAGCAGAATTTGTTCTCTTTGTTTAGTGTGTGTGTTAGGCTACTAGCAACTTCTAAATAAGAGGAGACGGGAAAAAGTGTACCACGTATGCACCTCGTCGTGTATGTAAAGCCTTTGTAGAAGTGATGATCTTCAGGCTGGCCATGACTTGGATCTGTGTCTTCATACCAATCGGATAGCCTCACCCAGCTTGTTGTTTTGTATGATCCATCGAGAAGAAGGCATGCCATAGATGATGCCAATTGATCAGTTCACTTTGCTCTTCCAAATGATGAAATAAGCACATCACTGATGTCAACCGCTCTTGTCGTGCAGTGGTGCTGAGGATGTAGCGCTGATCGAGTATGCTAAGCTGACGGGACGCCCGTTCCGCGTCTTCAGCTTGGACACGGGACGGCTGAACCCGGAGACGTACCAGTTCTTTGACAAGGTGGAGAAGCACTACGGCATTAACATCGAGTACATGTTCCCGGATGCCGGCGAGGTGCAGGCGCTGGTGAGGAGCAAGGGCCTCTTCTCCTTCTACGAGGACGGGCACCAAGAGTGCTGCCGGGTGCGCAAGGTGCGGCCCCTGCGCCGTGCGCTCAAGGGCCTCAAGGCCTGGATCACCGGCCAGAGGAAGGACCAGTCCCCGGGAACCAGGGCCAGCATCCCTATCGTTCAGGTATGTTGATTATCATCTTTCATTCTACAAGCATTGTTTTGATCTGCACGGATTTGGAGTTCAATTTAATCTGATGTCTGATTGTGTAATTGATGAAAATGTGCAGGTTGATCCTTCTTTCGAAGGGCTGGACGGTGGAGCTGGTAGCTTGATCAAGTGGAACCCCGTGGCCAACGTCGATGGCAAGGACATCTGGACCTTCCTGAGGACCATGGACGTCCCTGTCAACCCTCTGCATGCTCAAGTAAGTTCTGTTGCAAACCTGCAGTCCACATCATCCACGATGTCTTGAAATGTACATGTAACTGACATTTGTTAACTGAACTTTGGTTTCAGGGATACGTGTCCATCGGTTGCGAGCCCTGCACCAGGCCGGTCCTGCCGGGGCAGCACGAGAGGGAAGGCAGGTGGTGGTGGGAGGATGCCAAGGCCAAGGAGTGCGGCCTCCACAAGGGCAACATTGAGAAGGAGAACCAGGCCGCGCCCAAGGCCAACGGCAACGGTGCCGGCGCCGCGGACATCTTCCAGAGTCAGGCCGTCGTCTCCCTCACCCGCCCTGGGATCGAGAACCTCCTCCGGCTGGAGAACCGCTCTGAGCCATGGCTCGTGGTCCTCTACGCGCCGTGGTGCCCGTTCTGCCAGTCGATGGAGGCATCCTACGTGGAGCTGGCCGAGAAGCTTGCTGGCTCCGGCGTGAAGGTGGCCAAGTTCCGTGCTGACGGCGAGCAGAAGCCGTTCGCGCAGGCCGAGCTGCAGCTGCAGAGCTTCCCCACTGTTCTCCTCTTCCCAAGCCGCACCGCCAGGCCCATCAAGTACCCGTCGGAGAAGAGGGACGTGGACTCCCTCCTCGCCTTCGTCAACAGCCTCCGGTGATGTCCGTCTGCGAGCGAGAATCATCGTTCTCTGTCAGTCTGCGTTGTGTGGTGGTGTCCGTGTAGGCAAACTGTATGTAGAGAGGATGTGTTGGAGGGAACTGGGGTGGCAACAGAAATGGAGGGAAGGTTCAGATGCAGATATGCATTTTGGTTACCACTGCAAAATGATTGCAGATAGAGTCCTGAAGTCCTGTGCCAGGGATTGGCAGAGGGGGTGGTTATTCGTGTGTACTGTACTCATAGCTAGGGGTCCCAGAGGATTGCAAGGGAAATCAAATAAGATTTTCAGTTTTGGGAGTTTATTTTTTGTTCATTCTCCTACTACTACTTGAATTGTGAACGCTGTCTTTCTTTCCTGTTCGGAGAAAAGCGGTGCGAGCACCACCTCATTAAAGAAGGAAAGCATACAGGAGAAACTTGTTTTGATCCTCGGCAGCCTTGGACTAGTAGGATAAAATACCGATCGATTTCAGAAAACAATGTCACTAGTACGATTGATTACCGGTCCTCTGCACCGCTGCTCGTGATCTAGATAGTCTGTTTCACGGAGGACCAGAGAAGCTAAGCAATTACCCTGTAGAAAGCATTGAACTCCGTAAGGTCAGTGTCTCAAAAAAAAAAAAAAAAAAAACTCCGTAAGGTCAGTCCCAACATAATTCGGTGTAAACAATTTGCGAGTGACATGGGCAAACGGGTAATACAGAATGTTGCGCTGTTGTTCTCCATTCTGCACATTTTCTTTGGGAACGCTGCACTCCGCACATTGACAAAGGACAATAGTTTTTTTTTTTTTTTTTGAACTGAACTAGTCGAATGCTGGTTCGTTGCTCAAGTGTAAAGATTGGAACAAATATAGGTAAACTTTGCTACTGCCCATCTACAAATAAAAATGCGTTCCGTAAAAAAAACAAAAACAAAGAAAAATGCAGCAACCCAGAACACCAGATTTAAATTTGCACTCGAGAAGCCCAAAAACTAGGTCCAAAACAGAGCGGCCCATTACAACTAGGTCCAAAACAGAGCGGCCGAAATCATACGACAATACAACTGTCGTGCTCCAAACCGGCCCAATGAAGCCCAGCGACGTTGCCATTTCTCCCACCACGGAAACCGCGCCACGCCTCCCCCATCCCAACGTGCATGCAGCAGGTGGATAAGTCCCCACGTCGACTCTTCCACGCCATCATTATCAACTGCCGTTCGCCTTCGCACGGGCCCCACACCTCTTCTTCCCCAGTCCCCACACCAAAATCCATCCTTCCTCCGAAAAAGAAATAAAAAGGCACTAAAATATCGACTTTCCCCTGGCCCTCCTCCCGCAAAACCCCTGAGAAATCACCCACCACGAGAACGGCAAAAGCGCCCCCAAATCCATCCACACGAGCAGAGCATTTCCCCTCTTGGCCGCCGCCGCCGGGGAAGGGAGAAGGGGGAAACCACCGCGATGGCTCTTCTCCCCCAGATCCTCCACTCCCCGCACCCCCGTCTCGCCGCCGCCTCCTCCCCGTCCCCCTCCCCCTGTCGCGCATTTCGTCGAACACCTCGCCTGCGCGCGCCGGCCCCACGCCGCGCCCGCCGCCTCGTCGCGGCGGCGAGCGGGTCCGGACCGCCTGAGTCCTCCTACCCGCCGGAGTCGGACGACGGGCTGGTGGAGCTCCCGCTGTTCCCGCTCCCGCTCGTGCTCTTCCCGGACGCCACCCACGCGCTGCACATCTTCGAGTTCCGCTACCGCATCATGATGCACACGGTGCTGCAGACCGACCTCCGCTTCGGCATCGTCTTCGCGGGGTCCGGCTCGGGCGGCGCCGCGGACATCGGCTGCGTCGGCGAGGTCGTCAAGCACGAGCGCCTCGCCGACGACCGCTTCTTCCTCATCTGCAAGGGCCAGCAGCGGTTCCGCGTAGCCCGCGTCGTGCGCACCAAGCCCTACCTCGTCGCCGCCGTGCAGTGGCTCGAGGACCGCCCGCCCGCCGAGGCCCCGGCACCCGGGGAGGACGCCGAGGCGCTCGCCGCCGACGTCGAGGCGCTCATGCGCGACGTCATACGCATCGCCAACCGCCTCAACGGCAAGCCCGAGAAGGACGTCGGCGACCTGCGCAGGGGGCTCTTCCCCACGCCCTTCTCCTTCTACGTCGGCAACACATTCGAGGGCGCGCCACGGGAGCAGCAGGCGCTGCTCGAGCTCGAGGACACCGCCGCGCGCCTGCGCAGGGAAAGGGACACTCTGCGCAACACACTCAATTACCTCACCGCCGCTTCCGCCGTCAAGGACGCCTTCCCCTCCTCGCCGTCCTCAGGGTGAGGTCGTCAGCCGGGATGAGGATAAGGAGTTTGTGGACGGTATAGGACTAAGCTTTTCTTATCTCTTTTTCGCTTTTCTCTTAATGGGGTTAGCATTTTAGCTTGTAAAATTGTATAATTTGGTGGGTGTCAACTCAAGAAATTCTGGAGCTGTGCTGAGGGTCCTTGATAAGGATAAGAATTTTGCTCTCTGAGAGGCTCTGATGCTTCTGGTGCTACATTGGGACATACCTGAAGCAGTTGTTACTAATTGCTCAGCTGTTCATTGATCTAGATTGGCATTTTACTAGTAGAATTCTGTCTGGGAACATCAGCTAAGCAAGTTACTCCAATTCAGTAGCATGTACTGTAGTGACTAGTTGTCCTGCAATCATGCTCATATTTGGGTTCAAAATTAAACCAAGACACGGTGACATGGCAGCAATAAAGTTGCTTTATCTTGGTCATGGTTTCGACTGTTTCAAAAGGTACACTCAAAAAGACTTTACGACTTTATGTTGTGCTCCAATGAAGATGTTTTACAATGATTTGATGATATGACAACATTTCAGCCTCTGAAATTCCTATTTTGTAAAGATGTTTTCTGCGTTTAGGTTGGTGATGTTTCTCTTGGACTTCAACTCGGCATGACTTTTTCTTCATTTTTAATGCCCTATATGGGTTATCCGGCCGTGCGGTGGCTAGAATTTACAGTTTAGCAATTGACAAGACATAGTTAAATTTGAACTTTTAGATTTTATCCCGTTCTCTGTATTTTTATGAGCTATGTTTCGATTTGGCGGCACAGAAAGTGTTCTTGTTGTATAAGAAAATCTTTGGGTTGAAATTAGTCCTCTAATTCGCTGTTAACAAATTTAAAGACAGACTTCAGCTGGAGCCTGGGCTTCCCCTTTGCCGTGCGGTTTGTACCTCCAGCAGTGATCTGATCCATACGTAGTTGTAACGAGTTAGGAACTGTCCATATGTTGTATTTGACAGTGACCTTCAGCAAAAACTGCCTGTGGGAGAGCGTGATTGGGCAAAATTTCTTCTTCTTAAATTTGTTGCGAGGGTGAAATGGCAAAGTTTCAGGTATCACAAAAATGCGTGCCATCAGGCTACCAAAGTTTAGGCCCCTTTTGCATTGAAGGAATTCTGAAGGAATTTCAGAGGAATCCATTCCTATGGAAAGTTTCCTACATTTGCTGTTTGGAACGCAGGAACGATGAGTTCCTTTCTTTAGGAACGGTGCCCCTTCGGGTACAAAATGGAGGAATGAAAAAATCCACCCAAAGCTCTTGGGAATTTTTTCTGTGTTTGAAGGAAAGCTAACCACTTTGCTAATCGCATGACCTAGCTTCTCTTGACCATCATAGCCGTGCTCCAAGCCCTTCGAATGCATCTTAAAGCCTTCTTTGGAACGCAAGATTCGAAAACGCAGGAATAGGAAAAAACACAGGAATAGGATAGGATTGTATATGCAAAACATAGGATTCAAAAACACAAAAATTTCGTTAGAAAGGTTGTTTGGATAGACCACAGGAAAAATATAGGAATCTTTAGGAAACTTATAAATAAATGACAGGTTAAAAATCATGTGCCGTAGCTAACCAATGGACTAAGGCTATCTCCAACGGGTGACCAACACCCAAACCAAAACATCGTGTTCGTTTTCTTCAAAATGGCAGACCAAAAAATCACCATCTCCAACGGAAGACGCAACAGGAGCACCACCACCGCCGCGTCCCCGCCCCCTCGCGCCGCCGTAGCCGTGGTGACGCACCCGCCACCTCATCCGCGGCCTCCGCTGCCGCCGCGAGCGAGAGCAGCGGCGGGGCGGAGTGGAGGAGGGAGGCAGCGGGGCGGTCGAGGCCGGCGCGGCGGGATTCGGAGCGCGTCGAGGCGGGAGTCGAGGGCGCGCTGGCCACCGCGGCGGAGCGGGACGGCAAGGTCTCGGTGGGAAGTGCGCGGGATCTGAACGGCCCCAGCTCGCGCCGCCGCGGAGCTCGTGCCGGCCCGCGCCTGCCGGAGCACCGAGGAAGGAAGGGGAAGAAGCAGAGGGGGAGGGCGACGGGGTGGGTAGGCGAAGGGAGAGGAAAGCGGTGGCCGAGGCCATGGTGGCGTGGTGCTCGACGGTCGCCGCGGCGTGCGAGCTCGGGGGAGGACGAAATCCCGTCCGCCATGGCCCCGTCCGCGAGAAGCTCGCCGTCGCCACGGCCCCGCGCGTCGAGGAAGAAGTCGGAGCGAGACTGTGTGGAGGAGAGAGCCGGAGCGGGACCCCGCGCCGCCGCGCCCTCGCCGTCTCCCGCGCCGCCGTCCGCCTTCCCCCGACCTCGCGGCGGAGGAAAAACGATTCGACCGTCGGAAGCGAAGCGTCGCGGGGGTTCCTTGATGTATTTTTGCGGAGTGAGAGCGCCGGCAACAAAAAAACGTCCGTGAGCTGGATGCTCCGTTGGAGACAGTTTTCCTGTGTTTCACCTCCCATTTCTTATGTAAGTCCCAAAATGAACTGGCTGTTGGAGACAGTCTAACAAAACGATATGTCCCACCCGTTAGTGAGGAGTGCATTTTATCCCTCTCCTTATCTTGTGTCAGCCCGTTGTTCTTATCCATCCATCCATCCATGGAGCTCTCCACCCCATCCCGTCAAAAATAGCAAGCGAGCAAGCCAAAGCACCGAAGCACGAGGAGCTACTGCTCATGCGGGCGTGCGGCGATGGATTCACGCAAGTTGCAGCTGAGGGGCAGCGTGCAGTGGTGCGGATGCCGCGAGCACCGCTACAGCAAGTCAGCAACGGCCGGCAAAACGAGCTCCGGCGGTGGCGCGTCGATCTCCCGCAAAAATCCTCCTCGATGTGATTCAGCGCCACCATCTTTTTCACCTCGAAAATTGCAGTCCATTTTGGTACTTCATCAAGACCATCGTTGCTTTACTCGCGGGATGCCTTTCTGCTACAGTCATGTTTCTTCCTCCTTCGTCCGTTCATTCTCTCGGTAATCTGTGCTGTTAATCTCTGTAGTTTGCCTCGGTCCTACGCGACTGACGGGAAAATGAGGTCTGGCTGGATGCTTCCTTTCCCGTGTTTTTCCCGTGAAGGCCCGATTGCGGTATTTTTTCTATTTCTGTGTTTTTCTTGTGAACAGTCAACTGATTCCTGTGAAATTTCTGTACAATTCTTGTGAAAATCCTGCGTTCAAAGGGGCCGAAATGGGTTGCAAAGGAATTTTTCCTCCAAAATTCCTACGGCTCATTCCTACGAACCAAAAGATGCTACAGTGTTAATTCCTATAGGAATGAGATTCCTACGTTTTTCCTACAAATTTCCTTTGATCCAAAGGAGCCCTAAGCTCCGTAGCTTATGAATCTGGCATGGCTCTTGTTGCCGAAGTGGAATAAAAAAAGGACGGCAAGAAGAGAGGAGCGAGTGACCGAGAGAGCAATGAGTGGATAAGCCTGTTCTGATCTCCGTATAGGCCGATCCATGGTGCTTTGGAACGGTGAAATAGTTTTTTTTTGTTATTTAGCTTTTAACTTATTTAGGCTTGATACTTTATTATAGTTTTTATTTTCCAGTTCCTGTGTTACGAATTCCTGCAATCCAAACAGCAAGAGTTCTCAATTCCTTCGTTTTCGGTTCCTGCGGTTTTCTCACCTTTTTCATTCTTATGTTTTTTTTTTGTTCCTGTGTTTTTTCTTATTTCTACGTTTTTCATTCCTGTGCCCTAAAAGCGCAACGGAGTATATTGAGCACAGCATGGATAAGCCTGACAGCGAACACACTGAATCAGCCTGTTCGCCTCGCTGCGAAGCAGCCGTTTTATTGTAGCAGCTGCAGAAGAAATAACTGCGAACACTGTAGCTGCTGCTGAAGAAGTAACTGCGAATATTGTAGCTGCTGCAAAACAGCTGCTGCAAAGGAGGCGTACAGGCTATATTACACTCCGGTTAGCCCAACGTCCGCAATGACGTCCAACATGCGGCGATCCTGTGAACCAGGCGTGCACCCGGCGTGGCAGGACCTCGGCGTCACAAACCTCCGTGACGACATTCACCAGTCGTGCACCAGCCACACAGGGTGTGTGGTCTACTGGAACCGCACGCCCCGCTCGTTGAACAGCCGGAGCAACCGTAACAGCTCGTCGTTGGAGAGCTTCGATGGCCGCTTGCCAGCAAGCTCGGCTGATTCTAATGCTCCGGCGATCCTCTCCTTGAACGTCCCAAGCTCTTCATCACTGAAACCAGCCGCACCGTCGTCGTTAATATCTTCATCGCCGTCACCGTCGAGAGCAGCAAGGCCAACGCCACCGGCACTGCCCTCTCCTTGAACCGCTCTCCGGGACCGGCTGAAAAGGTCCATGACCATCCTCTTCTGCTTGAAGATGGCACCGAGAGTCTTGTTCTTCTGCCCAAAGCACACGCGCGTGAACGCCAGCCACTCGCCGAGGTCGACCCCCGGCGCGGCCGCCCTCGGCCGGATCTCGACGACGGACGAGTCCACCCTGGGCATGGGCACGAAGTCCCGCTTGCTCACGTCCATGAGCAGCTTCACGTCGGCTACCAGGCGCACGTTGGCCGCCAGGCGGTTGTACTCCCCGTCGCCCGGTGTGGCCACCAGCCGCCGCGCGAACTCCTTCTGCAGCAGCAGCGTCGCCGTCCGGAACCGGTAGGGCCCGAACAGCAGCTTGGCGATCAGCGGCGAGGAGATCCCGTAGGGGATGTTGGCCACGCAGACGTCGAACTGCGGGAACTCCACCTCCACGGCGTCGCCCGTGATCACCTGCCCAGCAGAGGACCAAGAGAGAGGTCAGCTTACGGTCCGAGGCATTTGGTCGAACGGGTGGCGGGCGGGGAGAGGCACGGACCGTGAGCTTGTCCGCGAGGCCGAGGGCGGCGGCGCGTGCGGTGACCGCTTCGACCATGCGCGTGTCGATCTCGACGGCGGAGACGTAGGATGCGTGGGACGCGAGGAGGCGCGCGGTGAGGTTGCCCGTGCCTGGGCCGACCTCGAGGACGGCGTCGCCCGGCTGGAGCGCGGCGCGGCGCGCGATGGCATCGAGGACGCGCGGGTTGGTGAGCAGGTGCTGCCCCCGCGGCTTGTGCAGCCGGAACCGCCCGTCCCACGCCTCCGACGCTGCGTCCTGCCCCGCCGCGGCCGAGGAGGAGGAGGAGGTGCTGGTGGTGGAGAAGGAGCCGTGGCGGACGGCGCGGCGGGTCCAGAGAGCGGAGACGACGCGCTTCATCGTCAAAACTCAAAAAGGCCTCAAACCCAACAGCGGCGCGAACAGCACAAACAGCGTATTTGCTGCAACGGACAAACGGTGGAAGTAATTTCCTCGAGCATTTTGGGCTCGTTTGGATTATGAATCTGAGGTCTAGATCGATTGCTTGCTAAACAAGGTCGCTTCGCAAATTCTCTAAAATTTTAACAGAAATCTTCCTTAAAGTGGGTCATGTGAACAAAAAGATGGATGTATCGTCATGCTAGATCCGGATTTGTCAGTCAGCTTCCTCATAAACTCAATTACTGGAGGTTTCCCTAACAACCACAAACTATGGGGAACTTGTGAAACTATATTTAAAGATGAAATTCAAACTCGATCACATTTGAGCTTGTTGCCTTCATCTCTTGCATAAAAATGGGTTCGGAAAGTTATTTATCAACACAAATTTTAACTTCTAAAAGTGTGTAAAAAGTTCTAAGCAAACATATGAACCAAAACTGCAAAAAGAAAAGGAAAATGAGATATAAGCCCACATCTATCCTTAGCTTGTGTTTTGCACGCATCTATCCGATGCAAAACAGAAAGTTAATGGGCTGAAATACTAAGGGCATGTTATTGCAGCTTATAATAGATTATTGTAAGCTAATTTATTGGGTCCAGATTAGAATAAGTTGTAACAAACAAAGCATAATTTAGTGGACCAGATGATATATCATATACCACATCTTACAATCCGTGAGTCACAGCAAAGGAGCTTGTTCCAACTTATTAGTGGTTGTTTACCATGGTGCCCAACCAACTTCGTTGATTATAACCCTCCACTGCCACTGTCCAACAATGATCAACCAGAGTGTCAATGAAGATGGGACCATGAACGTCTCCCCCCCCCCCCCCCCACAAAAATAAAAATAAATTTATTCCAAAGAGGGGGGGGGGGGGGGGGGGCATGAACACCTTCCGGGACAATCTTGCTATTTTTCTTTTATTTACTACAAGAGAATAATTGAATGGACGAATGTTTTTTTTTATGTGTGTGAGGCTATGTATCAGATGATGTGTGATTTCACTTGTACATAAGGAAGGCTAGTGAAGCTCTTTTGATTGAATTGAGCTGCTTGTGACATTTGAATATTTGCATCCTGACTTATAGACAGTTTGAATGAATTGAGCTGGTGGATACATTTGAATATTTGCATTTGAATGTGTACATGATGTAATGGTTCAAAAAGCTTCTATATTTTTTTTTGTTTTCTTGCAACTAATTTCCCTGAGTGTCAGCCATCAGCCTGTCGTCATATCCCTGGCGGCTATTCCCTGAGGGTTGGCCGTCAGGGTTAATTTTCCTGACAGTTTTCTCTAAATTTGGTTTTCTGGTAGTGTTTGTATGGACAAGAGTTTAGGGGTGTATGAATTATTAGTGATTTGATACTATTTATTTAATTTCAGATATCACAAACTTTCAACGTACTTAATAGAGGGTTACATTTATGAATAATCCCTTCTATACCATTGTTAAACTTTATAATCCCATTCTTGCCACTGTCAGTGATTAAGGTGGCACCTCGTGAGGTTTTGAACCTTTTCAATTTGTGTGTTTTGAACCTTTTCAATTTTGTGTGTTTTGAACTTTTCAATGGCATGGAAGGGATTAGCCCCTTACATTTACCATAAAAGAATGAATAAGGGGAATCTAAACATTTGAGAGCATTGTTGTGATGTCTGTCTAAAACGCAATTAATTGGATGCTTCGATCAAATTCACTCAGTCTAGCTGAACCACAAAAGTGAGTACTTAACGAGAAATTTTTGTATAATTGAATCATCCTCAATGTCTACAATTGAATTAGCTTC
The DNA here is from genome assembly GCA_007726485.1 of Eragrostis curvula. Lineage (NCBI taxonomy): Eukaryota > Viridiplantae > Streptophyta > Magnoliopsida > Poales > Poaceae > Eragrostis > Eragrostis curvula. The sequence continues at coordinate 17,171,377 of CM017442.1, forward strand.
AACGCGTGGTATCTGTCAGCCAACGGCCATGCACCGGACCACCAAATGCGGCCTGACCTTTGGTGTTTAAAGGTGTAGCCAGATTATTCAACGATCACCGCAATGAGGGAGGAGGGCGAACTCTACTGAAACCGCACTCCCCGCTCGATCAACAGCCGGAGCAACCGCAGCAGCTCGTTGTTGGACACCGTGGACAGCCTCTTGTTTGTGAGCCCGGCGGACTGCACAGCTTCGGCGATCCTCTCCTTGAACGCCACGACCTCTTCCCTGCTGAAATCAACCGCTCTGTTGCTACATTGCTCCTCGTCTTCTTCACCATCATCTACGACGAAATCGTTGTCGTCATGCACTGCACCGACGGTACCGGCATTGTCGTCACGCTCCTCGGCTCCACTAGACCGGCGGAGCAGCTCCACGACCATCTCGTCCCGCTTGAAGACGGCGCCGAGAGTCTTCTCCTTCTTCCTCCTGTTCCTCTGACGTTGCTGTTCGAAGCACAGCCGCGCGAACGCGAGCCACTCGTCGAGGTCGACGCCGGCGCGACCTCCGTCGGCCGCACCTCCTTGGGCCGGACCTCGACGAGGGCGGAGTCCACCCCGGGCACGGGCGCGAAGGCTTCTCTGCCCACGTCCGCGAGCAGCCGCACGTCGGCGACGAGGCGCACGTTCTCCGCCAGGCGGTTGAACTCCCTGTCGCCCGGCGCCGCCGCGAGCCGCCGCGCGAACTCCCGCTGCAGCAGCAGCGTCGCCGCCCTGAACGGCCGGTACGGGCCCGGGCCCAGCAGCAGCTTAGCGACCAGCGGCGAGGAGATGCCGTACGGGATGTTGGCCGCGCAGACGTCGAAGTTGGGGAAGTCCACCGTCATGGCGTCGCCGGTGATCACCTGGAAACGGAACGAATAAGGTAAGACGCGACGCGACCTGTCAGGTTTTAGTTTCGACTCGAGAGGCATTTGATCGAACGGGTTTGGTCGCGCCCGGGGAGGCCGAACGCGGGCGCTGCGCGCAACAACGCACCGTGAGCTTGTGCGCGAGGCAGAGGGCGGCGGCGCGGGCGGTGACGGCGCGGGCCATGCGCGGGTCGATCTCGACGGCGGCGACGCGAGATGCGGGAGAGGCGAGGAGGCGCGCGGTGAGGTTGCCCGTGCCGGGGCCGACCTCGAGGACGGCGTCGCCAGGGCGGATGTCCGCGCGGCGGACGATGTCGTCGAGGACGCGCGGGTTGACGAGCAAGTGCTGCCCCCGCGGCGGCCTGAGCCGCCAGTGGCTCGCTGCCGCCACAACAGGCGAGGCCGATGGGCGGGGCCGGAGAGCGGATACGGCTCGTTTCATGCCAGCTGGCCTCACCTCGAAGGCAGCAGTGTCGCTTAGGCTTTGCCCGGCCCTGCAGGCGCGATCGCGGCACCTCCTCGACTCGGTGCTGGACACACAGGGCCGCGGCGTGTGCGCTGTGCGAGGGGCATCATCGGGATCAGCGCCAGCTCGGGGTACGGCGGCGGCGGCCGCCGGTTGGTCTCCAGGCCGCCACGTCACGTCACGGGTAAGCAGGCTGGACCGTGCGACGTTCGGGCTGTTCGGCGCATGGGCTGACGCGCGGGGACGCCAGGCCCAAGAGGAACCACGGGGGCCGTCCTGCTCGGGCGGTGATGGGCCGCAAGCTCCACCACATGTGCTGTCGTCAACATGTGAAAACAGATACGAGCTACAGATGGAGAAAGCCCAAAACTGACGCATACTCACTCCGTTCGCTATTCGTTGTCTTTTCTGTCAAAAAAACAAACAAACAAACAAACTTTGTACTGACCACAAGCTTAATGGTTTGATCGGAACGGCAACAAAAGGTGAACGAAGTTAGTATCAAGCTGTCTGACGGCGCACGACACTTGGACCCTGCCTGATGGAGTGCCTCATGTACCTCTTCCATTAGCTCATACATGAAGTCTCTACTATTTAAAAAGTCTGAAAAAAGTCGTCAGCCACAATTTCAGCCGCAACAATTAATTAATTATGAAGAATTTACATCAAAATCAATTGTAGATATAAATCAAATGATTTTAAAAATATATATATTTTAAGTTAGTTATAATTTTGATGTATTAACTTTTGCAAACACTTCACAACTTATGCTGCAAAAATCTTACTGCAATAGACACTTATAGATGAATTTGTGCTAGCTAATAAATGAGTCGTCCTTCCAATGATAACCTCAAAACAGTAAAAGTTTTAATAGATACACTAATAAAAAAGTTGGCTAGCGTTGTTGGATTGTTTTATGTTTGTCTGCCCACGGTAAAACTTCCCTCTGTGATTTCTTTCCATGCAATGTGTCAACTTTTTTCATATATGTTGATTTTGAAATTCATCAATAAATGTTACTAGCAGTAGTAAGAATTAATTCTGAAGTAAACTTTAATTGGGGTGGCACGAACCATAGGACTGCGACTGCGACCGCTGAAGTTGGTTTTATATTTTTTTTAGACATTTAAAATGAAAAATATTTACACCGATGCATGGTAGGAGTCGTCGTACACAACTTTCATTGCCCGTAACAACGTACGGGCAAATTGCTAGTTTAAAAAAAAAAGCTCATAGAGGCAACTCATCCAATCAGGTCCTGATAGCGTGCTCGCTAAAGGGCGGGGGAGAGCCTTTTGCCGATCGCCGCGCACGTTGAAGACAGAAATCGGGAGAGAGCAGAGATTGATGGACCTGGTTCGGGGGTCGTGCTCTACTACAGAGCAGAAGCCGCTTGCAGAGCAGGCGGTACCATTTTCTCTTTCCTTCACATGTATATTATCAAAATGCGTAATGCATTCAACTAACCAAAAGCAATATTTACATGGGTCTGTTCTGACTTTTTCTTATCAAAATGCGTAATGCATTCAACTAACCAAAAGCAATATTTATATGGAGGAAATTCCTTATTTGGTCCTTAAAAAATTCATGATTCTTTTCTCGGCCCAATAAAAAAAAAGTTACTTCTATGACCCAAACCGCAACTTTCATTCTTTTTTTGGCACAGAGTCTGTTTTGAGTGTTAATGGTGTTAAATCTGTGTTGAAATGACCATTGTGCCCTTGACTTAAATAAAAATGTAAAATTTATTTTCGAAAAATATAAAATGTAAAATTTATTTTCGAAATAATGCCAAAATATGCTGAAATCATGCCGAAATTTTGTGTAATATGAAATCTTGAACAATTATGTTATTCTGGAATTTTGGATAGTTAAATAATTTCGAAAATAAATTTTACATTTTTATTCATGTCAGGGGCACAATGGTCATTTTAGCACACATTTAACACCGTTAATACTTAAAACTGACGGAAAGGCCAAGAAAGGAATGAAAGTTGCGGTATGGGTCATAGAGGTAAGTTTTTTTCAGATTAGGCCAAAAAAGAACCAAAAACTTTTCTAAGACCAAATAAGGAATTTCCTCATTTACATGGTCTGTTCTGACTTTATCTTCACCGGCTTAGCTGCAGCAGCCAGCGCCACCTTTAGATGTAGTAGGCTCAGTGCAGGAAAGCTAAAAAGCTTGAAACCACCAAACTGCAGGAGAAGCAAACAAACACATGTACTGAATTTTAAAAAATAAAGGTTGCAGTACAGGAGTTGATGGATATTCTCCACATAACCCTAAACAATACAGATGTCGGCTAGTGGTCAGTATGCGAGAGTGAATAAAAATTTGAAGATTCGCACTAGTTGGACTACATAAAGTTTGGTGAAAGTACGGAGTACTAAAGCTCAAGCAGAAGGACGTTTGTAAACACAGCAGAAAGTGAGAGTATAGGTGGGCATATCAGCCAGCCATAACTTAGCTTAATCACCTACCTAAGCAGATGAAAATCACCTAGCTAATCAAGCGAACTGTATAATCATTATCTAATACATTCATGAGGAAGAAGTGCAACTACTGCCCCCTACAAAAGGTTGATATTAGTTGATATTCCAAATCGTTTCCCATTTACTATCGGCTTGGCGAGCTAGGCTGTTGTCTTGGAGACACTGCTAAAGTCAAATTTTGAGCTGCCGTGAAGGACAGAATTTGCACCCATGAGGTTTTGAGAAGACTTCATATTTTACATTTTTCAGAATGGGCTATAGGTCTGAATTCTGAAATGGAACATGATGCAATGATCTCTAGTCATGTTTCTTGAACATGATATTATGTAAAGAACTGATACTAATACGCTAATCAGGACTCTTTTGGTAGCATAAATGGTATCACGGAGATGTTTTCACATGAGTTCTTTGGGGCTTAAACTTTCAAAACACAACCTTCTACGTGATACCAGATAGATAAGTGCATCCATCGGAAAAAAAAAAGATAGATACATAGATAAGTGCATAACGTATCAAGTTGAATCCAATCATCAATGCACCAACTTGTGATCCAGAAATCTTGGGATTCTTAAAAAGGAAAAAGCAGGCAATTGAAAGCTTACCTTTGCAGATGAATCAATAACTCCATCTTCGATTTTCTTTGACACTGTTCTGGCAGCAATTGTGAATGTCTGCACCACAAGATGATGTGGGCTTTCAGTAAAAGCCTTTTATTAAGAAGGAAATCGGTATTTGCACTGAAAGCCACTAAAGATAAACCATTACCTCATCAACATTTTTCGCAGTTTTTGCTGATGACTCCAAAAATATGAGACCGTGCTCCGCGGCGAACCTTTCGCCCTCGTAGCTGACAGCACGTCTATCAGACAGGTCGCATTTGTTTCCGACTAGCATTACTGTCAAATTTGCTGGGGCAAGCTGCTCTGCATCTTTCAGCCACCGTGCGACATGATCAAAAGTCTCCCTCCTGATGTTCAAGTTAGTCAACAATGTATAATGAACACTGCACTTGTGCAGAATAAATAATGAGAGAAAGGTAACTAAATCATCTAATTACCTGGTGATGTCGTAAACCAAGATGGCTGCAGCAGCTCCTCGATAGTACATTATAGTTACAGATCGGAACGATTCCTGGCCAGCCTGTAGAGTTATGAGATTAACGAAGCATGCACAGGCATGCAATTCAAAGCAGTGGGTGATTTCTCCACAGATTAAATGAGTAACAGAATCCTCGCAACGAAGAGAGGATGGAAGCAAGGACGCGTGATTAAGCACAGACCGTGTCCCAAATCTGGAGTTTAGTGGGTTTGTCGTCGATGTCGACAATGCGCGTGCCGAACTCGACGCCGATGGTGAGTTCGTGCTCCGGCTGGAACCTCCTGTCCGTGAACTGCAGCAGTAGGCACGACTTCCCCACGCCTGCAACAATCAAGCACTCGTCATATACGCGGAAGCAACCGGAGGAGGAATCGGAGATGGGAGAGTGACGCACCTACGTCGCCGATAGTGATAAACTTGAACCGCTGGACATGCTTCGGTCCCGACGCCCCCATCATCGGCAGCGATCTCGCACAGCGCGGCTGCAAACTCCGAAAATTCCGTTGGAGATTGTGTTTTCAGGCATGTTTTTTGGAGGAAGAACAAATTACCGAGGATTGAAAGGTTAGTCCTCACCGGCCACGGAGGAGCTGGCAGGTGCGTACTTGATCAGGCTATCCGGTCAGGTTTACCGGTAGCCCGGTTTTCAATTTTAAATTTAAAAAGTTGAAAAATTTTGAAACAAAAAATATGTAAAAAAAATAGATCGAATTTGCAGTCCAACGGTGGAAACGAAACACGTAGATTCGATCGTTTGGTCTGTAAAAAAAAATCGAGCAGCTTTATGTGTTGAAAAAGTTAAGGAAAAAAAAGGAAAAACCTTTTTTTGAAATCTTTTTTCGAACCAGAAACTTTCATCGATTTTTTTTACCAAGCAAACAATCGAATTTTTATGTTGTTGTTGCACCATTGCGCTTCAAATTGCATATAGTTTATTTACATTTTTTTGTTTTATTTTTTTTTCAAATTTTCAATTTTTTTTTTCATTTTTCCTCTTTGATTTTCCGGGATTGTTGTCTGGTGGCACCGAGCAGATAGGTACGGTGAGGGAAGTGGCGATTCCTTTTTTCTTTTGGACGAGGCACGAACTTGACCAATAGATGCACGGTTTAGAGCCTACCGGGGAGAGGAAGACGAAGGGGTGTTACTATTGTATTCGACTGGTATTTATACGCCCCCAATACCCAAAGTTGGCCCTTCTTTTAGTTTACCTCCAACCGATGTGTGCCGGCCTAGTGGTGGGGCCAAAACTTTTTTTTGGGGGGGGGGGGGGGGGAGCGGAGTGGCCAAACATGACCGGCCAGAAATTAGACAGGGGAGTATAGTAATACTAACTGCATATACTATTGTATTTTCTACTGGATTTTTCACTACATATTCTGTAAATTTCGGTACTCTAAACATGGAGTATGCAATAAGCAAAGGGTGATAGAGAGATGCAAACTAACGACAGATGCTAACATGCATGGTGATTAGGAGAAATTCCCGAGCTTGGGGAGGGGGGGGGGGGGGCATGGCCCCTTTCAGCCCCCCCCCCCCCCCCCCCTCCCGCCTCCGCCACTCTGTCTCGGCCAGTTAGGATCACCGTCGAGGCAACCTCCTTCCTGTTGCATCTACCGACCACCGTCATGACCACTCTCGTTGAGCTTTCAAACCCAATACCCAACAATTCTAACATGATGGAAGCCTCACCGGAGACGAGAAAGAAGCTCACAGGCCCTACCAGGAGCAGAGAAAGGGACCCATAGAATTTTTTTTGGCTAACATTTAGTAAAAACATTTGGGTGTTGGCCAGCTTCAAAATGTCCAAGTACAATTTAGCTTTTCCTACAAGAAACAAACCTTATATTTTTGGAAGAAAATATATCAATGTTTTGTTTTCTTATATTTTTTTACCCCGATAAATGAGGTTTGAGTATGTTTTATTAATTCGTAGTAGCTTTATATAATTTAGATATATGAACTTTTTATATTATATCCACTTATGATGTCTCATTGTTCTTTTCCACATTCTTGATCCCATCTTGTAACTAGTTGTAGAGTTGCTTTCATTGAAAGCCAAACCCGGGGTCGGGCTTTGGTAGTGGTGTTATAACATGAAGGTATTGTATCATGCTCGGTTTTGACTCTGACAACTTCGAACAGTGGCGGAGCTGGACAAGAATTTAAGGGGGGGCCGGATGAACACAATCAACACTAAAGTTAAAATTTTTTACCTTTCAAAAAAAAGTTAAAATTTTTGGTAATTTCTTTTTTGTGAATCAAAAAATTTGATAATTTTGTGCCAATTTTTCACGATTCGCAGAGGCGGCTACCCATGATTCTTGGGATTTTAATGATGTTGAATCAGCTACTTATCATTTCTCACTCCTCCAATTAGGATTTTTAATGATGTGTACAACCTTTTAGCCTGCTGATTATTAGAACTTATTATACCTTCTCTAACTTCCTAATCTGTTCGTTTGAGTTCGTTACCGGATATAAGACTCAAGAATCTACAGCTTTCTGATGACGAGCAGAAAAGTAGGAAGCGGCGAAGATGCATTTGGCATGCGAAGAGGGCAGAGCCGGTGCATATGAATAGCAAATTATAGACGTGAGAATATGATAGGCAATCATACAAAATTAAAGTTAGAGCATCTCCAATAGCCTATCCAAAACTAATTCTAAATTCTCCTGATTTAGCTAGCCTCTAAAATAGAAACCATCAAAAAAAATGAAGGAAACCAACAACCTCTCTAAAACCAGCTCCAACTCTATTTTCAAATTCACCACGTCATCAGTGGGCCCTACTTTTTCCCCCTCCAGGCTTGACTTCATCCTCCCCTGTGATCTTTTTTTTCCTCCTCTGGTCTGTTTTTTCTTTCCGTCATACCTTTGGGATCTCCCCCATCTAATCTGTTGTTCTTCTCTCTTCCTGCGGCTTGATGAGCGCACGGCACAGAGAGCGCAACACCAGAAAAAGTGAATTCATAGGAGCCGGGCAGCTGGCTGGTGACGTGAGATTTGGTTCTCGTCTCCTCCTATTGCTTCACGTACGAGAGCCGTTTGTCTCCTACCCCTGGTAACGTGAGAATCGATCATTGATATAAAAAAACTCTACTAGCACACGACAGAGAGCGCGGGAAGCAGGCCCGGAGGGAGCGCTGGCGAGCGAGACGCGCTCGCCACTCCTAGCTAGCGAGATGTGTGGGATGGAGGCGACTCTATTTTTCTAAGCCAGTTAGCGATGCTGTTGGAGTGTGATTTTGGTGAATATTAGCCAAATATAGAGTTGAAAAGCATTTTAGAGAGGCTTTTGGAGATGCTCTTAGTTTCTTTTATGAGGAGCAACGAAATTAAAGTTAGTGTGTATGCATGCCGTATGAACCAATCATTTTGCCTCTCATTGTGCAACCTTCGTTTAGAAGAGCTGCAGGCCCGCTGGCCTCCACATGAAAGGGCCACCTCCAAAACGATAGGCCAGGCCACCTGCTCCATATATCTTCACATTGCTTCTACTACGGACCGGCAAGCAATAAAAGGAGTAGATAAAACAGACTAGAGGCCCACGGCCCAAAAACACTTCGTTGTCTTGTTCGTGAGACTCCCGTCCGTGGTCTGAGCTCCACGCGACCACGGTGGCGGCTGTTGCCTCTGGAGTCTGGCAGTGCTCTGAAGACTAGGGGGGTGTTCGGCGCATAGGGGTCTAAATTTTAGAAGGGTCTAAACTTTAGATAAGCTATATTAAATAAAGTTTAATTACAAAACTAACTACAGAACCCTGGTCTAATTCGCAAGACGAATCTAATGAGGGTAATTAAGCTACGATTAGATGATAGGTACTGTAGCATGACTGTAGCAAAACATAGATTAATTAGGCTCATTAGATTCGTGTCGTAAAGATGTACTCATCTGTAACAAGGTTTTGTCATTAAACTTTATTTAGTACTAGATTTTCTTTGTTTAGAGGCCTCTAAAATTTAGCGCTAAAAGAAACGAACAGGGCCTAGCTCCTCTGAAATTTTACCGCCGATAGGGGGGGCCATGGCCCCTGCCGCCCCCCCCCCCCCCCCCCCCAGCTCCGCCACTAACTTCGAAGATGTCAACATTCTTTTTTTTTCGATGGAACATTCTACTAGTCCTCTCATGCAAGGTTTGCACTACCGACGCAATCGAGAAAACCGACCGACGCCGATAACCTCGGTTTGACCGATTTTCGCGGTAACCGGTCGAAATTCGACGGAAAATTCAAATTTGAAATTTCGAATTGAAAATCGACGAAACCGGTCGGTTTTGACCGGTTACCGACCGGTTTGTGTCGGTAACCAGTCGGTTTTGTCGGTTTTTACGCAGAATTGAAAATTGACAAAAAATGGCTTAAAATGTTGGATTTTTTTGCATGATTTTTGCTGAAATATTCTAAGAATGGTTAACTACACATTGACAACATGGAATTCATAAAAGATGGTACCAACCAACCTCATACAACATACCACAATTCATACAAAGTCCAACATAAATTGTCCGATACATAGTTCTTGACGAAATTTAACAAACAACATAGTTTTGAACATAATACACGTAGTTTTGTGCACATCAACGTACAACAATAGATACAAACATACATTCAAACATGCTACATTCATTCATATACCTAAACCATATATTCATATACCTAAATCATATATTCAAACATGCTACATTCATTCAAACATGCTACCTTCATTCATTCATATACCTAAATCAAACATGCTACATTCAAAAAACAGAAAGAAAAAAAAAAGAGAAACCTCACCTCTGTTGCGCGCCGGCCCTCAGGAAATCGTACCGATTTCTTCGGTAACCGACGCAGATCGATCGGTAACCGGTCGATATTACCGGTTACCGGTTACTCTCTTTTTTTTAATTCCTTTTCACCCAGAATTCTTGCGGCAATTATTTGACCCTTCAAACGATTTCGTATTCGTGTTCCGTTTGCACAAATGGTCTCCAAATGGCGTCTAGTTTTTTTACATATTTTTTTTTTCAATTTTTTTCAAATTTTCAAAAAAATTCAAATTTCAAATTCGAAAATCGGTAAACCGGATTTACCGGTCCGGACCGGTAAGTCCGGTTTTCGCGAAAACCGACCGGTTTCTATCGGTTTTGAAAACCTTGCTCTCATGTGGGAAGCCTATCGTGTTTCACATTTTTTTGCTAGTGTGGCCTCGCCGCCTCGGCAGCCTTTGTGTTTGTCTTTGCACGTCCCCTTCCCTTTGTGTTCTCTTTGCACGTTCTTTGCAATGGTCTTCTCTGATATCAAACACAGTTGGATACTTCGCCAAAAGGGCAAAAAAAAATAAAATGATACCAACAGGTGGATAGCGCGAAAAAGTTTCACTATCTTGCCTACTAAAACAATATGGCCATGTTCGTTTCTTTTAGCGCTAAATTTTAGAGGCCTCTAAATAAAGAGAATTTAGTATTAAATAAAGTCTAATGACAAAACCTTTTTACATATAGGTACATCTTTACGAGACGAATCTAACGAGCCTAAGTAAGCTATGTTTTGCTACAGTAATGCTACAGTAATCATCGTCTAACCACGGATTGCTTACCTTCATTAGATTCGTCTCGCGAATTAGACCAGGGGTTCTGCAGTTAGTTTTGTAATTAAACTTTATTTAATACTCTTAAATGATAAGATTCTTTTTTTAGACCCCTTTAAATTTTAGACCCCTATGAAACGAACACCTGAAAAAGCAAAGTCTACTGTTAATCAGTTACTGCATTTCAGCGGCGTTCGACATGCATCCATGTTGACGAAAACGATCGAATTAAAAAAAAAATCTATAAAGAGGAAAAAGAAAAAAAAAATGAAACACATGGGAGCAGAGCTGTATCCCACAGCTGCAGTTCCGTTTCTTCTCCAGAGTCCAGGGCCCCTCTGTCTCTGCTCCTCACCTCGTCTCTCCCCTTTCCCTTCATCTGCGCAGCACCTGAACCCAGCGGAGCTACAACCCCGGCACGCGCTCGCCTCGCCCTTCCCGCCTCGATCCGGATGGAGGCCGGGAGCGGCGGCGGCCGCGGGAGGCTGCGGAAGACTGAGTCGGCGGAGATGCGGTGGGTCGCCTCCGGCAGCGCCTTCGAGGAGGACGAGATCGAGAGCTCCGACGGCGGCGGCGACGAAGAGAACCCCACGGCCGCCTCGGGCTCCCGCGGCGGCGGCTCGGTCGACGACGACTTCGAGGAGGAAGAGATGCTGCGCCAGCGCCTCGTGCGCACGGGCCCGCGCGCCGACTCCTTGGACGTTGAGGCGCTCGACGTCCCCGGCGTATACCGCCACCAGGTACCCGCTCCCACCCTCGCCTTCTTAGTCGAACCTTGCTTCGGTTTCCTTTCCGGTGCGCACAAGGTGTTTATGGGATTGCCTATGCGAGGCCGCGACACCCACGCGATCGAGCAATGTCTTATGTGATTTATTCGTGATCGTATGCTATTGCTTAATTCATGTGGCTTGGTTCTAACGCGGACTTTATTTTTAGGATCGGTGAGACCATGAGTGTGCAAGGATGCTTGCTTTGAGCTGTGGCCTATAAGTTAGTCTGGTCTGTGCATGTGCGTGAGGGCGTTTGCAGCACTAGTCCAAGGATACTGTCTGATGCAGGGTCCTGCTGTTTACTTTGGTAGTCCAACGATACTGTCTGATTGTATGAAATCTCTAGCTTGGGGCTACCTACGGTTGTATTTGCCCGTATGCCAGCTAATGCCCCCTGTTAGTTGCTTAGATTTCTAGGATCTGTGGTGCTTGAGGTATAGCTTAGGCGAGTATCGCTTCTGGTTTCCTGTGTAGGCTGTTACATGTGAATGTTCTGCTTCGATGCATGGTTTTGATTCTTCCTTTCATTCCTCTTTATGGATTGCGGTGGCTGTCCCAGGGTCTGTTCCTTTATCAAATACCAATAGGAACAGATCAAGCCGTCGATCTTCATGAAATTTATGGTGTTTTGGTTGATGTTGTCACATTGTGAAGAACATTATTTGCAGGAAATAAATATAGTGCTTTTGATATAATTTTCATTTAGCATATTGAATAAGCACCAAAGTGCCAAGTCAAAATAACCTTATTATGTTCTTTATCCTTGATTCCACGAATGCCTGATAGGATGCAAGTTTGGTACTTGGGAACACACATTTCTTTGGACGATTGTTTAGGTTGTGTTTGGTTGTACGCGTGGGGCTTTTTAGAGCTGCATCGTATATCCTGGATGAGGGGAAGCAGGCTGAGTGGATGCTGTGACCGTGAAATAAGTCTGTTTGGTTGGTTGCATGAGCGGAACCTTGTGAAGATGTTTGGTTAATTGCATGGGCGGATGTGACCAATTTGGGCGTACCCACAGAGCCAGGATAAGGGCATATTTTTGCATCCACTCATGCAGGCAACCAAACGCTCTTCATTGTGAGTTTATACGGATCCACCGGTAGCAGGGTTCATGCGAGCAACCAAACACACCCTGAGTGATTTAGTTTGTGTTTCAGTTAATGGTTGTCCTGATATATATCATTCAAGTTTATAGAAATGATTTTGGCACATGACTACAAGGACCATTGTCTTATTTATCATTACACATTTAGCAAAAAGCAAAATTATAGTTGATAGTATGGATGGCAATGCATGCCATTTTTTATCTTTTTTTTTTCTCGAATACTGCGTATCATTTCATTAAGAAGAAGAGATACACTGAACTAAAACAGCTGGAGCTGGAAACGACTTGACGATGGCAAATAAGTTTTGGCTAGTATCATCATCAAACTGCCCCATTTCTAGGCTTGCATCAGAGTTGGTGGATCTTTGGATTTTCGGGATGTTTGATTATGCTGTAAAAAGGCTCACCTTCTCTTGAGTTATGTGCCTCGCACAAACTTTAAAGCATGATTTTGTTGGTTTACTTGTTCAAACTTTTGGCTAGTCTAAGTCCTGAAATATCAATCCACCTCCAATATCGCCACTAAACATTTGAGAAGCCAAAATATTGAGCCCTGCGCAAGGTATAGTTGTAGTTTGCACAAGCTTAGCCCTTGAAATACTTCTCCAAGAGGCTGAGGCATAGGAGCACCGACCACAATTCCTATGTTTTGACCAGTGTTTAAAAAAGCGAATGAGCTAAGCAGGCGGTTGAGCACCGCCTAGCGCCTAAGCGTACCTAGGCGTTGCTAGGCGTTTGTACTTTTAGCAATTAAACATAAAAAGATAGAGAAATAATGAATATATTGCATATTAACACATATTTATTGGGAATACAGGGAAAAACGCTTAATTAACAGACTAGGCGAAAGCAAAGCGCCTAGTGCCTAGGCGACCGCTTTTTTAAGCACTGGTTTTGACACAATGTAGCCTTTGATGAAAGGCTAGAATCTTGATGATTTGAGATATGGAGAATCTTGTTCTGTTCATTGTTATAGCTGTTTGTTGAAGGTTCAACTCCAGTTTTGGATTAATAAATTGTGTAAGGAGATGTTGAGAGGTGCGCTGAGGGTTTCCATCTAAACTAACCCACTAGAATCTGTCAATGGGAACTACCACAAGTTTCACTCTAATTTTTTTTCCCGCTTCATTGCCGACAGTTCTGTGTCATATCAGTTTTCGTGAAACAGACATAAAAAGTTGTAGTTTTGTCTTGCTGAAATTTATTCATTAAAATTTGATGTCATGAAATGTATTAATTAGCAAATTGAAATTGACTTTGCCACTCCAGCTGTTATGTTTGCTATACAGACAGCAACATTATATGCCTGCAATTTCCAATTAAGTTTTACATGCACAAGTATCTTAACTCTCTGATACCTGAGTGTTGTCTTCCTTGCAGGAATTTTCCTTAGGCAGGAGTATTGTGCTGACTCTTCAGACGCTAGGTGTTGTCTTTGGTGATGTTGGCACCAGCCCACTGTATACCTTTGATATAATGTTCAACAAATACCCTATTACTTTAAAGGAGGATGTGCTCGGAGCTCTCTCACTTGTAATATACACTCTCATTCTAATACCACTTCTGAAGTATACACTGATTGTCTTGTGGGGCAATGATAATGGAGAAGGTATGCTTCTCTGGATGTACTAAGGTCTAAGGTTCTAGAAGTAAATTTGGTAAATTCTTCTTCTTTATGCTTTGCATTTAATATTTACTTTGTGATTATTTGGCAGGTGGGACATTTGCTTTATACTCGCTAATATGCAGAAATGCAAAGGCCAGTCTGCTTCCTAATCAACTACCTTCTGATACCCGTATATCAAGTTTCCATCTGAAGGTGCCTTCAGTAGAACTTGAGAGATCTTTGAAGATCAAGGAGCGTCTTGAGACGTCATCAATGCTAAAGAAATTGCTTTTGATGCTTGTTCTATTTGGTACTTCTATGGTGATAGCAGATGGTGTGGTCACCCCAGCAATGTCAGGTCAGCTTTCTTAGTAATGTCATGCTACAGCAGTTTTCCTCTCCTAGAAATAACTTCATTTTGTTTTCTCATGTTAAAATCTGCAGTGATGTCAGCTGTAAATGGCTTGAAGGTTGGGATATCTAGTGTGAATGAAGGTGAAGCAAATTGTTAGTTTATAGATTGTTTGCAATATATGGGGAATAAAGTTTGTATTTATTGTCATGCTCAATGCTCACAATTTGTTATGAACTTTTGGCAGGTGAAGTGGTCATGATAACTGTTGCATTCCTTATTGTTCTGTTCAGTTTACAACGGTTCGGGACGAGCAAAGTGGGACTTGCTGTTGGGCCTGCCTTGTTCATATGGTTCTGCTGCCTTGCTGGCATAGGAGTTTATAACATCAGGATATATGGTTCAGAAGTATTACATGCGTTCAATCCTATGTATATCTACTATTATTTTGAAAGAAATCCCACTCAAGCTTGGATGTCCCTTGGAGGCTGTCTATTATGCGCAACAGGTATGTGTTTTGATAATATTGTTTGGTACAGCTTCTAATATACTATCGACTATGTAAGGGAACCAATATTTTGTGCTGATTTTTTTATAGACGTTTAGACAATCTCTTTAATTCAAGTTTGAACTAGGATTCTTGTCTTAACGTCAAGAAAAAACGACCAGAGGAGTATTTCATAACTCTGCTACATAAGTTATATTAACCTTGTATGAATAGTATACATCCAACAGATAGATCCCTGGCCTTGGCAAGTAATAACAAAAGTTGGTAACCCATTAGCAGATTCTATTACTACTATTGTTGGATCATGAAACAAATGATTGAACCGTGATTCAGCAGATAATCCTACAGAGTTCCAAAGAGTGCAAATTAACATCCAACAACATTGATTCAATTAGCATGTGACATAAGAAATTTTCTCGTTAAGATTTCCTGAAAGCCACTATAAGAAGAGCATGCTAGAACAGAAATATTTTATATGATAACATGATCATTGTTTTTCAGGATCTGAGGCAATGTTTGCTGATTTATGCTACTTCTCTGTCAGATCTGTTCAGGTAAGCCACCCCCACAATTGTCTAGGGATCAATATTGCTTTTTCTACCGAAATAGTTGATGGTAACTTACTATTTCTCACATGTTGCAGCTTACCTTTGTGTTTCTTGTTCTTCCATGTCTTCTACTGGGATATCTAGGGCAAGCTGCATTTCTTATGCAAAACTTAACTGAAAATCAACAGGTGTTCTTTTTGTCTATCCCAAGTAAGGCGAACTGTTTTGTCTAATTGCTATGTATATTTCATTATGCTGAAAATTTGATATTATATGAAATCACACTTCATTTTACTAGTTGTTGCTTAACACTTTCTGATAGATATCTTCATCCATGTTGCAGATCAGGCATTTTGGCCAGTGGTATTTATAGCTCTTCTGGCAGCACTAATTGCTAGTCGTGCCATGACAACCGCAATATTCTCAACCATAAAGCAGGCAATAGCTCTTGGCTGCTTTCCGCGCCTGAAAATTATTCACACCTCTAGAAAGTTCATGGGTCAAATATACATCCCTATGATGAACTGGTTTTTGCTGGTTTCTTGTCTGGCATTTGTTACAGTATTTGGGAGCATAAACGAGATCGGCAATGCATATGGTACGTGATATGAACAATGAACGAGATCGACAGTCATCTATTTACACGCTTTTAGCTCTAATTTCTGGATAAGTCCGTACAGTACTCTCAGCAAGACAGTTTCTCTGCCTATGTAAACAATTCATGTTTCAGAATTATTTACTGATGACCCATTGTCATGCTATAGTGTCGGTCTGATAATTTAAATTAGAATGTGCAAGAAATGATGAAATTGTAAGAATTTTAGTTGATTCAAATACATTTGATAGGAACTTAGCCTTATAAGTGATAAAATGGTGTAGATAGAAAAGTTATTCCCTTGTACTCTCTGCGCCGATATTTGACCATCATTTTGATTGATATATTGAGCATGAGTTATTGCTTGGAAGGAAAATGTACGGCCTAATGATTCTTAATAAACAACAAACCTTCTCTATTTTAGCATTACCTGGTTATATTAAGTGAGTTTCTTCTACTCTAATTCCAATATGTCATAACCCATGGTTTTAGCCATGATGAACTTGCTGCTAGATTACCTGATTTCTCCATTCCAGTCACCACTGCAATAAATATTCTAATGCCCCATCTTGACTGCAGGCATTGCTGAACTTGGGGTCATGATGATGACTACTGTCCTGGTGACCATTATAATGCTTCTGATATGGCAGGTCAACATCGTTGTAGTTTTATGCTTCCTCACCCTCTTCTTAGGGCTGGAGTTATTTTTCTTTTCCTCAGTTTTGGGAAGTGCAGCAGATGGAAGTTGGGTTCTTTTGGTATTTGCAGCTGTCCTGTATTTGGTAATGTACATATGGAACTATGGAACCAAGTTGAAGTACGAAACTGAGGTGAAGGAAAAACTTCCGATGGATTTGTTGATGCAGCTTGGCAGCAATCTTGGCACTGTCAGAGCACCTGGAATTGGATTGCTTTACAATGAACTGGTCAGGGGGGTCCCTGCAATTTTTGGTCACTTCCTCACCACACTACCAGCAATTCACTCGATGATCATTTTTGTTTGCATCAAGTGGGTCCCAGTTCCTGTTGTCCCTCAGAATGAGAGGTTCCTGTTTCGTCGGGTCTGTCCAAAGAACTACCATATGTTTCGCTGCATTGCTAGGTATGAACCTTGTTTTCCCTGTTTCTAAATACAAATTAAAACATGTTGTGTCTCATAATGATGCTATATTGGTCTTGAAATCTCTTGGCATGCTCCATTGAAGGCTTAGACATCTCCTCTGTACATCTAGCCACTCTGCTTGTGTTTCATGCAATGCTTATGCTGGATTTAGAGTCTACTCGATAGCAACTTGTTGGTAACTAGAGAGACTATTTTGCCAGCTTTGTTATTGTGTAGGTGGGGCCACAGTAGAGGTCCTCTGTTGGGAGTGTGCTACTTTACTACCATCTTAAAGTTGTGAAGTGTTGAATTAGGTTTACCTAGTGTTCTTCTAATTGCTGATGTTTTGTGATTCATGGCTGTTGTGTGGAACGTTTTATCAGCCAATCTTTGCTTGCACTGTTATCCTGCTGCTAGAGTTCCATTCATCAAATAAGTTTTGTTTTAGGACACCATGAAGATGTCTGTTATAAATTATTTCAGATTCTTTTGCTTTTAAGTTTATTAAAATCCCTGCTTGTACTTAGTAGTTGGCCATTTTCAACTTTTGCAGTGGTTGTTGCCCTTGTGACACTGGTAAAACAAACCTTAAATGCCTTGGTTATTTCCTTATGCATCATGTGCCTTAGTCACTTTCTTTGCTCATAAGATGCCACCTGTCAGGTTCCATTTAGTAATTATTTCCTTATGCATTATGTGCCTTAGGGACTTAAAGTGTTATCCAGCTGTATGACCACTTGTGAACACTGTTTGGTAACTGCATATGCATTATCATCTTGAATATTGATCATTCATGATTGCAGGTACGGGTACAAGGATGTGCGCAAGGAGAACCCCCAAGCATTTGAACAGCTTCTGATTGAAAGCCTTGAGAAGTTCATACGCCGGGAAGCTCAGGAACGCTCCCTAGAGAGTGATCATAATGATACAGACTCTGAAGAGGAGATTGCATCTGGGTCATCATCTAGAGTTCTGGTTGGTCCCAACGGTAGCATCTACTCCCTTGGCGTTCCACTTCTTGCAGAGTCTGGTAGTGTTAATAACTCGGCCCTTGGATCAAGTATGTCATTCGGATCTCTGGACGAGGCGACAGATGGGAGGCGAAGCCTAGACAACGAGCTCTCTTTTATCCACAAGGCCAAGGAGTCAGGCGTTGTGTACCTGCTAGGACATGGTGATATAAGGGCTCGAAAGGAGTCTTTCTTTGTCAAGAAGCTAGTGATCAACTACTTCTATTCCTTCTTGAGGAAGAACTGCAGGAGGGGCATAGCGACATTGAGTATACCCCACACAAGACTCATGCGGGTGGCGATGCAATACATGGTGTAGTGTTTTCTGCACCCATTTTCCCTCTCCCATGGCGATACTAACTCGCGGCTGTAGATACTGAGGTGCGAGGTGTGTTTCAAGCTTCTTATTTTGATATAATCATCACTAACAAAAAAAAATCTTCTGTTTACCAAATGTCGATCGAAAACATACCCCATTTTGCGGAAATATGATCTAACATGAAAACTTCCATGTCCCTGTCAATATATAGACTGTTCTCTGGTCAAGCCTTCTGGTGTAACTTGTACAGGATAATATCCTGCTCTGTTCTGCCTGGTGGTTTTTGCTTGTCTGGTTGTGCTGAGACGAATGAGCAGACACCGGTATCAATTGCTCAGCTGCACCAATCAGGGGTCAAGATCGGCGTCCTGCACGGCCGCATACCTGCTGCGGATCTAGTCTCTTCAATACTGATTAGTACGCGTGCTAATCGAACATTTATTTACATATAAAAATATAATATATGTGCCTGTGGCGCTAGTCTCTGGCAGCAGGTTTGGGTGGCGCCTGATGGAGAGCGCAGCGGGCGGAGAACAAGATCGCAGCAGCCCGGATCGCATATGTTGTCGCGCACCTAATGAGTTGTCAAGTTTCGCGTGTCGATACGTTCCAGCGGCGCGATGCTGCTGGTCGCAACGCAACCGGTGAGGCGGACGGACGGGTGAGAGATGATGGGTGGCACCGTCATGGAGGTGCACCTCGAATCTCCGGGAAACACGAGGCCTGAGCGCGACCGGTTCTAGTGGAAGTGTGACCGGCCTGCGTCGAGAGGCCCTGGGGATTGATGTGTCGGCTACCCGGGACGACATGCCTGTGATGTTTTCCGTATTTTTTTTGGAAAGACAGGTGTTTCTTCTCATTCATGTTCCATTTCCCTTTGTTTGCAAGTGGATGATGACCCTTGCCCGTGTCGTGACCATCTTGTTGAATAAAAACAATTAACAAACAGGAGTGATTGAGCGGAGATTAGGGTGATTAACCATTTTTTTCTTCGAGTGGAGGCTGATCAGTCAATCGAGTAGCAGGACATTCCTTGGGGCCCAGTGTTGCTCAAGGTATACTGGTATGCGAGGGACACGTGTGATTGGCCATGTGTGGCCCATTGTTGAGTGGAGAGGGACATGTGGGGCGCATGGCACCCAAGGAATATGTACCCTTGTTGCACCCAAGGAAATGCCTGTCTGCCACTTTACCCCGTAACTTCGCATTTTGACCGGAATTATTAGGGTGGACTTACTGAGGGCTGGTCGTTCGGGACGTAGAAATTTTGCAGAAACTGGTAAAATCCTACTAGCGACAAAGTTGCACAAACGGATGCCATCTATTGCTCGAAAATCGAAGATGGGAAGTTCCACACTGCTCCATCAGTGAGGACTAGAAAAAACCCACCCACTAGCATGCTCCATCCATTTCCCTAGAATCATATCTTCAGGTCCGTTTCAAAATATATATATATATATATCTATATATCTATCTATCTTCAGGTCTCCCGTTATATGATGTCCAGACAACTTCCTCCACTCCTTCTTTTGACAACAAATGCACCATCATATCTAGTATCTTGTCACCCAGCTGAGCAGTTCTTTGGATATGCTTGGATATTATGTGCTTCACGTAGTTGCGCGGAAATATGGTTGAAATAGGCCATCATTTTGGTGCTGAAATTTCCACAAAAACATAAGCTCTCTTTTTTGGGGGAAATCTTTGGTGAGGCTAAGACAATTAGGCCCCCTTTGGAACGCAGGATTTTCGCAAGAATTGTACAGGAATTTCACAGGAATCAGTTGACTGTTCACAGGAAAAACGCAGAAACGGGAAAAAATCCCGCGTTCCAAAGGCCCCCTTAATGTGCTGATATTATACATATAGATAGATTACTTCACAAAAAGAGTACAACTTTCAGAACGTTTCTTTCTTTTGCGGGCTTCGTTATGCATATAGTAGCTAGCTAGTACTGTTGTTACAACGTACTACGTACATTATGGTACAACTTGGCTAGGTACCATAGATCCTGTAATCCCTTCATTCATCATTGTAATGCACATTTTGATCTGAAAGGTCAAATTGACCAGCAATTAATGATATTACATTCATGCTATTTAGCAAAGAAATTTACATCCATAGATTCATGTTTCATCATGCTTTTAATATAATGTGATGTTGTTTTTATAACAATTATTTGACAATATATTTATAAGGAAATGGTGTGCAAATTAAGTTTGGTCTCGTTTCTATTAAACCTTCATATGTTAATAGTTGTAGGGAGTACTTGCTATAATCAGAGATATGACGACACCCCATGGTATAATACGCAAAACGTCCCTCCATTGTACTACTGTTTTTTCTTCCTTGATATCGTCGGCAATATGTTGTTTACATAAACTGGAATGATACCATGATAAAACTTCCACCAAAAGAATACCGCCTCTTACAATATTCTATCTTTCGGTACTATATTGACAGAATCAACAAAATTAGTGGTCAGACTGGCATCATTACACCGGCTATATGCAAGTCAAAAGCATCATTCTTCAACCAGAGGGTGTGAAATTTCTACGGCAGTAAAAAAATCTCGGAGCGTGCTTAGAACTAGTCGCTGGAGCGATGGAGTGCTACAATGTTCAGCACCATGTGGACAGTTTTAACCACCAATGGAGGCCGACCCGTGAGATTCAAGCTTCATTTTTACCGTTTGGTTGGTCTGCGATGGCGAGAGAGAGACAACTGCTGCGACGACTGCTTGCCATGCCTGGTAGCAGTGGTACAAAGGTGTCGTCTCAGAGACTCTGAGCACGGAGATAGGTGCATGCATGCCGGCCGTGCAGGGCAGGGCCCCAGAGGAAGCTGCTGCTGCTGCAACCATTTCCGGAGCCGTCTCCAACTCCCATCATTCGCGGCGAGAAAAACCTCGTGGCAGTAAAATTAACCGTGAGCAGGGAGCGGATCTTCCCGATTTTTTTTCTCGGCGGTGCTGCACCGGCAGCTAGCAGACGCACTGTCTGGGCTAGCTGGGCAGCTCCAGCTCAGTGGCCGGCGCCAACCACGAGCAAAATGAGTGGAAGAATGCACAGTTCGTGCAGAAGAGTAGGTGTGGCTAGGGAGTAGGGAGTGCTGATGCAGGGAATCAGATGCTGTGAGAATACATAGCCATTCAAAATTTCTAAAATGTACTCCTTTCGTTTCAAATTATAAGTTATTTCTTTTCAAGTTTTCTAAAATTATAAGGCCTTCTCACTTCCCGATGTCTCTTCCCCACACAACTCTATTTTTATCTCTATCCTTATTTTTCTGTGCATAAAATTTTTTCATTTCTCTTTAATCTCCGTGCCTAAAGCCAAAACGACTTATAAAGTTGAACGGAGAGAGAAAGTCGTGCCATTTGGATTTGAAATACCGAAAATACCCTCATAGCCGATTATGTTGTTTCTTACTACACACATTATCACCACTTTGTGCATGTCTCATCCTCATTCTCTGTTTAGCATGACTGGTGATGGTGTCGTTATGGTGAGGACAAAAACACTATAAAGAAACATGCCTCTCACCAAAACATGGCACGTTTAGCAAGTTTAATGATTTTTTTTTTTAGAAATTACACAGTACAACTCAGACACTCACAACGCACGTATACTCACCCCTATGAACGCACATACGCAAACCCTACCCCTATGAGCATCTTCGAAGACTGAGCCGGCAAATTATCCAGATTCCCGAAGTCACCACTGGCGCCTCGCTGTCGACGGCCACGTCGCCTACCGCTGAAAGCACAAATGCCGTTAAATCCTAGAAAATTCGCTCCCACCGGGAGTCGAACCCAGGACCTCAAAGGTGTTACTCGGA